>CAMRHE010000442.1:710000-1027500 GCA_947044405.1 Leptodactylus fallax | reverse complement strand
CTCTTCTAGTGAGACGACGTGTGACGACTGACTGCATAGTGTCCTGGAGGAGGCGGGGGGGGGCAGGGGCAGGTGTTTGTGTGGGGGGGGGGGGGGGGGGGCAGGGGCAGGTGTTTGTGTGGGGGGGGGCAGGGGCAGGTGTTTGTGTGGGGGGGCAGGTGTGTGTGTGGGGGGGGCAGGGGCAGGTGTTTGTGTGGGGGGGGCAGGTGTTTGTGTGTGGGGGGGGCAGGGGCAGGTGTTTGTGTGGGGGGGGCAGGTGTTTGTGTGTGGGGGGGGCAGGGGCAGGTGTTTGTGTGGGGGGGGCAGGTGTTTGTGTGTGGGGGGGGGCAGGGGCAGGTGTTTGTGTGGGGGGGGCAGGTGTTTGTGTGTGGGGGGGGGCAGGGGCAGGTGGGGGGGGCAGGGGCAGGTGTGTGGGGGGGGGGGCAGGTGTGTGTGTGGGGGGGGCAGGTGTGTGGGGGGGGGGGGGCAGGGGCAGGTGTTTGTGTGGGGGGGCAGGTGTGTGGGGGGGGGGGGGGCAGGTGTTTGTGTGGGGGGGCAGGTGTGTGTGTGGGGGGGGGCAGGGGCAGGTGTTTGTGTGGGGGGCAGGGGCAGGTGTTTGTGTGGGGGGGCAGGTGTTTGTGTGTGGGGGGGGGCAGGGGCAGGTGTTTGTGTGGGGGGGGCAGGTGTGTGTGTGGGGGAGTCAGGTGTGTGTGGGGGGGGCAGGTGTTTGTGTGTGGGGGGCAGGTGTTTGTGTGGGGGGGCAGGTGTTTGTGTGGGGGGGGGGCGCGCAGGTGTTCCTGCAGCTGCTGATTTGTTATTCAAAGTGAACAAATGATCCAGACTGAGCAAAGTGAAGAATCCGAAGAGAAGCCGCAGAAACTTCTAGAGCAAAGATGTCACTGAGCAGAGCCGTGTGTGTGTGCTGGCTGGGTAAGTACAGAATCTGTGTATACTACACCCCCCATTATACTGAGCTCTCCTTCTCCTCTGTGATACTACTACACCCCCCATTATACTGAGCCCTCCTTCTCCTCTGTGATACTACTACACCCCCCATTATACTGAGCTCTCCTTCTCCTCTGATACTACTACACCCCCCATTATACTGAGCTCTCCTTCTCCTCTGTGATACTACTACACCCCCCATTATACTGAGCTCTCCTTCTCCTCTGTGATACTACTACACCCCCCATTATACTGAGCCCTCCTTCTCCTCTGTGATACTACTACACCCCCCATTATACTGAGCTCTCCTTCTCCTCTGATACTACTACACCCCCCATTATACTGAGCCCTCCTTCTCCTCTGATACTACTACACCCCCCATTATACTGAGCCCTCCTTCTCCTCTGTGATACTACTACACCCCCCATTATACTGAGCTCTCCTTCTCCTCTGTGATACTACTACACCCCCCATTATACTGAGCTCTCCTTCTCCTCTGTGATACTACTACACCCCCCATTATACTGAGCCCTCCTTCTCCTCTGTGATACTACTACACCCCCCATTATACTGAGCTCTCCTTCTCCTCTGTGATACTACTACACCCCCCATTATACTGAGCCCTCCTTCTCCTCTGTGATACTACTACACCCCCCATTATACTGAGCCCTCCTTCTCCTCTGTGATACTACTACACCCCCCATTATACTGAGCTCTCCTTCTCCTCTGTGATACTACTACACCCCCCATTATACTGAGCTCTCCTTCTCCTCTGTGATACTACTACACCCCCCATTATACTGAGCTCTCCTTCTCCTCTGTGATACTACTACACCCCCCATTATACTGAGCCCTCCTTCTCCTGATACTACTACACCCCCCATTATACTGAGCTCTCCTTCTCCTCTGTGATACTACTACACCCCCCATTATACTGAGCCCTCCTTCTCCTGGATACTACTACACCCCCCATTATACTGAGCCCTCCTTCTCCTCTGGATACTACTACACCCCCCATTATACTGAGCCCTCCTCCTCTGTGATACTACTACACCCCCCATTATACTGAGCCCTCCTTCTCCTCTGTGATACTACTACACCCCCCATTATACTGAGCCCTCCTTCTCCTCTGTGATACTACTACACCCCCCATTATACTGAGCCCTCCTCCTCCTCTGATACTACTACACCCCCCATTATACTGAGCCCTCCTTCTCCTCTGATACTACTACACCCCCCATTATACTGAGCCCTCCTTCTCCTCTGTGATACTACTACACCCCCCATTATACTGAGCCCTCCTTCTCCTCTGTGATACTACTACACCCCCCATTATACTGAGCCCTCCTTCTCCTCTGTGATACTACTACACCCCCCATTATACTGAGCCCTCCTTCTCCTCTGTGATACTACTACACCCCCCATTATACTGAGCCCTCCTTCTCCTCTGTGATACTACTACACCCCCCATTATACTGAGCCCTCCTTCTCCTCTGTGATACTACTACACCCCCCATTATACTGAGCCCTCCTTCTCCTCTGTGATACTACTACACCCCCCATTATACTGAGCCCTCCTTCTCCTCTGGATACTACTACACCCCCCATTATACTGAGCCCTCCTCCTCCTCTGATACTACTACACCCCCCATTATACTGAGCCCTCCTCCCTCTGATACTACTACACCCCCCATTATACTGAGCCCCTCCTCCTCTGATACTACTACACCCCCCATTATACTGAGCTCTCCTCCTCTGATACTACTACCCCCCCATTATACTGAGCTCTCCTCCTCCGATACTACTACACCCCCCATTATACTGAGCTCTCCTCTCCTGATACTACTACACCCCCCATTATACTGAGCTCTCCTCCTCCCGATACTACTACACCCCCCATTATACTGAGCCCTCCTCCTCTGGATACTACTACACCCCCCATTATACTGAGCCCTCCTTCTCCTCTGTGATACTACTACACCCCCCATTATACTGAGCTCTCCTTCTCCTCTGTGATACTACTACACCCCCCATTATACTGAGCTCTCCTTCTCCTCTGTGATACTACTACACCCCCCATTATACTGAGCCCTCCTCTCCCTGGATACTACTACACCCCCCATTATACTGAGCCCTCCTTCTCCTCTGGATACTACTACACCCCCCATTATACTGAGCCCTCCTTCTCCTCTGTGATACTACTACACCCCCCATTATACTGAGCCCTCCTTCTCCTCTGATACTACACACCCCCCATTATACTGAGCCCTCCTTCTCCTCTGTGATACTACTACACCCCCCATTATACTGAGCTCTCCTTCTCCTCTGTGATACTACTACACCCCCCATTATACTGAGCTCTCCTTCTCCTCTGATACTACTACACCCCCCATTATACTGAGCTCTCCTTCTCCTCTGATACTACTACACCCCCCATTATACTGAGCTCTCCTTCTCCTCTGTGATACTACTACACCCCCCATTATACTGAGCTCTCCTTCTCCTCTGATACTACTACACCCCCCATTATACTGAGCCCTCCTTCTCCTCTGTGATACTACTACACCCCCCATTATACTGAGCTCTCCTCTCTGTGATACTACTACACCCCCCATTATACTGAGCTCTCCTTCTCCTCTGATACTACTACACCCCCCATTATACTGAGCCCTCCTTCTCCTCTGATACTACTACACCCCCCATTATACTGAGCTCTCCTTCTCCTCTGTGATACTACTACACCCCCCATTATACTGAGCCCTCCTTCTCCTCTGTGATACTACTACACCCCCCATTATACTGAGCCCTCCTTCTCCTCTGATACTACTACACCCCCCATTATACTGAGCTCTCCTTCTCCTCTGTGATACTACTACACCCCCCATTATACTGAGCCCTCCTTCTCCTCTGTGATACTACTACACCCCCCATTATACTGAGCCCTCCTTCTCCTCTGTGATACTACTACACCCCCCATTATACTGAGCTCTCCTTCTCCTCTGTGATACTACTACACCCCCCATTATACTGAGCCCTCCTTCTCCTCTGTGATACTACTACACCCCCCATTATACTGAGCTCTCCTTCTCCTCTGGATACTACTACACCCCCCATTATACTGAGCCCTCCTTCTCCTCTGTGATACTACTACACCCCCCATTATACTGAGCTCTCCTTCTCCTCTGTGATACTACTACACCCCCCATTATACTGAGCTCTCCTTCTCCTCTGTGATACTACTACACCCCCCATTATACTGAGCCCTCCTTCTCCTGTGATACTACTACACCCCCCATTATACTGAGCCCTCCTTCTCCTCTGTGATACTACTACACCCCCCATTATACTGAGCTCTCCTTCTCCTCTGTGATACTACTACACCCCCCATTATACTGAGCCCTCCTTCTCCTCTGTGATACTACTACACCCCCCATTATACTGAGCTCTCCTTCTCCTCTGGATACTACTACACCCCCCATTATACTGAGCCCTCCTCTCCTCTGATACTACTACACCCCCCATTATACTGAGCTCTCCTTCTCCTCTGTGATACTACTACACCCCCCATTATACTGAGCTCTCCTTCTCCTCTGTGATACTACTACACCCCCCATTATACTGAGCCCTCCTTCTCCTCTGGATACTACTACACCCCCCATTATACTGAGCTCTCCTTCTCCTCTGGATACTACTACACCCCCCATTATACTGAGCTCTCCTTCTCCTCTGGATACTACTACACCCCCCATTATACTGAGCCTCCTTCTCCTCTGTGATACTACTACACCCCCCATTATACTGAGCTCTCCTCTCCTCTGTGATACTACTACACCCCCCATTATACTGAGCCCTCCTCTCCTCTGATACTACTACACCCCCCATTATACTGAGCTCTCTTCTCCTCTGATACTACTACACCCCCCATTATACTGAGCCCTCCTTCTCCTCTGTGATACTACTACACCCCCCATTATACTGAGCTCTCCTTCTCCTCTGTGATACTACTACACCCCCCATTATACTGAGCTCTCCTCCCTCTGATACTACTACACCCCCCATTATACTGAGCCCTCCTTCTCCTCGTGATACTACTACACCCCCCATTATACTGAGCTCTCCTTCTCCTCTGATACTACTACACCCCCCATTATACTGAGCTCTCCTTCTCCTCTGATACTACTACACCCCCCATTATACTGAGCTCTCCTTCTCCTCTGATACTACTACACCCCCCATTATACTGAGCCCTCCTTCTCCTCTGGATACTACTACACCCCCCATTATACTGAGCCCTCCTTCTCCTCTGTGATACTACTACACCCCCCATTATACTGAGCCCTCTTCTCCTCTGGATACTACTACACCCCCCATTATACTGAGCCCTCCTTCTCCTCTGTGATACTACTACACCCCCCATTATACTGAGCTCTCCTTCTCCTCTGGATACTACTACACCCCCCATTATACTGAGCCCTCCTTCTCCTCTGATACTACTACACCCCCCATTATACTGAGCCCTCCTTCTCCTCTGATACTACTACACCCCCCATTATACTGAGCCCTCCTTCTCCTCTGATACTACTACACCCCCCATTATACTGAGCCCTCCTTCTCCTCTGGATACTACTACACCCCCCATTATACTGAGCTCTCCTTCTCCTCTGTATACTACTACACCCCCCATTATACTGAGCCCTCCTTCTCCTCTGATACTACTACACCCCCCATTATACTGAGCTCTCCTTCTCCTCTGTGATACTACTACACCCCCCATTATACTGAGCCCTCCTTCTCCTCTGTGATACTACTACACCCCCCATTATACTGAGCTCTCCTTCTCCTCTGTGATACTACTACACCCCCCATTATACTGAGCCCTCCTTCTCCTCTGTGATACTACTACACCCCCCATTATACTGAGCTCTCCTTCTCCTCTGTGATACTACTACACCCCCCATTATACTGAGCTCTCCTTCTCCTCTGTGATACTACTACACCCCCCATTATACTGAGCTCTCCTTCTCCTCTGTGATACTACTACACCCCCCATTATACTGAGCTCTCCTTCTCTCTGTGATACTACTACACCCCCCATTATACTGAGCTCTCCTTCTCCTCTGATACTACTACACCCCCCATTATACTGAGCCCTCCTTCTCCTCTGATACTACTACACCCCCCATTATACTGAGCTCTCCTTCTCCTCTGTGATACTACTACACCCCCCATTATACTGAGCTCTCCTTCTCCTCTGTGATACTACTACACCCCCCATTATACTGAGCCCTCCTTCTCCTCTGTGATACTACTACACCCCCCATTATACTGAGCCCTCCTTCTCCTCTGTGATACTACTACACCCCCCATTATACTGAGCTCTCCTTCTCCTCTGTGATACTACTACACCCCCCATTATACTGAGCCCTCCTTCTCCTCTGTGATACTACTACACCCCCCATTATACTGAGCTCTCCTTCTCCTCTGTGATACTACTACACCCCCCATTATACTGAGCCCTCCTTCTCCTCTGATACTACTACACCCCCCATTATACTGAGCCCTCCTTCTCCTCTGTGATACTACTACACCCCCCATTATACTGAGCTCCTCCTCCTCTGTGATACTACTACACCCCCCATTATACTGAGCCCTCCTTCTCCTCTGATACTACTACACCCCCCATTATACTGAGCTCTCCTTCTCCTCTGTGATACTACTACACCCCCCATTATACTGAGCTCTCCTTCTCCTCTGTGATACTACTACACCCCCCATTATACTGAGCCCTCCTTCTCCTCTGATACTACTACACCCCCCATTATACTGAGCTCTCCTTCTCCTCTGATACTACTACACCCCCCATTATACTGAGCCCTCCTTCTCCTCTGATACTACTACACCCCCCATTATACTGAGCCCTCCTTCTCCTCTGTGATACTACTACACCCCCCATTATACTGAGCTCTCCTTCTCCTCTGTGATACTACTACACCCCCCATTATACTGAGCTCTCCTTCTCCTCTGTGATACTACTACACCCCCCATTATACTGAGCCCTCCTTCTCCTCTGATACTACTACACCCCCCATTATACTGAGCCCTCCTTCTCCTCTGGATACTACTACACCCCCCATTATACTGAGCCCTCCTTCTCCTCTGATACTACTACACCCCCCATTATACTGAGCCCTCCTTCTCCTCTGTGATACTACTACACCCCCCATTATACTGAGCCCTCCTTCTCCTCTGTGATACTACTACACCCCCCATTATACTGAGCCCTCCTTCTCCTCTGTGATACTACTACACCCCCCATTATACTGAGCCCTCCTTCTCCTCTGTGATACTACTACACCCCCCATTATACTGAGCTCTCCTTCTCCTGTGATACTACTACACCCCCCATTATACTGAGCCCTCCTTCTCCTCTGATACTACTACACCCCCCATTATACTGAGCCCTCCTTCTCCTCTGTGATACTACTACACCCCCCATTATACTGAGCCCTCCTTCTCCCTGTGATACTACTACACCCCCCATTATACTGAGCTCTCCTTCTCCTCTGTGATACTACTACACCCCCCATTATACTGAGCCCTCCTTCTCCTCTGTGATACTACTACACCCCCCATTATACTGAGCTCTCCTTCTCCTCTGTGATACTACTACACCCCCCATTATACTGAGCCCTCCTTCTCCTCTGTGATACTACTACACCCCCCATTATACTGAGCTCTCCTTCTCCTCTGTGATACTACTACACCCCCCATTATACTGAGCCCTCCTTCTCCTCTGTGATACTACTACACCCCCCATTATACTGAGCCCTCCTTCTCCTCTGGATACTACTACACCCCCCATTATACTGAGCCCTCCTTCTCCTCTGATACTACTACACCCCCCATTATACTGAGCCCTCCTTCTCCTCTGTGATACTACTACACCCCCCATTATACTGAGCCCTCCTTCTCCTCTGTGATACTACTACACCCCCCATTATACTGAGCTCTCCTTCTCCTCTGTGATACTACTACACCCCCCATTATACTGAGCTCTCCTTCTCCTCTGATACTACTACACCCCCCATTATACTGAGCTCTCCTTCTCCTCTGTGATACTACTACACCCCCCATTATACTGAGCCCTCCTTCTCCTCTGATACTACTACACCCCCCATTATACTGAGCCCTCCTTCTCCTCTGATACTACTACACCCCCCATTATACTGAGCCCTCCTTCTCCTCTGTGATACTACTACACCCCCCATTATACTGAGCCCTCCTTCTCCTCTGTGATACTACTACACCCCCCATTATACTGAGCCCTCCTTCTCCTCTGGATACTACTACACCCCCCATTATACTGAGCCCTCCTTCTCCTCTGTGATACTACTACACCCCCCATTATACTGAGCCCTCCTTCTCCTCTGTGATACTACTACACCCCCCATTATACTGAGCCCTCCTTCTCCTCTGATACTACTACACCCCCCATTATACTGAGCCCTCCTTCTCCTCTGATACTACTACACCCCCCATTATACTGAGCCCTCCTCTCCTCGATACTACTACACCCCCCATTATACTGAGCCCTCCTTCTCCTCTGTGATACTACTACACCCCCCATTATACTGAGCCCTCCTTCTCCTCTGTGATACTACTACACCCCCCATTATACTGAGCCCTCCTTCTCCTCTGATACTACTACACCCCCCATTATACTGAGCTCTCCTTCTCCTGTGATACTACTACACCCCCCATTATACTGAGCCCTCCTTCTCCTCTGTGATACTACTACACCCCCCATTATACTGAGCCCTCCTTCTCCTCTGGATACTACTACACCCCCCATTATACTGAGCCCTCCTTCTCCTCTGATACTACTACACCCCCCATTATACTGAGCCCTCCTTCTCCTCTGATACTACTACACCCCCCATTATACTGAGCCCTCCTTCTCCTCTGTGATACTACTACACCCCCCATTATACTGAGCCCTCCTTCTCCTCTGTGATACTACTACACCCCCCATTATACTGAGCCCTCCTTCTCCTCTGATACTACTACACCCCCCATTATACTGAGCCCTCCTTCTCCTCTGTGATACTACTACACCCCCCATTATACTGAGCCCTCCTTCTCCTCTGTGATACTACTACACCCCCCATTATACTGAGCCCTCCTTCTCCTCTGTGATACTACTACACCCCCCATTATACTGAGCTCTCCTTCTCCTCTGTGATACTACTACACCCCCCATTATACTGAGCCCTCCTTCTCCTCTGTGATACTACTACACCCCCCATTATACTGAGCCCTCCTTCTCCTCTGGATACTACTACACCCCCCATTATACTGAGCCCTCCTTCTCCTCTGATACTACTACACCCCCCATTATACTGAGCCCTCCTTCTCCCTGTGATACTACTACACCCCCCATTATACTGAGCTCTCCTTCTCCTCTGTGATACTACTACACCCCCCATTATACTGAGCCCTCCTTCTCCTCTGTGATACTACTACACCCCCCATTATACTGAGCCCTCCTTCTCCTCTGATACTACTACACCCCCCATTATACTGAGCTCTCCTTCTCCTCTGTGATACTACTACACCCCCCATTATACTGAGCCCTCCTTCTCCTCTGTGATACTACTACACCCCCCATTATACTGAGCCCTCCTTCTCCTCTGTGATACTACTACACCCCCCATTATACTGAGCCCTCCTTCTCCTCTGATACTACTACACCCCCCATTATACTGAGCCCTCCTTCTCCTCTGATACTACTACACCCCCCATTATACTGAGCCCTCCTTCTCCTCTGTGATACTACTACACCCCCCATTATACTGAGCCCTCCTTCTCCTCTGATACTACTACACCCCCCATTATACTGAGCCCTCCTTCTCCTCTGATACTACTACACCCCCCATTATACTGAGCCCTCCTTCTCCTCTGTGATACTACTACACCCCCCATTATACTGAGCCCTCCTTCTCCTCTGTGATACTACTACACCCCCCATTATACTGAGCCCTCCTTCTCCTCTGTGATACTACTACACCCCCCATTATACTGAGCCCTCCTTCTCCTCTGGATACTACTACACCCCCCATTATACTGAGCCCTCCTTCTCCTCTGGATACTACTACACCCCCCATTATACTGAGCCCTCCTTCTCCTCTGATACTACTACACCCCCCATTATACTGAGCCCTCCTTCTCCTCTGATACTACTACACCCCCCATTATACTGAGCTCTCCTTCTCCTCTGTGATACTACTACACCCCCCATTATACTGAGCTCTCCTTCTCCTCTGTGATACTACTACACCCCCCATTATACTGAGCCCTCCTTCTCCTCTGATACTACTACACCCCCCATTATACTGAGCCCTCCTCCTCTGATACTACTACACCCCCCATTATACTGAGCCCTCCTTCTCCTCTGTGATACTACTACACCCCCCATTATACTGAGCTCTCCTTCTCCTCTGTGATACTACTACACCCCCCATTATACTGAGCCCTCCTTCTCCTCTGTGATACTACTACACCCCCCATTATACTGAGCTCTCCTTCTCCTCTGATACTACTACACCCCCCATTATACTGAGCCCTCCTTCTCCTCTGTGATACTACTACACCCCCCATTATACTGAGCTCTCCTTCTCCTCTGATACTACTACACCCCCCATTATACTGAGCTCTCCTTCTCCTCTGATACTACTACACCCCCCATTATACTGAGCCCTCCTTCTCCTCTGGATACTACTACACCCCCCATTATACTGAGCCCTCCTTCTCCTCTGTGATACTACTACACCCCCCATTATACTGAGCTCTCCTTCTCCTCTGTGATACTACTACACCCCCCATTATACTGAGCCCTCCTTCTCTGATACTACTACACCCCCCATTATACTGAGCCCTCCTTCTCCTCTGTGATACTACTACACCCCCCATTATACTGAGCCCTCCTTCTCCTCTGTGATACTACTACACCCCCCATTATACTGAGCTCTCCTTCTCCTCTGTGATACTACTACACCCCCCATTATACTGAGCCCTCCTTCTCCTCTGATACTACTACACCCCCCATTATACTGAGCCCTCCTTCTCCTGTGATACTACTACACCCCCCATTATACTGAGCCCTCCTTCTCCTCTGATACTACTACACCCCCCATTATACTGAGCTCTCCTTCTCCTCTGTGATACTACTACACCCCCCATTATACTGAGCTCTCCTTCTCCTGTGATACTACTACACCCCCCATTATACTGAGCCCTCCTTCTCCTGTGATACTACTACACCCCCCATTATACTGAGCCCTCCTTCTCCTCTGGATACTACTACACCCCCCATTATACTGAGCCCTCCTTCTCCTCTGGATACTACTACACCCCCCATTATACTGAGCCCTCCTTCTCCTCTGGATACTACTACACCCCCCATTATACTGAGCTCTCCTTCTCCTTGTGATACTACTACACCCCCCATTATACTGAGCCCTCCTTCTCCTCTGATACTACTACACCCCCCATTATACTGAGCCCTCCTTCTCCTCTGTGATACTACTACACCCCCCATTATACTGAGCCCTCCTTCTCCTCTGATACTACTACACCCCCCATTATACTGAGCCCTCCTTCTCCTCTGATACTACTACACCCCCCATTATACTGAGCCCTCCTTCTCCTCTGTGATACTACTACACCCCCCATTATACTGAGCTCTCCTTCTCCTGATACTACTACACCCCCCATTATACTGAGCCCTCCTTCTCCCTGGATACTACTACACCCCCCATTATACTGAGCCCTCCTTCTCCTCTGATACTACTACACCCCCCATTATACTGAGCCCTCCTTCTCCTCTGGATACTACTACACCCCCCATTATACTGAGCCCTCCTTCTCCTGGATACTACTACACCCCCCATTATACTGAGCCCTCCTTCTCCTCTGTGATACTACTACACCCCCCATTATACTGAGCCCTCCTTCTCCTCTGTGATACTACTACACCCCCCATTATACTGAGCTCTCCTTCTCCTGATACTACTACACCCCCCATTATACTGAGCTCTCCTTCTCCTCTGATACTACTACACCCCCCATTATACTGAGCCCTCCTTCTCCTCTGATACTACTACACCCCCCATTATACTGAGCCCTCCTTCTCCTCTGATACTACTACACCCCCCATTATACTGAGCCCTCCTTCTCCTGTGATACTACTACACCCCCCATTATACTGAGCTCCTTCTCCTCTGATACTACTACACCCCCCATTATACTGAGCCCTCCTTCTCCTCTGGATACTACTACACCCCCCATTATACTGAGCCCTCCTTCTCCTCTGTGATACTACTACACCCCCCATTATACTGAGCCCTCCTTCTCCTCTGTGATACTACTACACCCCCCATTATACTGAGCCCTCCTTCTCCTCTGTGATACTACTACACCCCCCATTATACTGAGCTCTCCTTCTCCTCTGTGATACTACTACACCCCCCATTATACTGAGCCCTCCTTCTCCTCTGGATACTACTACACCCCCCATTATACTGAGCCCTCCTTCTCCTCTGTGATACTACTACACCCCCCATTATACTGAGCCCTCCTTCTCCTCTGATACTACTACACCCCCCATTATACTGAGCCCTCCTTCTCCTCTGTGATACTACTACACCCCCCATTATACTGAGCTCTCCTTCTCCTCTGTGATACTACTACACCCCCCATTATACTGAGCCCTCCTTCTCCTCTGATACTACTACACCCCCCATTATACTGAGCCCTCCTTCTCCTCTGTGATACTACTACACCCCCCATTATACTGAGCTCTCCTTCTCCTCTGTGATACTACTACACCCCCCATTATACTGAGCCCTCCTTCTCCTCTGTGATACTACTACACCCCCCATTATACTGAGCTCTCCTTCTCCTCTGTGATACTACTACACCCCCCATTATACTGAGCCCTCCTTCTCCTCTGGATACTACTACACCCCCCATTATACTGAGCCCTCCTTCTCCTCTGTGATACTACTACACCCCCCATTATACTGAGCTCTCCTTCTCCTCTGGATACTACTACACCCCCCATTATACTGAGCCCTCCTTCTCCTCTGTGATACTACTACACCCCCCATTATACTGAGCCCTCCTTCTCCTCTGGATACTACTACACCCCCCATTATACTGAGCCCTCCTTCTCCTCTGTGATACTACTACACCCCCCATTATACTGAGCCCTCCTTCTCCTCTGATACTACTACACCCCCCATTATACTGAGCCCTCCTTCTCCTCTGTGATACTACTACACCCCCCATTATACTGAGCTCTCCTTCTCCTCTGTGATACTACTACACCCCCCATTATACTGAGCTCTCCTTCTCCTCTGTGATACTACTACACCCCCCATTATACTGAGCCCTCCTTCTCCTCTGGATACTACTACACCCCCCATTATACTGAGCCCTCCTTCTCCTCTGTGATACTACTACACCCCCCATTATACTGAGCTCTCCTTCTCCTCTGTGATACTACTACACCCCCCATTATACTGAGCCCTCCTTCTCCTCTGGATACTACTACACCCCCCATTATACTGAGCCCTCCTTCTCCTCTGTGATACTACTACACCCCCCATTATACTGAGCCCTCCTTCTCCTCTGTGATACTACTACACCCCCCATTATACTGAGCTCTCCTTCTCCTCTGTGATACTACTACACCCCCCATTATACTGAGCTCTCCTTCTCCTCTGTGATACTACTACACCCCCCATTATACTGAGCTCTCCTTCTCCTCTGATACTACTACACCCCCCATTATACTGAGCCCTCCTTCTCCTCTGATACTACTACACCCCCCATTATACTGAGCCCTCCTTCTCCTCTGTGATACTACTACACCCCCCATTATACTGAGCCCTCCTTCTCCTCTGTGATACTACTACACCCCCCATTATACTGAGCCCTCCTTCTCCTCTGTGATACTACTACACCCCCCATTATACTGAGCCCTCCTTCTCCTCTGGATACTACTACACCCCCCATTATACTGAGCCCTCCTTCTCCTCTGATACTACTACACCCCCCATTATACTGAGCCCTCCTTCTCCTCTGTGATACTACTACACCCCCCATTATACTGAGCCCTCCTTCTCCTCTGTGATACTACTACACCCCCCATTATACTGAGCTCTCCTTCTCCTCTGATACTACTACACCCCCCATTATACTGAGCCCTCCTTCTCCTCTGATACTACTACACCCCCCATTATACTGAGCCCTCCTTCTCCTCTGTGATACTACTACACCCCCCATTATACTGAGCCCTCCTTCTCCTCTGTGATACTACTACACCCCCCATTATACTGAGCCCTCCTTCTCCTCTGTGATACTACTACACCCCCCATTATACTGAGCCCTCCTTCTCCTCTGTGATACTACTACACCCCCCATTATACTGAGCTCTCCTTCTCCTCTGTGATACTACTACACCCCCCATTATACTGAGCCCTCCTTCTCCTCTGTGATACTACTACACCCCCCATTATACTGAGCCCTCCTTCTCCTCTGGATACTACTACACCCCCCATTATACTGAGCCCTCCTTCTCCTCTGTGATACTACTACACCCCCCATTATACTGAGCCCTCCTTCTCCTCTGATACTACTACACCCCCCATTATACTGAGCCCTCCTTCTCCTCTGATACTACTACACCCCCCATTATACTGAGCCCTCCTTCTCCTCTGTGATACTACTACACCCCCCATTATACTGAGCCCTCCTTCTCCTCTGATACTACTACACCCCCCATTATACTGAGCCCTCCTTCTCCTCTGGATACTACTACACCCCCCATTATACTGAGCCCTCCTTCTCCTCTGGATACTACTACACCCCCCATTATACTGAGCCCTCCTTCTCCTCTGTGATACTACTACACCCCCCATTATACTGAGCCCTCCTTCTCCTCTGTGATACTACTACACCCCCCATTATACTGAGCCCTCCTTCTCCTCTGTGATACTACTACACCCCCCATTATACTGAGCCCTCCTTCTCCTGTGATACTACTACACCCCCCATTATACTGAGCTCTCCTTCTCCTCTGATACTACTACACCCCCCATTATACTGAGCCCTCCTTCTCCTCTGATACTACTACACCCCCCATTATACTGAGCCCTCCTTCTCCTCTGTGATACTACTACACCCCCCATTATACTGAGCCCTCCTTCTCCTGTGATACTACTACACCCCCCATTATACTGAGCTCTCCTTCCCTGGATACTACTACACCCCCCATTATACTGAGCCCTCCTTCTCCTCTGTGATACTACTACACCCCCCATTATACTGAGCCCTCCTTCTCCTCTGTGATACTACTACACCCCCCATTATACTGAGCCCTCCTCTCCTCTGATACTACTACACCCCCCATTATACTGAGCCCTCCTTCTCCTCTGTGATACTACTACACCCCCCATTATACTGAGCCCTCCTTCTCCTCTGTGATACTACTACACCCCCCATTATACTGAGCCCTCCTTCTCCTCTGTGATACTACTACACCCCCCATTATACTGAGCCCTCCTTCTCCTCTGTGATACTACTACACCCCCCATTATACTGAGCTCTCCTTCTCCTGTGATACTACTACACCCCCCATTATACTGAGCCCTCCTTCTCCTCTGTGATACTACTACACCCCCCATTATACTGAGCCCTCCTTCTCCTCTGATACTACTACACCCCCCATTATACTGAGCCCTCCTTCTCCTCTGGATACTACTACACCCCCCATTATACTGAGCCCTCCTTCTCCTCTGGATACTACTACACCCCCCATTATACTGAGCCCTCCTTCTCCTCTGTGATACTACTACACCCCCCATTATACTGAGCCCTCCTTCTCCTCTGTGATACTACTACACCCCCCATTATACTGAGCCCTCCTTCTCCTCTGTGATACTACTACACCCCCCATTATACTGAGCCCTCCTTCTCCTCTGTGATACTACTACACCCCCCATTATACTGAGCCCTCCTTCTCCTCTGTGATACTACTACACCCCCCATTATACTGAGCCCTCCTTCTCCTCTGGATACTACTACACCCCCCATTATACTGAGCCCTCCTTCTCCTCTGATACTACTACACCCCCCATTATACTGAGCCCTCCTTCTCCTCTGTGATACTACTACACCCCCCATTATACTGAGCCCTCCTTCTCCTCTGTGATACTACTACACCCCCCATTATACTGAGCCCTCCTTCTCCTCTGGATACTACTACACCCCCCATTATACTGAGCCCTCCTTCTCCTCTGTGATACTACTACACCCCCCATTATACTGAGCTCTCCTTCTCCTCTGTGATACTACTACACCCCCCATTATACTGAGCCCTCCTTCTCCTCTGATACTACTACACCCCCCATTATACTGAGCCCTCCTTCTCCTCTGATACTACTACACCCCCCATTATACTGAGCCCTCCTTCTCCTCTGATACTACTACACCCCCCATTATACTGAGCCCTCCTTCTCCTCTGTGATACTACTACACCCCCCATTATACTGAGCCCTCCTTCTCCTCTGATACTACTACACCCCCCATTATACTGAGCCCTCCTTCTCCTCTGTGATACTACTACACCCCCCATTATACTGAGCCCTCCTTCTCCTCTGTGATACTACTACACCCCCCATTATACTGAGCCCTCCTTCTCCTCTGTGATACTACTACACCCCCCATTATACTGAGCTCTCCTTCTCCTCTGTGATACTACTACACCCCCCATTATACTGAGCTCTCCTTCTCCTCTGATACTACTACACCCCCCATTATACTGAGCCCTCCTTCTCCTCTGTGATACTACTACACCCCCCATTATACTGAGCCCTCCTTCTCCTCTGATACTACTACACCCCCCATTATACTGAGCCCTCCTTCTCTGTGATACTACTACACCCCCCATTATACTGAGCTCTCCTTCTCCTCTGATACTACTACACCCCCCATTATACTGAGCCCTCCTTCTCCTCTGTGATACTACTACACCCCCCATTATACTGAGCTCTCCTTCTCCTCTGTGATACTACTACACCCCCCATTATACTGAGCTCTCCTTCTCCTCTGTGATACTACTACACCCCCCATTATACTGAGCTCTCCTTCTCCTCTGTGATACTACTACACCCCCCATTATACTGAGCCCTCCTTCTCCTCTGATACTACTACACCCCCCATTATACTGAGCCCTCCTTCTCCTCTGATACTACTACACCCCCCATTATACTGAGCCCTCCTTCTCCTCTGTGATACTACTACACCCCCCATTATACTGAGCCCTCCTTCTCCTCTGTGATACTACTACACCCCCCATTATACTGAGCTCTCCTTCTCCTCTGTGATACTACTACACCCCCCATTATACTGAGCTCTCCTTCTCCTCTGTGATACTACTACACCCCCCATTATACTGAGCCCTCCTTCTCCTCTGATACTACTACACCCCCCATTATACTGAGCCCTCCTTCTCCTCTGTGATACTACTACACCCCCCATTATACTGAGCTCTCCTTCTCCTCTGTGATACTACTACACCCCCCATTATACTGAGCCCTCCTTCTCCTCTGATACTACTACACCCCCCATTATACTGAGCCCTCCTTCTCCTCTGTGATACTACTACACCCCCCATTATACTGAGCTCTCCTTCTCCTCTGTGATACTACTACACCCCCCATTATACTGAGCTCTCCTTCTCCTCTGTGATACTACTACACCCCCCATTATACTGAGCCCTCCTTCTCCTCGATACTACACACCCCCCATTATACTGAGCCCTCCTTCTCCTCTGTGATACTACTACACCCCCCATTATACTGAGCTCTCCTTCTCCTCTGTGATACTACTACACCCCCCATTATACTGAGCCCTCCTTCTCCTCTGTGATACTACTACACCCCCCATTATACTGAGCCCTCCTTCTCCTCTGTGATACTACTACACCCCCCATTATACTGAGCCCTCCTTCTCCTCTGTGATACTACTACACCCCCCATTATACTGAGCTCTCCTTCTCCTCTGTGATACTACTACACCCCCCATTATACTGAGCCCTCCTTCTCCTCTGTGATACTACTACACCCCCCATTATACTGAGCCCTCCTTCTCCTCTGTGATACTACTACACCCCCCATTATACTGAGCCCTCCTTCTCCTCTGGATACTACTACACCCCCCATTATACTGAGCCCTCCTTCTCCTCGTGATACTACTACACCCCCCATTATACTGAGCCCTCCTTCTCCTCTGATACTACTACACCCCCCATTATACTGAGCCCTCCTTCTCCTCTGTGATACTACTACACCCCCCATTATACTGAGCCCTCCTTCTCCTCTGTGATACTACTACACCCCCCATTATACTGAGCCCTCCTTCTCCTCTGTGATACTACTACACCCCCCATTATACTGAGCCCTCCTTCTCCTCTGTGATACTACTACACCCCCCATTATACTGAGCTCTCCTTCTCCTCTGTGATACTACTACACCCCCCATTATACTGAGCCCTCCTTCTCCTCTGTGATACTACTACACCCCCCATTATACTGAGCCCTCCTTCTCCTCTGATACTACTACACCCCCCATTATACTGAGCCCTCCTTCTCCTCTGTGATACTACTACACCCCCCATTATACTGAGCCCTCCTTCTCCTCTGTGATACTACTACACCCCCCATTATACTGAGCCCTCCTTCTCCTCTGTGATACTACTACACCCCCCATTATACTGAGCCCTCCTTCTCCTCTGTGATACTACTACACCCCCCATTATACTGAGCCCTCCTTCTCCTCTGTGATACTACTACACCCCCCATTATACTGAGCCCTCCTTCTCCTCTGTGATACTACTACACCCCCCATTATACTGAGCCCTCCTTCTCCTCTGTGATACTACTACACCCCCCATTATACTGAGCTCTCCTTCTCCTCTGATACTACTACACCCCCCATTATACTGAGCCCTCCTTCTCCTCTGATACTACTACACCCCCCATTATACTGAGCCCTCCTTCTCCTCTGATACTACTACACCCCCCATTATACTGAGCCCTCCTTCTCCTCTGATACTACTACACCCCCCATTATACTGAGCCCTCCTTCTCCTCTGATACTACTACACCCCCCATTATACTGAGCCCTCCTTCTCCTCTGTGATACTACTACACCCCCCATTATACTGAGCCCTCCTTCTCCTCTGATACTACTACACCCCCCATTATACTGAGCTCTCCTTCTCCTCTGTGATACTACTACACCCCCCATTATACTGAGCCCTCCTTCTCCTCTGTGATACTACTACACCCCCCATTATACTGAGCTCTCCTTCTCCTCTGTGATACTACTACACCCCCCATTATACTGAGCCCTCCTTCTCCTCTGTGATACTACTACACCCCCCATTATACTGAGCCCTCCTTCTCCTCTGATACTACTACACCCCCCATTATACTGAGCTCTCCTTCTCTCTGATACTACTACACCCCCCATTATACTGAGCCTCCCTTCTCCTCTGATACTACTACACCCCCCATTATACTGAGCCCTCCTTCTCCTCTGTGATACTACTACACCCCCCATTATACTGAGCCCTCCTTCTCCTCTGTGATACTACTACACCCCCCATTATACTGAGCTCTCCTTCTCCTCTGTGATACTACTACACCCCCCATTATACTGAGCCCTCCTTCTCCTCTGTGATACTACTACACCCCCCATTATACTGAGCCCTCCTTCTCCTCTGATACTACTACACCCCCCATTATACTGAGCCCTCCTTCTCCTCTGATACTACTACACCCCCATTATACTGAGCTCTCCTTCTCCTCTGTGATACTACTACACCCCCCATTATACTGAGCCCTCCTTCTCCTCTGTGATACTACTACACCCCCCATTATACTGAGCCCTCCTTCTCCTCTGTGATACTACTACACCCCCCATTATACTGAGCTCTCCTTCTCCTCTGTGATACTACTACACCCCCCATTATACTGAGCTCTCCTTCTCCTCTGTGATACTACTACACCCCCCATTATACTGAGCCCTCCTTCTCCTCTGTGATACTACTACACCCCCCATTATACTGAGCCCTCCTTCTCCCTGTGATACTACTACACCCCCCATTATACTGAGCCCTCCTTCTCCTCTGTGATACTACTACACCCCCCATTATACTGAGCCCTCCTTCTCCTCTGTGATACTACTACACCCCCCATTATACTGAGCCCTCCTTCTCCTCTGATACTACTACACCCCCCATTATACTGAGCCCTCCTTCTCCTCTGTGATACTACTACACCCCCCATTATACTGAGCCCTCCTTCTCCTCTGTGATACTACTACACCCCCCATTATACTGAGCCCTCCTTCTCCTCTGGATACTACTACACCCCCCATTATACTGAGCTCTCCTTCTCCTGTGATACTACTACACCCCCCATTATACTGAGCCCTCCTTCTCCTCTGGATACTACTACACCCCCCATTATACTGAGCCCTCCTTCTCCTCTGTGATACTACTACACCCCCCATTATACTGAGCTCTCCTTCTCCTCTGTGATACTACTACACCCCCCATTATACTGAGCTCTCCTTCTCCTCTGTGATACTACTACACCCCCATTATACTGAGCTCTCCTTCTCCTCTGATACTACTACACCCCCCATTATACTGAGCCCTCCTTCTCCTCTGTGATACTACTACACCCCCCATTATACTGAGCCCTCCTTCTCCTCTGTGATACTACTACACCCCCCATTATACTGAGCCCTCCTTCTCCTCTGTGATACTACTACACCCCCCATTATACTGAGCCCTCCTTCTCCTCTGTGATACTACTACACCCCCCATTATACTGAGCCCTCCTTCTCCTCTGTGATACTACTACACCCCCCATTATACTGAGCCCTCCTTCTCCTCTGTGATACTACTACACCCCCCATTATACTGAGCCCTCCTTCTCCTCTGGATACTACTACACCCCCCATTATACTGAGCCCTCCTTCTCCTCTGTGATACTACTACACCCCCCATTATACTGAGCCCTCCTTCTCCTCTGTGATACTACTACACCCCCCATTATACTGAGCCCTCCTTCTCCTCTGTGATACTACTACACCCCCCATTATACTGAGCCCTCCTTCTCCTCTGATACTACTACACCCCCCATTATACTGAGCCCTCCTTCTCCTCTGTGATACTACTACACCCCCCATTATACTGAGCCCTCCTTCTCCTCTGTGATACTACTACACCCCCCATTATACTGAGCCCTCCTTCTCCTCTGATACTACTACACCCCCCATTATACTGAGCCCTCCTTCTCCTCTGTGATACTACTACACCCCCCATTATACTGAGCCCTCCTTCTCCTCTGTGATACTACTACACCCCCCATTATACTGAGCTCTCCTTCTCCTCTGTGATACTACTACACCCCCCATTATACTGAGCCCTCCTTCTCCTCTGTGATACTACTACACCCCCCATTATACTGAGCCCTCCTTCTCCTCTGTGATACTACTACACCCCCCATTATACTGAGCCCTCCTTCTCCTCTGTGATACTACTACACCCCCCATTATACTGAGCTCTCCTTCTCCTCTGTGATACTACTACACCCCCCATTATACTGAGCCCTCCTTCTCCTCTGATACTACTACACCCCCCATTATACTGAGCTCTCCTTCTCCTCTGTGATACTACTACACCCCCCATTATACTGAGCCCTCCTTCTCCTCTGTGATACTACTACACCCCCCATTATACTGAGCTCTCCTTCTCCTCTGTGATACTACTACACCCCCCATTATACTGAGCCCTCCTTCTCCTCTGGATACTACTACACCCCCCATTATACTGAGCTCTCCTTCTCCTCTGTGATACTACTACACCCCCCATTATACTGAGCCCTCCTTCTCCTGTGATACTACTACACCCCCCATTATACTGAGCCCTCCTTCTCCTCTGTGATACTACTACACCCCCCATTATACTGAGCTCTCCTTCTCCTCTGTGATACTACTACACCCCCCATTATACTGAGCCCTCCTTCTCCTCTGATACTACTACACCCCCCATTATACTGAGCCCTCCTTCTCCTCTGTGATACTACTACACCCCCCATTATACTGAGCCCTCCTTCTCCTCTGTGATACTACTACACCCCCCATTATACTGAGCCCTCCTTCTCCTCTGTGATACTACTACACCCCCCATTATACTGAGCCCTCCTTCTCCTCTGTGATACTACTACACCCCCCATTATACTGAGCCCTCCTTCTCCTCTGTGATACTACTACACCCCCCATTATACTGAGCCCTCCTTCTCCTCTGTGATACTACTACACCCCCCATTATACTGAGCCCTCCTTCTCCTCTGTGATACTACTACACCCCCCATTATACTGAGCTCTCCTTCTCCTCTGATACTACTACACCCCCCATTATACTGAGCCCTCCTTCTCCTCTGTGATACTACTACACCCCCCATTATACTGAGCTCTCCTTCTCCTCTGTGATACTACTACACCCCCCATTATACTGAGCCCTCCTTCTCCTCTGATACTACTACACCCCCCATTATACTGAGCCCTCCTTCTCCTCTGTGATACTACTACACCCCCCATTATACTGAGCTCTCCTTCTCCTCTGTGATACTACTACACCCCCCATTATACTGAGCCCTCCTTCTCCTCTGTGATACTACTACACCCCCCATTATACTGAGCTCTCCTTCTCCTCTGTGATACTACTACACCCCCCATTATACTGAGCTCTCCTTCTCCTCTGATACTACTACACCCCCCATTATACTGAGCTCTCCTTCTCCTCTGTGATACTACTACACCCCCCATTATACTGAGCCCTCCTTCTCCTCTGTGATACTACTACACCCCCCATTATACTGAGCCCTCCTTCTCCTCTGTGATACTACTACACCCCCCATTATACTGAGCCCTCCTTCTCCTCTGTGATACTACTACACCCCCCATTATACTGAGCCCTCCTTCTCCTCTGATACTACTACACCCCCCATTATACTGAGCCCTCCTTCTCCTCTGATACTACTACACCCCCCATTATACTGAGCCCTCCTTCTCCTCTGTGATACTACTACACCCCCCATTATACTGAGCCCTCCTTCTCCTCTGATACTACTACACCCCCCATTATACTGAGCCCTCCTTCTCCTCTGTGATACTACTACACCCCCCATTATACTGAGCCCTCCTTCTCCTCTGATACTACTACACCCCCCATTATACTGAGCCCTCCTTCTCCTCTGGATACTACTACACCCCCCATTATACTGAGCTCTCCTTCTCCTCTGTGATACTACTACACCCCCCATTATACTGAGCCCTCCTTCTCCTCTGTGATACTACTACACCCCCCATTATACTGAGCTCTCCTTCTCCTCTGTGATACTACTACACCCCCCATTATACTGAGCTCTCCTTCTCCTCTGTGATACTACTACACCCCCCATTATACTGAGCCCTCCTTCTCCTCTGTGATACTACTACACCCCCCATTATACTGAGCTCTCCTTCTCCTCTGATACTACTACACCCCCCATTATACTGAGCCCTCCTTCTCCTCTGTGATACTACTACACCCCCCATTATACTGAGCTCTCCTTCTCCTCTGATACTACTACACCCCCCATTATACTGAGCCCTCCTTCTCCTCTGTGATACTACTACACCCCCCATTATACTGAGCCCTCCTTCTCCCTGTGATACTACTACACCCCCCATTATACTGAGCTCTCCTTCTCCTCTGTGATACTACTACACCCCCCATTATACTGAGCCCTCCTTCTCCTCTGTGATACTACTACACCCCCCATTATACTGAGCCCTCCTTCTCCTCTGATACTACTACACCCCCCATTATACTGAGCCCTCCTTCTCCTCTGTGATACTACTACACCCCCCATTATACTGAGCCCTCCTTCTCCTCTGTGATACTACTACACCCCCCATTATACTGAGCTCTCCTCTCCTCTGATACTACTACACCCCCCATTATACTGAGCCCTCCTTCTCCTCTGATACTACTACACCCCCCA
Source organism: Leptodactylus fallax (assembly GCA_947044405.1). Taxonomy (NCBI): domain Eukaryota; kingdom Metazoa; phylum Chordata; class Amphibia; order Anura; family Leptodactylidae; genus Leptodactylus; species Leptodactylus fallax. The sequence continues at coordinate 1,003,390 of CAMRHE010000442.1, read as the reverse complement.
TTATACTGAGCTCTCCTTCTCCTCTGATACTACTACACCCCCCATTATACTGAGCTCTCCTTCTCCTCTGTGATACTACTACACCCCCCATTATACTGAGCCTCCTTCTCCTCTGTGATACTACTACACCCCCCATTATACTGAGCTCTCCTTCTCCTCTGGATACTACTACACCCCCCATTATACTGAGCCCTCCTTCTCCTCTGTGATACTACTACACCCCCCATTATACTGAGCCCTCCTTCTCCTCTGATACTACTACACCCCCCATTATACTGAGCTCTCCTTCTCCTCTGTGATACTACTACACCCCCCATTATACTGAGCTCTCCTTCTCCTCTGTGATACTACTACACCCCCCATTATACTGAGCTCTCCTTCTCCTCTGTGATACTACTACACCCCCCATTATACTGAGCCCTCCTTCTCCTCTGGATACTACTACACCCCCCATTATACTGAGCCCTCCTTCTCCTGTGATACTACTACACCCCCCATTATACTGAGCTCTCCTTCTCCTCTGTGATACTACTACACCCCCCATTATACTGAGCCCTCCTTCTCCTCTGTGATACTACTACACCCCCCATTATACTGAGCCCTCCTTCTCCTCTGTGATACTACTACACCCCCCATTATACTGAGCTCTCCTTCTCCTCTGTGATACTACTACACCCCCCATTATACTGAGCCCTCCTTCTCCTCTGTGATACTACTACACCCCCCATTATACTGAGCCCTCCTTCTCCTCTGTGATACTACTACACCCCCCATTATACTGAGCCCTCCTTCTCCTCTGTGATACTACTACACCCCCCATTATACTGAGCCCTCCTTCTCCTCTGTGATACTACTACACCCCCCATTATACTGAGCTCTCCTTCTCCTCTGTGATACTACTACACCCCCCATTATACTGAGCCCTCCTTCTCCTCTGTGATACTACTACACCCCCCATTATACTGAGCCCTCCTTCTCCTCTGATACTACTACACCCCCCATTATACTGAGCTCTCCTTCTCCTCTGATACTACTACACCCCCCATTATACTGAGCCCTCCTTCTCCTCTGATACTACTACACCCCCCATTATACTGAGCCCTCCTTCTCCTCTGTGATACTACTACACCCCCCATTATACTGAGCCCTCCTTCTCCTCTGTGATACTACTACACCCCCCATTATACTGAGCCCTCCTTCTCCTCTGTGATACTACTACACCCCCCATTATACTGAGCCCTCCTTCTCCTCTGTGATACTACTACACCCCCCATTATACTGAGCCCTCCTTCTCCTCTGTGATACTACTACACCCCCCATTATACTGAGCTCTCCTTCTCCTCTGTGATACTACTACACCCCCCATTATACTGAGCCCTCCTTCTCCTCTGTGATACTACTACACCCCCCATTATACTGAGCCCTCCTTCTCCTCTGTGATACTACTACACCCCCCATTATACTGAGCCCTCCTTCTCCTCTGTGATACTACTACACCCCCCATTATACTGAGCCCTCCTTCTCCTCTGATACTACTACACCCCCCATTATACTGAGCCCTCCTTCTCCTCTGATACTACTACACCCCCCATTATACTGAGCCCTCCTTCTCCTCTGTGATACTACTACACCCCCCATTATACTGAGCCCTCCTTCTCCTCTGATACTACTACACCCCCCATTATACTGAGCCCTCCTTCTCCTCTGTGATACTACTACACCCCCCATTATACTGAGCCCTCCTTCTCCTCTGATACTACTACCCCCCATTATACTGAGCCCTCCTTCTCCTCTGTGATACTACTACACCCCCCATTATACTGAGCCCTCCTTCTCCTCTGTGATACTACTACACCCCCCATTATACTGAGCCCTCCTTCTCCTCTGTGATACTACTACACCCCCCATTATACTGAGCCCTCCTTCTCCTCTGTGATACTACTACACCCCCCATTATACTGAGCCCTCCTTCTCCTCTGTGATACTACTACACCCCCCATTATACTGAGCCCTCCTTCTCCTCTGTGATACTACTACACCCCCCATTATACTGAGCCCTCCTTCTCCTCTGTGATACTACTACACCCCCCATTATACTGAGCCCTCCTTCTCCTCTGTGATACTACTACACCCCCCATTATACTGAGCCCTCTTCTCCTCTGTGATACTACTACACCCCCCATTATACTGAGCTCTCCTTCTCCTCTGGATACTACTACACCCCCCATTATACTGAGCCCTCCTTCTCCTCTGATACTACTACACCCCCCATTATACTGAGCCCTCCTTCTCCTCTGTGATACTACTACACCCCCCATTATACTGAGCCCTCCTTCTCCTCTGTGATACTACTACACCCCCCATTATACTGAGCTCTCCTTCTCCTCTGATACTACTACACCCCCCATTATACTGAGCTCTCCTTCTCCTCTGATACTACTACACCCCCCATTATACTGAGCCCTCCTTCTCCTCTGTGATACTACTACACCCCCCATTATACTGAGCTCTCCTTCTCCTCTGGATACTACTACACCCCCCATTATACTGAGCTCTCCTTCTCCTCTGGATACTACTACACCCCCCATTATACTGAGCCCTCCTTCTCCTCTGTGATACTACTACACCCCCCATTATACTGAGCCCTCCTTCTCCTCTGATACTACTACACCCCCCATTATACTGAGCTCTCCTTCTCCTCTGTGATACTACTACACCCCCCATTATACTGAGCCCTCCTTCTCCTCTGTGATACTACTACACCCCCCATTATACTGAGCTCTCCTTCTCCTCTGTGATACTACTACACCCCCCATTATACTGAGCTCTCCTTCTCCTCTGTGATACTACTACACCCCCCATTATACTGAGCTCTCCTTCTCCTCTGATACTACTACACCCCCCATTATACTGAGCCCTCCTTCTCCTCTGATACTACTACACCCCCCATTATACTGAGCTCTCCTTCTCTGTGATACTACTACACCCCCCATTATACTGAGCTCTCCTTCTCCTCTGTGATACTACTACACCCCCCATTATACTGAGCTCTCCTTCTCCTCTGATACTACTACACCCCCCATTATACTGAGCCCTCCTTCTCCTCTGATACTACTACCCCCCATTATACTGAGCTCTTCTCCTTGTGATACTACTACACCCCCCATTATACTGAGCCCTCCTTCTCCTCTGATACTACTACACCCCCCATTATACTGAGCTCTCCTTCTCCTCTGTGATACTACTACACCCCCCATTATACTGAGCCCTCCTTCTCCTCTGATACTACTACCCCCCCATTATACTGAGCCTCCTTCTCCTGTGATACTACTACACCCCCCATTATACTGAGCTTTTCTGTGATACTACTACACCCCCATTATACTGAGCCTCCTTCTCCCGGATACTACTACCCCCCATTATACTGAGCCCTCCTTCTCCTCTGATACTACTACACCCCCCATTATACTGAGCCCTCCTTCTCCTCTGTGATACTACTACACCCCCCATTATACTGAGCCCTCCTTCTCCTCTGATACTACTACACCCCCCATTATACTGAGCCCTCCTTCTCCTCTGTGATACTACTACACCCCCCATTATACTGAGCCCTCCTTCTCCTCTGTGATACTACTACACCCCCCATTATACTGAGCTCTCCTTCTCCTCTGTGATACTACTACACCCCCCATTATACTGAGCCCTCCTTCTCCTCTGTGATACTACTACACCCCCCATTATACTGAGCCCTCCTTCTCCTCTGTGATACTACTACACCCCCCATTATACTGAGCCCTCCTTCTCCTCTGTGATACTACTACACCCCCCATTATACTGAGCCCTCCTTCTCCTCTGTGATACTACTACACCCCCCATTATACTGAGCTCTCCTTCTCCTCTGATACTACTACACCCCCCATTATACTGAGCTCTCCTTCTCCTCTGTGATACTACTACACCCCCCATTATACTGAGCCCTCCTTCTCCTCTGATACTACTACACCCCCCATTATACTGAGCTCTCCTTCTCCTCTGTGATACTACTACACCCCCCATTATACTGAGCCCTCCTTCTCCTCTGTGATACTACTACACCCCCCATTATACTGAGCTCTCCTTCTCCTCTGTGATACTACTACACCCCCCATTATACTGAGCCCTCCTTCTCCTCTGTGATACTACTACACCCCCCATTATACTGAGCCCTCCTTCTCCTCTGTGATACTACTACACCCCCCATTATACTGAGCCCTCCTTCTCCTCTGATACTACTACACCCCCCATTATACTGAGCCCTCCTTCTCCTCTGTGATACTACTACACCCCCCATTATACTGAGCCCTCCTTCTCCTCTGTGATACTACTACACCCCCCATTATACTGAGCTCTCCTTCTCCTGTGATACTACTACACCCCCCATTATACTGAGCCCTCCTTCTCCCTGTGATACTACTACACCCCCCATTATACTGAGCCCTCCTTCTCCTCTGATACTACTACACCCCCCATTATACTGAGCTCTCCTTCTCCTCTGGATACTACTACACCCCCCATTATACTGAGCCCTCCTTCTCTCTGATACTACTACACCCCCCATTATACTGAGCCTCCTTCTCCTCTGTGATACTACTACACCCCCCATTATACTGAGCCCTCCTTCTCCTCTGTGATACTACTACACCCCCCATTATACTGAGCTCTCCTTCTCCTCTGTGATACTACTACACCCCCCATTATACTGAGCCCTCCTTCTCCCTGTGATACTACTACACCCCCCATTATACTGAGCCCTCCTTCTCCTCTGTGATACTACTACACCCCCCATTATACTGAGCCCTCCTTCTCCTCTGTGATACTACTACACCCCCCATTATACTGAGCTCTCCTTCTCCTCTGTGATACTACTACACCCCCCATTATACTGAGCCCTCCTTCTCCTCTGGATACTACTACACCCCCCATTATACTGAGCTCTCCTTCTCCTCTGTGATACTACTACACCCCCCATTATACTGAGCCCTCCTTCTCCTCTGTGATACTACTACACCCCCCATTATACTGAGCTCTCCTTCTCCTCTGTGATACTACTACACCCCCCATTATACTGAGCCCTCCTTCTCCTCTGATACTACTACACCCCCCATTATACTGAGCCCTCCTCTCTGTGATACTACTACACCCCCATTATACTGAGCTCTCCTTCTCTGTGATACTACTACACCCCCCATTATACTGAGCTCTCCTTCTCCTCTGTGATACTACTACACCCCCCATTATACTGAGCCCTCCTTCTCCTCTGATACTACTACACCCCCCATTATACTGAGCTCTCCTTCTCCTCTGTGATACTACTACACCCCCCATTATACTGAGCTCTCCTTCTCCTCTGTGATACTACTACACCCCCCATTATACTGAGCCCTCCTTCTCCTCTGTGATACTACTACACCCCCCATTATACTGAGCCCTCCTTCTCCTCTGTGATACTACTACACCCCCCATTATACTGAGCCCTCCTTCTCCTCTGTGATACTACTACACCCCCCATTATACTGAGCCCTCCTTCTCCTCTGTGATACTACTACACCCCCCATTATACTGAGCCCTCCTTCTCCTCTGTGATACTACTACACCCCCCATTATACTGAGCCCTCCTTCTCCTCTGGATACTACTACACCCCCCATTATACTGAGCTCTCCTTCTCCTCTGGATACTACTACACCCCCCATTATACTGAGCCCTCCTTCTCCTCTGGATACTACTACACCCCCCATTATACTGAGCCTCCTTCTCCTCTGTGATACTACTACACCCCCCATTATACTGAGCCCTCCTTCTCCCTGGATACTACTACACCCCCCATTATACTGAGCCCTCCTTCTCCTCTGGATACTACTACACCCCCCATTATACTGAGCTCTCCTTCTCCTCTGTGATACTACTACACCCCCCATTATACTGAGCCCTCCTTCTCCTCTGATACTACTACACCCCCCATTATACTGAGCCCTCCTTCTCCTCTGGATACTACTACACCCCCCATTATACTGAGCCCTCCTTCTCCTGTGATACTACTACACCCCCCATTATACTGAGCCCTCCTTCTCCTCTGGATACTACTACACCCCCCATTATACTGAGCTCTCCTTCTCCTCTGATACTACTACACCCCCCATTATACTGAGCCCTCCTTCTCCTCTGTGATACTACTACACCCCCCATTATACTGAGCTCTCCTCTCCTCTGATACTACTACACCCCCCATTATACTGAGCCCTCCTTCCCTCTGGACTACTACACCCCCCATTATACTGAGCCCTCCTTCTCCTCTGGATACTACTACACCCCCCATTATACTGAGCCCTCCTTCTCCTCTGTGATACTACTACACCCCCCATTATACTGAGCCCTCCTTCTCCTCTGTGATACTACTACACCCCCCATTATACTGAGCCCTCCTTCTCCTCTGTGATACTACTACACCCCCCATTATACTGAGCCCTCCTTCTCCCTGTGATACTACTACACCCCCCATTATACTGAGCCCTCCTTCCCTCTGTGATACTACTACACCCCCCATTATACTGAGCCCTCCTTCTCCTCTGTGATACTACTACACCCCCCATTATACTGAGCCCTCCTTCTCCTCTGATACTACTACACCCCCCATTATACTGAGCCCTCCTTCCGATACTACTACACCCCCCATTATACTGAGCTCTCCTTCTCCCTGTGATACTACTACACCCCATATACTGAGCTCCTTTCTCTGATACTACTACACCCCCCATTATACTGAGCCTCCTTCTCCTCTGATACTACTACACCCCCCATTATACTGAGCCCTCCTTCTCCTCTGGATACTACTACACCCCCCATTATACTGAGCCCTCCTTCTCCTCTGTGATACTACTACACCCCCCATTATACTGAGCCCTCCTTCTCCTCTGTGATACTACTACACCCCCCATTATACTGAGCTCTCCTTCTCCTCTGTGATACTACTACACCCCCCATTATACTGAGCCCTCCTTCTCCTCTGATACTACTACACCCCCCATTATACTGAGCCCTCCTTCTCCTCTGATACTACTACACCCCCATTATACTGAGCCCTCCTTCCCTCTGATACTACTACACCCCCCATTATACTGAGCCCTCCTCCTGTGATACTACTACACCCCCCATTATACTGAGCCCTCCTTCTCCCTGGATACTACTACACCCCCCATTATACTGAGCTCTCCTTCTCCTGTGATACTACTACACCCCCCATTATACTGAGCTCTCCTTCTCCTCTGATACTACTACACCCCCCATTATACTGAGCCCTCCTCCTCTGGATACTACTACACCCCCCATTATACTGAGCTCTCCTTCTCCCTGTGATACTACTACACCCCCCATTATACTGAGCTCTCCTTCTCCTCTGATACTACTACACCCCCCATTATACTGAGCCCTCCTTCTCCTCTGATACTACTACACCCCCCATTATACTGAGCCCTCCTTCTCCTCTGTGATACTACTACACCCCCCATTATACTGAGCTCTCCTTCTCCTCTGTGATACTACTACACCCCCCATTATACTGAGCCCTCCTTCTCCTCTGATACTACTACACCCCCCATTATACTGAGCTCTCCTTCTCCTCTGTGATACTACTACACCCCCCATTATACTGAGCCCTCCTTCTCCTCTGTGATACTACTACACCCCCCATTATACTGAGCCCTCCTTCTCCTCTGTGATACTACTACACCCCCCATTATACTGAGCTCTCCTTCTCCTCTGTGATACTACTACACCCCCCATTATACTGAGCCCTCCTTCTCCTCTGTGATACTACTACACCCCCCATTATACTGAGCTCTCCTTCTCCTCTGATACTACTACACCCCCCATTATACTGAGCTCTCCTTCTCCTCTGATACTACTACACCCCCCATTATACTGAGCCCTCCTTCTCCTCTGTGATACTACTACACCCCCCATTATACTGAGCTCTCCTTCTCCTCTGTGATACTACTACACCCCCCATTATACTGAGCCCTCCTTCTCCTCTGATACTACTACACCCCCCATTATACTGAGCCCTCCTTCTCCTCTGTGATACTACTACACCCCCCATTATACTGAGCCCTCCTTCTCCTCTGTGATACTACTACACCCCCCATTATACTGAGCCCTCCTTCTCCTCTGTGATACTACTACACCCCCCATTATACTGAGCCCTCCTTCTCCTCTGTGATACTACTACACCCCCCATTATACTGAGCCCTCCTTCTCCTCTGTGATACTACTACACCCCCCATTATACTGAGCTCTCCTTCTCCCTGGATACTACTACACCCCCCATTATACTGAGCCCTCCTTCTCCTCTGTGATACTACTACACCCCCCATTATACTGAGCCCTCCTTCTCCTCTGATACTACTACACCCCCCATTATACTGAGCCCTCCTTCTCCTCTGTGATACTACTACACCCCCCATTATACTGAGCCCTCCTTCTCCTCTGATACTACTACACCCCCCATTATACTGAGCCCTCCTTCTCCTCTGTGATACTACTACACCCCCCATTATACTGAGCCCTCCTTCTCCCTGGATACTACTACACCCCCCATTATACTGAGCTCTCCTTCTCTGTGATACTACTACACCCCCCATTATACTGAGCCCTCCTTCTCCCTGTGATACTACTACACCCCCCATTATACTGAGCTCTCCTTCTCCTCTGATACTACTACACCCCCCATTATACTGAGCTCTCCTTCTCCTCTGTGATACTACTACACCCCCCATTATACTGAGCCCTCCTTCTCCTCTGTGATACTACTACACCCCCCATTATACTGAGCTCTCCTTCTCCTCTGTGATACTACTACACCCCCCATTATACTGAGCTCTCCTTCTCCTCTGTGATACTACTACACCCCCCATTATACTGAGCCCTCCTTCTCCTCTGTGATACTACTACACCCCCCATTATACTGAGCCCTCCTTCTCCTCTGTGATACTACTACACCCCCCATTATACTGAGCCCTCCTTCTCCTCTGTGATACTACTACACCCCCCATTATACTGAGCCCTCCTTCTCCTCTGGATACTACTACACCCCCCATTATACTGAGCTCTCCTTCTCCTCTGTGATACTACTACACCCCCCATTATACTGAGCCCTCCTTCTCCTCTGTGATACTACTACACCCCCCATTATACTGAGCCCTCCTTCTCCTCTGCTGAGCCCCCCCTCCTCTGATACTACTACACCCCCATTATACTGAGCCCTCCTTCTCCTCTGATACTACTACACCCCCCATTATACTGAGCTCTCCTCTCCTCTGATACTACTACACCCCCCATTATACTGAGCCCTCCTTCTCCTCTGATACTACTACACCCCCCATTATACTGAGCTCCCCCCCCCTCTGATACTACTACACCCCCCATTATACTGAGCTCTCCTTCTCCTCTGATACTACTACACCCCCCATTATACTGAGCCCTCCTTCTCCTCTGATACTACTACACCCCCCATTATACTGAGCTCTCCTTCTCCTCTGATACTACTACACCCCCCATTATACTGAGCCCTCCTTCTCCTCTGTGATACTACTACACCCCCCATTATACTGAGCTCTCCTCTCCTCTGATACTACTACACCCCCCATTATACTGAGCCCTCCTTCTCCTCTGATACTACTACACCCCCCATTATACTGAGCTCTCCTTCTCCTCTGATACTACTACACCCCCCATTATACTGAGCTCTCCTTCTCCTCTGATACTACTACACCCCCCATTATACTGAGCCCTCCTTCTCCTCTGATACTACTACACCCCCCATTATACTGAGCCCTCCTTCTCCTCTGTGATACTACTACACCCCCCATTATACTGAGCCCTCCTTCTCCTCTGTGATACTACTACACCCCCCATTATACTGAGCCCTCCTTCTCCCTGGATACTACTACACCCCCCATTATACTGAGCTCTCCTTCTCTGATACTACTACACCCCCCATTATACTGAGCCCTCCTTCTCCTCTGATACTACTACACCCCCCATTATACTGAGCCCTCCTCTCCTCTGATACTACTACACCCCCCATTATACTGAGCCCTCCTCTCCTCTGTGATACTACTACACCCCCCATTATACTGAGCCCTCCTTCTCCTCTGTGATACTACTACACCCCCCATTATACTGAGCCCTCCTTCTCCTCTGTGATACTACTACACCCCCCATTATACTGAGCTCTCCTTCTCCTCTGTGATACTACTACACCCCCCATTATACTGAGCCCTCCTTCTCCTCTGTGATACTACTACACCCCCCATTATACTGAGCTCTCCTTCTCCTCTGATACTACTACACCCCCCATTATACTGAGCCCTCCTTCTCCTCTGTGATACTACTACACCCCCCATTATACTGAGCCCTCCTTCTCCTCTGTGATACTACTACACCCCCCATTATACTGAGCTCTCCTTCTCCTCTGGATACTACTACACCCCCCATTATACTGAGCCCTCCTTCTCCTCTGTGATACTACTACACCCCCCATTATACTGAGCTCTCCTTCTCCTCTGATACTACTACACCCCCCATTATACTGAGCCCTCCTTCTCCTCTGATACTACTACACCCCCCATTATACTGAGCCCTCCTTCTCCTCTGTGATACTACTACACCCCCCATTATACTGAGCCCTCCTTCTCCTCTGGATACTACTACACCCCCCATTATACTGAGCCCTCCTTCTCCTCTGTGATACTACTACACCCCCCATTATACTGAGCTCTCCTTCTCCTCTGTGATACTACTACACCCCCCATTATACTGAGCTCTCCTTCTCCTCTGATACTACTACACCCCCCATTATACTGAGCTCTCCTTCTCCTCTGTGATACTACTACACCCCCCATTATACTGAGCCCTCCTTCTCCTCTGTGATACTACTACACCCCCCATTATACTGAGCCCTCCTTCTCCTCTGTGATACTACTACACCCCCCATTATACTGAGCCCTCCTTCTCCTCTGATACTACTACACCCCCCATTATACTGAGCTCTCCTTCTCCTCTGATACTACTACACCCCCCATTATACTGAGCTCTCCTTCTCCTCTGTGATACTACTACACCCCCCATTATACTGAGCCCTCCTTCTCCTCTGTGATACTACTACACCCCCCATTATACTGAGCCCTCCTTCTCCTCTGTGATACTACTACACCCCCCATTATACTGAGCCCTCCTTCTCCTCTGTGATACTACTACACCCCCCATTATACTGAGCCCTCCTTCTCCTCTGTGATACTACTACACCCCCCATTATACTGAGCCCTCCTTCTCCTCTGATACTACTACACCCCCCATTATACTGAGCTCTCCTTCTCCTCTGATACTACTACACCCCCCATTATACTGAGCCCTCCTTCTCCTCTGATACTACTACACCCCCCATTATACTGAGCCCTCCTTCTCCTCTGATACTACTACACCCCCCATTATACTGAGCCCTCCTTCTCCTCTGTGATACTACTACACCCCCCATTATACTGAGCCCTCCTTCTCCTCTGATACTACTACACCCCCCATTATACTGAGCCCTCCTTCTCCTCTGTGATACTACTACACCCCCCATTATACTGAGCTCTCCTTCTCCTGTGATACTACTACACCCCCCATTATACTGAGCTCTCCTTCTCCTCTGATACTACTACACCCCCCATTATACTGAGCCCTCCTTCTCCTCTGTGATACTACTACACCCCCCATTATACTGAGCCCTCCTTCTCCTCTGTGATACTACTACACCCCCCATTATACTGAGCCCTCCTTCTCCTCTGTGATACTACTACACCCCCCATTATACTGAGCCCTCCTTCTCCTCTGATACTACTACACCCCCCATTATACTGAGCTCTCCTTCTCCTCTGTGATACTACTACACCCCCCATTATACTGAGCTCTCCTTCTCCCTGTGATACTACTACACCCCCCATTATACTGAGCCCTCCTTCTCCTCTGATACTACTACACCCCCCATTATACTGAGCCCTCCTTCTCCTCTGATACTACTACACCCCCCATTATACTGAGCCCTCCTTCTCCTCTGTGATACTACTACACCCCCCATTATACTGAGCCCTCCTTCTCCTCTGTGATACTACTACACCCCCCATTATACTGAGCCCTCCTTCTCCTCTGTGATACTACTACACCCCCCATTATACTGAGCCCTCCTTCTCCTCTGTGATACTACTACACCCCCCATTATACTGAGCCCTCCTTCTCCTCTGTGATACTACTACACCCCCCATTATACTGAGCCCTCCTTCTCCTCTGTGATACTACTACACCCCCCATTATACTGAGCCCTCCTTCTCCTCTGTGATACTACTACACCCCCCATTATACTGAGCCCTCCTTCTCCTCTGATATACTACTACACCCCCCATTATACTGAGCTCTCCTTCTCCTCTGATACTACTACACCCCCCATTATACTGAGCTCTCCTTCTCCTCTGTGATACTACTACACCCCCCATTATACTGAGCCCTCCTTCTCCTCTGTGATACTACTACACCCCCCATTATACTGAGCTCTCCTTCTCCTCTGATACTACTACACCCCCCATTATACTGAGCCCTCCTTCTCCTCTGTGATACTACTACACCCCCCATTATACTGAGCCCTCCTTCTCCTCTGATACTACTACACCCCCCATTATACTGAGCTCTCCTTCTCCTCTGTGATACTACTACACCCCCCATTATACTGAGCCCTCCTTCTCCTCTGTGATACTACTACACCCCCCATTATACTGAGCCCTCCTTCTCCTCTGATACTACTACACCCCCCATTATACTGAGCCCTCCTTCTCCTCTGTGATACTACTACACCCCCCATTATACTGAGCTCTCCTTCTCCTCTGTGATACTACTACACCCCCCATTATACTGAGCCCTCCTTCTCCTCTGTGATACTACTACACCCCCCATTATACTGAGCCCTCCTTCTCCTCTGTGATACTACTACACCCCCCATTATACTGAGCTCTCCTTCTCCTCTGTGATACTACTACACCCCCCATTATACTGAGCTCTCCTTCTCCTCTGATACTACTACACCCCCCATTATACTGAGCCCTCCTTCTCCTCTGATACTACTACACCCCCCATTATACTGAGCCCTCCTTCTCCTCTGTGATACTACTACACCCCCCATTATACTGAGCTCTCCTTCTCCTCTGTGATACTACTACACCCCCCATTATACTGAGCTCTCCTTCTCCTCTGATACTACTACACCCCCCATTATACTGAGCTCTCCTTCTCCTCTGTGATACTACTACACCCCCCATTATACTGAGCTCTCCTTCTCTCTGTGATACTACTACACCCCCCATTATACTGAGCTCTCCTTCTCCTCTGATACTACTACACCCCCCATTATACTGAGCTCTCCTTCTCCTCTGTGATACTACTACACCCCCCATTATACTGAGCCCTCCTTCTCCTCTGTGATACTACTACACCCCCCATTATACTGAGCTCTCCTTCTCCTCTGTGATACTACTACACCCCCCATTATACTGAGCCCTCCTTCTCCTCTGATACTACTACACCCCCCATTATACTGAGCCCTCCTTCTCCTCTGATACTACTACACCCCCCATTATACTGAGCTCTCCTTCTCCTCTGTGATACTACTACACCCCCCATTATACTGAGCCCTCCTTCTCCTCTGATACTACTACACCCCCCATTATACTGAGCCCTCCTTCTCCTCTGTGATACTACTACACCCCCCATTATACTGAGCCCTCCTTCTCCTCTGTGATACTACTACACCCCCCATTATACTGAGCCCTCCTTCTCCTCTGATACTACTACACCCCCCATTATACTGAGCCCTCCTTCTCCTCTGATACTACTACACCCCCCATTATACTGAGCCCTCCTTCTCCTCTGTGATACTACTACACCCCCCATTATACTGAGCTCTCCTTCTCCTCTGTGATACTACTACACCCCCCATTATACTGAGCCCTCCTTCTCCTCTGTGATACTACTACACCCCCCATTATACTGAGCCCTCCTTCTCCTCTGTGATACTACTACACCCCCCATTATACTGAGCTCTCCTTCTCCTCTGATACTACTACACCCCCCATTATACTGAGCTCTCCTTCTCCTCTGATACTACTACACCCCCCATTATACTGAGCCCTCCTTCTCCTCTGATACTACTACACCCCCCATTATACTGAGCTCTCCTTCTCCTCTGATACTACTACACCCCCCATTATACTGAGCTCTCCTTCTCCTCTGTGATACTACTACACCCCCCATTATACTGAGCCCTCCTTCTCCTCTGTGATACTACTACACCCCCCATTATACTGAGCCCTCCTTCTCCTCTGTGATACTACTACACCCCCCATTATACTGAGCCCTCCTTCTCTGTGATACTACTACACCCCCCATTATACTGAGCCCTCCTTCTCCCTGATACTACTACACCCCCCATTATACTGAGCCCTCCTTCTCCTGTGATACTACTACACCCCCCATTATACTGAGCCCTCCTTCTCCTCTGGATACTACTACACCCCCCATTATACTGAGCTCTCCTTCTCCTCTGTGATACTACTACACCCCCCATTATACTGAGCCCTCCTTCTCCTCTGTGATACTACTACACCCCCCATTATACTGAGCCCTCCTTCTCCTCTGATACTACTACACCCCCCATTATACTGAGCCCTCCTTCTCCTCTGTGATACTACTACACCCCCCATTATACTGAGCCCTCCTTCTCCTCTGTGATACTACTACACCCCCCATTATACTGAGCCCTCCTTCTCCTCTGTGATACTACTACACCCCCCATTATACTGAGCTCTCCTTCTCCTCTGTGATACTACTACACCCCCCATTATACTGAGCTCTCCTTCTCCTCTGATACTACTACACCCCCCATTATACTGAGCCCTCCTTCTCCTCTGTGATACTACTACACCCCCCATTATACTGAGCCCTCCTTCTCCTCTGTGATACTACTACACCCCCCATTATACTGAGCTCTCCTTCTCCTGGATACTACTACACCCCCCATTATACTGAGCCCTCCTTCTCCTCTGTGATACTACTACACCCCCCATTATACTGAGCTCTCCTTCTCCTCTGTGATACTACTACACCCCCCATTATACTGAGCTCTCCTTCTCCTCTGTGATACTACTACACCCCCCATTATACTGAGCTCTCCTTCTCCTCTGTGATACTACTACACCCCCCATTATACTGAGCTCTCCTTCTCCTCTGTGATACTACTACACCCCCCATTATACTGAGCTCTCCTTCTCCTCTGTGATACTACTACACCCCCCATTATACTGAGCTCTCCTTCTCCTCTGTGATACTACTACACCCCCCATTATACTGAGCTCTCCTTCTCCTCTGATACTACTACACCCCCCATTATACTGAGCTCTCCT
The DNA here is from genome assembly GCA_947044405.1 of Leptodactylus fallax. NCBI lineage: Eukaryota > Metazoa > Chordata > Amphibia > Anura > Leptodactylidae > Leptodactylus > Leptodactylus fallax. Next base: position 987,871 of record CAMRHE010000442.1, on the reverse strand, counting down.
TCTCCTCTGATACTACTACACCCCCCATTATACTGAGCCCTCCTTCTCCTCTGTGATACTACTACACCCCCCATTATACTGAGCCCTCCTTCTCCTCGTGATACTACTACACCCCCCATTATACTGAGCCCTCCTTCTCCTCTGTGATACTACTACACCCCCCATTATACTGAGCTCTCCTTCTCCTCTGTGATACTACTACACCCCCCATTATACTGAGCCCTCCTTCTCCTCTGGATACTACTACACCCCCCATTATACTGAGCCCTCCTTCTCCTCTGTGATACTACTACACCCCCCATTATACTGAGCCCTCCTTCTCCTCTGTGATACTACTACACCCCCCATTATACTGAGCCCTCCTTCTCCTCTGATACTACTACACCCCCCATTATACTGAGCTCTCCTTCTCCTCTGTGATACTACTACACCCCCCATTATACTGAGCCCTCCTTCTCCTCTGGATACTACTACACCCCCCATTATACTGAGCCCTCCTTCTCCTCTGATACTACTACACCCCCCATTATACTGAGCCCTCCTTCTCCTCTGATACTACTACACCCCCCATTATACTGAGCTCTCCTTCTCCTCTGTGATACTACTACACCCCCCATTATACTGAGCCCTCCTTCTCCTCTGTGATACTACTACACCCCCCATTATACTGAGCCCTCCTTCTCCTCTGTGATACTACTACACCCCCCATTATACTGAGCCCTCCTTCTCCTCTGTGATACTACTACACCCCCCATTATACTGAGCCCTCCTTCTCCTCTGTGATACTACTACACCCCCCATTATACTGAGCTCTCCTTCTCCTCTGTGATACTACTACACCCCCCATTATACTGAGCTCTCCTTCTCCTCTGATACTACTACACCCCCCATTATACTGAGCCCTCCTTCTCCTCTGATACTACTACACCCCCCATTATACTGAGCTCTCCTTCTCCTCTGATACTACTACACCCCCCATTATACTGAGCCCTCCTTCTCCTCTGTGATACTACTACACCCCCCATTATACTGAGCTCTCCTTCTCCTCTGTGATACTACTACACCCCCCATTATACTGAGCTCTCCTTCTCCTCTGTGATACTACTACACCCCCCATTATACTGAGCTCTCCTTCTCCTCTGATACTACTACACCCCCCATTATACTGAGCTCTCCTTCTCCTCTGTGATACTACTACACCCCCCATTATACTGAGCCCTCCTTCTCCTCTGTGATACTACTACACCCCCCATTATACTGAGCTCTCCTTCTCCTCTGTGATACTACTACACCCCCCATTATACTGAGCCCTCCTTCTCCTCTGTGATACTACTACACCCCCCATTATACTGAGCTCTCCTTCTCCTCTGTGATACTACTACACCCCCCATTATACTGAGCCCTCCTTCTCCTCTGTGATACTACTACACCCCCCATTATACTGAGCCCTCCTTCTCCTCTGATACTACTACACCCCCCATTATACTGAGCCCTCCTTCTCCTCTGTGATACTACTACACCCCCCATTATACTGAGCCCTCCTTCTCCTCTGATACTACTACACCCCCCATTATACTGAGCCCTCCTTCTCCTCTGTGATACTACTACACCCCCCATTATACTGAGCCCTCCTTCTCCTCTGTGATACTACTACACCCCCCATTATACTGAGCTCTCCTTCTCCTCTGATACTACTACACCCCCCATTATACTGAGCCCTCCTTCTCCTCTGATACTACTACACCCCCCATTATACTGAGCCCTCCTTCTCCCTGGATACTACTACACCCCCCATTATACTGAGCCCTCCTTCTCCTCTGTGATACTACTACACCCCCCATTATACTGAGCTCTCCTTCTCCTCTGTGATACTACTACACCCCCCATTATACTGAGCTCTCCTTCTCCCTGTGATACTACTACACCCCCCATTATACTGAGCCCTCCTTCTCCTCTGTGATACTACTACACCCCCCATTATACTGAGCCCTCCTTCTCCTGTGATACTACTACACCCCCCATTATACTGAGCTCTCCTTCTCCTCTGTGATACTACTACACCCCCCATTATACTGAGCCCTCCTTCTCCTCTGTGATACTACTACACCCCCCATTATACTGAGCCCTCCTTCTCCTCTGTGATACTACTACACCCCCCATTATACTGAGCTCTCCTTCTCCTCTGATACTACTACACCCCCCATTATACTGAGCCCTCCTTCTCCCTGGATACTACTACACCCCCCATTATACTGAGCCCTCCTTCTCCTCTGATACTACTACACCCCCCATTATACTGAGCCCTCCTTCTCCTCTGATACTACTACACCCCCCATTATACTGAGCCCTCCTTCTCCTCTGTGATACTACTACACCCCCCATTATACTGAGCCCTCCTTCTCCTCTGTGATACTACTACACCCCCCATTATACTGAGCTCTCCTTCTCCTCTGTGATACTACTACACCCCCCATTATACTGAGCCCTCCTTCTCCTCTGTGATACTACTACACCCCCCATTATACTGAGCCCTCCTTCTCCTCTGATACTACTACACCCCCCATTATACTGAGCTCTCCTTCTCCTCTGTGATACTACTACACCCCCCATTATACTGAGCCCTCCTTCTCCTCTGTGATACTACTACACCCCCCATTATACTGAGCTCTCCTTCTCCTCTGTGATACTACTACACCCCCCATTATACTGAGCTCTCCTTCTCCTCTGATACTACTACACCCCCCATTATACTGAGCTCTCCTTCTCCTCTGTGATACTACTACACCCCCCATTATACTGAGCTCTCCTTCTCCTCTGATACTACTACACCCCCCATTATACTGAGCCCTCCTTCTCCTCTGTGATACTACTACACCCCCCATTATACTGAGCTCTCCTCCTCCTCTGATACTACTACACCCCCCATTATACTGAGCTCTCCTTCTCCTCTGTGATACTACTACACCCCCCATTATACTGAGCTCTCCTTCTCCTCTGATACTACTACACCCCCCATTATACTGAGCCCTCCTTCTCCTCTGTGATACTACTACACCCCCCATTATACTGAGCCCTCCTTCTCCTCTGTGATACTACTACACCCCCCATTATACTGAGCCCTCCTTCTCCTCTGTGATACTACTACACCCCCCATTATACTGAGCCCTCCTTCTCCTCTGTGATACTACTACACCCCCCATTATACTGAGCCCTCCTTCTCCTCTGTGATACTACTACACCCCCCATTATACTGAGCCCTCCTTCTCCTCTGATACTACTACACCCCCCATTATACTGAGCCCTCCTTCTCCTCTGTGATACTACTACACCCCCCATTATACTGAGCCCTCCTTCTCCTCTGTGATACTACTACACCCCCCATTATACTGAGCCCTCCTTCTCCTCTGATACTACTACACCCCCCATTATACTGAGCCCTCCTTCTCCTCTGTGATACTACTACACCCCCCATTATACTGAGCTCTCCTTCTCCTCTGATACTACTACACCCCCCATTATACTGAGCCCTCCTTCTCCTCTGGATACTACTACACCCCCCATTATACTGAGCTCTCCTTCTCCTCTGATACTACTACACCCCCCATTATACTGAGCTCTCCTTCTCCTCTGTGATACTACTACACCCCCCATTATACTGAGCTCTCCTTCTCCTCTGTGATACTACTACACCCCCCATTATACTGAGCTCTCCTTCTCCTCTGATACTACTACACCCCCCATTATACTGAGCCCTCCTTCTCCTCTGATACTACTACACCCCCCATTATACTGAGCTCTCCTTCTCCTCTGATACTACTACACCCCCCATTATACTGAGCCCTCCTTCTCCTCTGTGATACTACTACACCCCCCATTATACTGAGCCCTCCTTCTCCTCTGATACTACTACACCCCCCATTATACTGAGCCCTCCTTCTCCTCTGATACTACTACACCCCCCATTATACTGAGCCCTCCTTCTCCTCTGTGATACTACTACACCCCCCATTATACTGAGCCCTCCTTCTCCTCTGTGATACTACTACACCCCCCATTATACTGAGCCCTCCTTCTCCTCTGTGATACTACTACACCCCCCATTATACTGAGCCCTCCTTCTCCTCTGGATACTACTACCCCCCCATTATACTGAGCTCTCCTTTCCTCTGTGATACTACTACACCCCCCATTATACTGAGCTCTCCTTCTCCTCTGTGATACTACTACACCCCCCATTATACTGAGCCCTCCTTCTCCTCTGTGATACTACTACACCCCCCATTATACTGAGCTCTCCTTCTCCCTGTGATACTACTACACCCCCCATTATACTGAGCCCTCCTTCTCCTCTGTGATACTACTACACCCCCCATTATACTGAGCTCTCCTTCTCCTCTGTGATACTACTACACCCCCCATTATACTGAGCCCTCCTTCTCCTCTGTGATACTACTACACCCCCCATTATACTGAGCTCTCCTTCTCCCTGATACTACTACACCCCCCATTATACTGAGCCCTCCTTCTCCTCTGATACTACTACACCCCCCATTATACTGAGCCCTCCTTCTCTCTGGATACTACTACACCCCCCATTATACTGAGCTCTCCTTCTCCTCTGATACTACTACACCCCCCATTATACTGAGCTCTCCTTCTCCTCTGTGATACTACTACACCCCCCATTATACTGAGCTCTCCTTCTCCTCTGATACTACTACACCCCCCATTATACTGAGCCCTCCTTCTCCTCTGTGATACTACTACACCCCCCATTATACTGAGCCCTCCTTCTCCTCTGTGATACTACTACACCCCCCATTATACTGAGCCCTCCTTCTCCTCTGTGATACTACTACACCCCCCATTATACTGAGCCCTCCTTCTCCTCTGATACTACTACACCCCCCATTATACTGAGCTCTCCTTCTCCTCTGTGATACTACTACACCCCCCATTATACTGAGCCCTCCTTCTCCTCTGTGATACTACTACACCCCCCATTATACTGAGCCCTCCTTCTCCTCTGATACTACTACACCCCCATTATACTGAGCTCTCTTCTCCTCTGTGATACTACTACACCCCCATTATACTGAGCCCTCCTTCTCCTCTGATACTACTACACCCCCCATTATACTGAGCCCTCCTTCTCCTCTGATACTACTACACCCCCCATTATACTGAGCTCTCCTTCTCCTCTGTGATACTACTACACCCCCCATTATACTGAGCTCTCCTTCTCCCTGTGATACTACTACACCCCCCATTATACTGAGCCCTCCTTCTCCTCTGATACTACTACACCCCCCATTATACTGAGCTCTCCTTCTCCTCTGTGATACTACTACACCCCCATTATACTGAGCCCTCCTTCTCCTCTGATACTACTACACCCCCCATTATACTGAGCTCTCCTTCTCCTCTGTGATACTACTACACCCCCCATTATACTGAGCCCTCCTTCTCTGTGATACACACACCCCCCATTATACTGAGCTCTCCTTCTCCTCTGTGATACTACTACACCCCCCATTATACTGAGCCCTCCTTCTCCTCTGATACTACTACACCCCCCATTATACTGAGCTCTCCTTCTCCTCTGTGATACTACTACACCCCCCATTATACTGAGCCCTCCTTCTCCTGATACTACTACACCCCCCATTATACTGAGCCCTCCTTCTCCTCTGATACTACTACACCCCCCATTATACTGAGCTCTCCTTCTCCTCTGTGATACTACTACACCCCCCATTATACTGAGCCCTCCTTCTCCTGATACTACTACACCCCCCATTATACTGAGCCCTCCTTCTCCTCTGTGATACTACTACACCCCCCATTATACTGAGCCCTCCTTCTCCTCTGTGATACTACTACACCCCCCATTATACTGAGCTCTCCTCCCTCTGATACTACTACACCCCCCATTATACTGAGCTCTCCTTCTCCTCTGATACTACTACACCCCCCATTATACTGAGCTCTCCTTCTCCTCTGATACTACTACACCCCCCATTATACTGAGCCCTCCTTCTCCTCTGTGATACTACTACACCCCCCATTATACTGAGCTCTCCTTCTCCTCTGTGATACTACTACACCCCCCATTATACTGAGCCCTCCTTCTCCTCTGTGATACTACTACACCCCCCATTATACTGAGCCCTCCTTCTCCTCTGATACTACTACACCCCCCATTATACTGAGCCCTCCTTCTCCTCTGATACTACTACACCCCCCATTATACTGAGCCCTCCTTCTCCTCTGTGATACTACTACACCCCCCATTATACTGAGCCCTCCTTCTCTGTGATACTACTACACCCCCCATTATACTGAGCTCTCCTTCTCTGATACTACTACACCCCCCATTATACTGAGCTCTCCTTCTCTGATACTACTACACCCCCCATTATACTGAGCTCTCCTTCTCCTCTGATACTACTACACCCCCCATTATACTGAGCTCTCCTTCTCCTCTGATACTACTACACCCCCCATTATACTGAGCCCTCCTTCTCCTCTGATACTACTACACCCCCCATTATACTGAGCCCTCCTTCTCCTCTGTGATACTACTACACCCCCCATTATACTGAGCCCTCCTTCTCCTCTGTGATACTACTACACCCCCCATTATACTGAGCCCTCCTTCTCCTCTGTGATACTACTACACCCCCCATTATACTGAGCTCTCCTTCTCCTCTGATACTACTACACCCCCCATTATACTGAGCTCTCCTTCTCCTGATACTACTACACCCCCCATTATACTGAGCCCTCCTTCTCCTGGATACTACTACACCCCCCATTATACTGAGCCCTCCTTCTCCTCTGTGATACTACTACACCCCCCATTATACTGAGCTCTCCTTCTCCTCTGTGATACTACTACACCCCCCATTATACTGAGCTCTCCTTCTCCTCTGTGATACTACTACACCCCCCATTATACTGAGCTCTCCTTCTCCTCTGTGATACTACTACACCCCCCATTATACTGAGCCCTTTCTCCTCTGATACTACTACACCCCCCATTATACTGAGCTCTCCTTCTCCTCTGTGATACTACTACACCCCCCATTATACTGAGCCCTCCTTCTCCTCTGTGATACTACTACACCCCCCATTATACTGAGCTCTCCTTCTGTGATACTACTACACCCCCCATTATACTGAGCCCTCCTTCTCCTCTGATACTACTACACCCCCCATTATACTGAGCTCTCCTTCTCCTCTGTGATACTACTACACCCCCCATTATACTGAGCTCTCCTTCTCCTCTGATACTACTACACCCCCCATTATACTGAGCCCTCCTTCTCCTCTGTGATACTACTACACCCCCCATTATACTGAGCTCTCCTTCTCCTCTGTGATACTACTACACCCCCCATTATACTGAGCCCTCCTTCTCCTCTGATACTACTACACCCCCCATTATACTGAGCCCTCCTTCTCCTCTGTGATACTACTACACCCCCCATTATACTGAGCCCTCCTTCTCCTCTGATACTACTACACCCCCCATTATACTGAGCCCTCCTTCTCCTCTGATACTACTACACCCCCCATTATACTGAGCTCTCCTTCTCCTCTGATACTACTACACCCCCCATTATACTGAGCTCTCCTTCTCCTCTGTGATACTACTACACCCCCCATTATACTGAGCCCTCCTTCTCCTCTGTGATACTACTACACCCCCCATTATACTGAGCCCTCCTTCTCCTCTGATACTACTACACCCCCCATTATACTGAGCCCTCCTTCTCCTCTGATACTACTACACCCCCCATTATACTGAGCTCTCCTTCTCCTCTGATACTACTACACCCCCCATTATACTGAGCCCTCCTTCTCCTCTGTGATACTACTACACCCCCCATTATACTGAGCTCTCCTTCTCCTCTGTGATACTACTACACCCCCCATTATACTGAGCCCTCCTTCTCCTCTGATACTACTACACCCCCCATTATACTGAGCTCTCCTTCTCCTCTGATACTACTACACCCCCCATTATACTGAGCCCTCCTTCTCCTCTGTGATACTACTACACCCCCCATTATACTGAGCTCTCCTTCTCCTCTGTGATACTACTACACCCCCCATTATACTGAGCCCTCCTTCTCCTCTGATACTACTACACCCCCCATTATACTGAGCTCTCCTTCTCCTCTGTGATACTACTACACCCCCCATTATACTGAGCCCTCCTTCTCCTCTGTGATACTACTACACCCCCCATTATACTGAGCTCTCCTTCTCCTCTGATACTACTACACCCCCCATTATACTGAGCTCTCCTTCTCCTCTGTGATACTACTACACCCCCCATTATACTGAGCCCTCCTTCTCCTCTGTGATACTACTACACCCCCCATTATACTGAGCCCTCCTTCTCCTCTGTGATACTACTACACCCCCCATTATACTGAGCTCTCCTTCTCCTCTGTGATACTACTACACCCCCCATTATACTGAGCCCTCCTTCTCCTCTGTGATACTACTACACCCCCCATTATACTGAGCTCTCCTTCTCCTCTGTGATACTACTACACCCCCCATTATACTGAGCCCTCCTTCTCCTCTGTGATACTACTACACCCCCCATTATACTGAGCCCTTTCCTCTGATACTACTACACCCCCCATTATACTGAGCTCTCCTTCTCCTCTGATACTACTACACCCCCCATTATACTGAGCTCTCCTTCTCCTCTGTGATACTACTACACCCCCCATTATACTGAGCCCTCCTTCTCCTCTGATACTACTACACCCCCCATTATACTGAGCCCTCCTTCTCCTCTGTGATACTACTACACCCCCCATTATACTGAGCTCTCCTTCTCCTCTGTGATACTACTACACCCCCCATTATACTGAGCCCTCCTTCTCCTCTGTGATACTACTACACCCCCCATTATACTGAGCCCTCCTTCTCCTCTGTGATACTACTACACCCCCCATTATACTGAGCCCTCCTTCTCCTCTGTGATACTACTACACCCCCCATTATACTGAGCCCTCCTTCTCCTCTGATACTACTACACCCCCCATTATACTGAGCCCTCCTCCTCTGATACTACTACACCCCCCATTATACTGAGCTCTCCTTCTCCTCTGATACTACTACACCCCCCATTATACTGAGCTCTCCTTCTCCTCTGATACTACTACACCCCCCATTATACTGAGCTCTCCTTCTCCTCTGTGATACTACTACACCCCCCATTATACTGAGCTCTCCTTCTCCTCTGTGATACTACTACACCCCCCATTATACTGAGCCCTCCTTCTCCTCTGTGATACTACTACACCCCCCATTATACTGAGCCCTCCTTCTCCTCTGATACTACTACACCCCCCATTATACTGAGCCCTCCTTCTCCTCTGATACTACTAACCCCCATTATACTGAGCCCCCTTCTCTCTGATACTACTACACCCCCCATTATACTGAGCCCTCCTTTCCTTGGATACTACTACACCCCCCATTATACTGAGCCCTCTTCTCTGTGATACTACTACACCCCCCATTATACTGAGCTCTCCTTCTCTGATACTACTACACCCCCCATTATACTGAGCTCTCCTTCTCTGATACTACTACACCCCCATTATACTGAGCTCTCCTTCTCCTCTGATACTACTACACCCCCCATTATACTGAGCTCTCCTTCTCCTCTGATACTACTACACCCCCCATTATACTGAGCCCTCCTTCTCCTCTGATACTACTACACCCCCCATTATACTGAGCCCTCCTTCTCCTCTGTGATACTACTACACCCCCCATTATACTGAGCCCTCCTTCTCCTCTGTGATACTACTACACCCCCCATTATACTGAGCCCTCCTTCTCCTCTGTGATACTACTACACCCCCCATTATACTGAGCTCTCCTTCTCCTCTGATACTACTACACCCCCCATTATACTGAGCTCTCCTTCTCTGATACTACTACACCCCCCATTATACTGAGCCCTCCTTCTCCTGATACTACTACACCCCCCATTATACTGAGCCTCCTTCTCCTCTGTGATACTACTACACCCCCCATTATACTGAGCTCTCCTTCTCCTCTGTGATACTACTACACCCCCCATTATACTGAGCTCTACTTCTCCTCTGTGATACTACTACACCCCCCATTATACTGAGCCCTCCTTCTCCTCTGTGATACTACTACACCCCCCATTATACTGAGCTCTCCTTCTCCTCTGTGATACTACTACACCCCCCATTATACTGAGCCCTTCTCCTCTGATACTACTACACCCCCCATTATACTGAGCTCTCCTTCTCCTCTGTGATACTACTACACCCCCCATTATACTGAGCTCTCCTTCTCCTCTGATACTACTACACCCCCCATTATACTGAGCCCTCCTTCTCCTCTGTGATACTACTACACCCCCCATTATACTGAGCTCTCCTTCTCCTCTGTGATACTACTACACCCCCCATTATACTGAGCTCTCCTTCTCCTCTGATACTACTACACCCCCCATTATACTGAGCCCTCCTTCTCCTCTGTGATACTACTACACCCCCCATTATACTGAGCCCTCCTTCTCCTCTGTGATACTACTACACCCCCCATTATACTGAACTCTCCTTCTCCTCTGTGATACTACTACACCCCCCATTATACTGAACTCTCCTTCTCCTCTGTGATACTACTACACCCCCCATTATACTGAGCCCTCCTTCTCCTCTGATACTACTACACCCCCCATTATACTGAGCCCTCCTTCTCCTCTGATACTACTACACCCCCCATTATACTGAGCTCTCCTTCTCCTCTGATACTACTACACCCCCCATTATACTGAGCCCTCCTTCTCCTCTGATACTACTACACCCCCCATTATACTGAGCTCTCCTTCTCCTCTGATACTACTACACCCCCCATTATACTGAGCCCTCCTCCTCTGTGATACTACTACACCCCCCATTATACTGAGCCCTCCTCCTCTGATACTACTACACCCCCCATTATAGTGAGCCCTCCTTCTCCTCTGTGATACTACTACACCCCCCATTATACTGAGCCCTCCTTCTCCTCTGTGATACTACTACACCCCCCATTATACTGAGCTCTCCTTCTCCTCTGATACTACTACACCCCCCATTATACTGAGCTCTCCTTCTCCTCTGTGATACTACTACACCCCCCATTATACTGAGCTCTCCTTCTCCTCTGTGATACTACTACACCCCCCATTATAATGAGCCCTCCTTCTCCTCTGTGATACTACTACACCCCCCATTATACGGAGCCCTCCTTCTCCTCTGTGATACTACTACACCCCCCATTATACTGAGCCCTCCTTCTCCTCTGTGATACTACTACACCCCCCATTATACTGAGCTCTCCTTCTCCTCTGTGATACTACTACACCCCCCATTATACTGAGCCCTCCTTCTCCTCTGTGATACTACTACCCCCCCATTATACTGAGCTCTCCTTCTCCTCTGTGATACTACTACACCCCCCATTATACTGAGCCCTCCTTCTCCTCTGTGATACTACTACACCCCCCATTATACTGAGCTCTCCTTCTCCTCTGTGATACTACTACACCCCCCATTATACTGAGCCCTTCTCCTCTGATACTACTACACCCCCCATTATACTGAGCTCTCCTTCTCCTCTGATACTACTACACCCCCCATTATACTGAGCTCTCCTTCTCCTCTGTGATACTACTACACCCCCCATTATACTGAGCCCTCCTTCTCCTCTGATACTACTACACCCCCCATTATACTGAGCCCTCCTTCTCCTCTGTGATACTACTACACCCCCCATTATACTGAGCTCTCCTTTTCCTCTGATACTACTACACCCCCCATTATACTGAGCCCTCCTTCTCCTCTGTGATACTACTACACCCCCCATTATACTGAGCCCTCCTTCTCCTCTGTGATACTACTACACCCCCCATTATACTGAGCTCTCCTTCTCCTCTGTGATACTACTACACCCCCCATTATACTGAGCTCTCCTTCTCCTCTGATACTACTACACCCCCCATTATACTGAGCCCTCCTTCTCCTCTGTGATACTACTACACCCCCCATTATACTGAGCCCTCCTTCTCCTCTGATACTACTACACCCCCCATTATACTGAGCTCTCCTTCTCCTCTGTGATACTACTACACCCCCCATTATACTGAGCTCTCCTTCTCCTCTGTGATACTACTACACCCCCCATTATACTGAGCCCTCCTTCTCCTCTGTGATACTACTACACCCCCCATTATACTGAGCTCTCCTTCTCCTCTGTGATACTACTACACCCCCCATTATACTGAGCTCTCCTTCTCCTCTGTGATACTACTACACCCCCCATTATACTGAGCTCTCCTTCTCCTCTGTGATACTACTACACCCCCCATTATACTGAGCCCTCCTCCTCTGATACTACTACACCCCCCATTATACTGAGCTCTCCTTCTCCTCTGATACTACTACACCCCCCATTATACTGAGCTCTCCTTCTCCTCTGATACTACTACACCCCCCATTATACTGAGCCCTCCTCCTCTGTGATACTACTACACCCCCCATTATACTGAGCCCTCCTCCTCTGATACTACTACACCCCCCATTATAGTGAGCCCTCCTTCTCCTCTGTGATACTACTACACCCCCCATTATACTGAGCCCTCCTTCTCCTCTGTGATACTACTACACCCCCCATTATACTGAGCTCTCCTTCTCCTCTGATACTACTACACCCCCCATTATACTGAGCTCTCCTTCTCCTCTGTGATACTACTACACCCCCCATTATAATGAGCCCTCCTTCTCCTCTGTGATACTACTACACCCCCCATTATACGGAGCCCTCCTTCTCCTCTGTGATACTACTACACCCCCCATTATACTGAGCCCTCCTTCTCCTCTGTGATACTACTACACCCCCCATTATACTGAGCTCTCCTTCTCCTCTGTGATACTACTACACCCCCCATTATACTGAGCCCTCCTTCTCCTCTGTGATACTACTACACCCCCCATTATACTGAGCTCTCCTTCTCCTCTGTGATACTACTACACCCCCCATTATACTGAGCCCTCCTTCTCCTCTGTGATACTACTACACCCCCCATTATACTGAGCTCTCCTTCTCCTCTGTGATACTACTACACCCCCCATTATACTGAGCCCTTCTCCTCTGATACTACTACACCCCCCATTATACTGAGCTCTCCTTCTCCTCTGATACTACTACACCCCCCATTATACTGAGCTCTCCTTCTCCTCTGTGATACTACTACACCCCCCATTATACTGAGCCCTCCTTCTCCTCTGATACTACTACACCCCCCATTATACTGAGCTCTCCTTTTCCTCTGATACTACTACACCCCCCATTATACTGAGCCCTCCTCCTCTGTGATACTACTACACCCCCCATTATACTGAGCCCTCCTTCTCCTCTGTGATACTACTACACCCCCCATTATACTGAGCCCTCCTTCTCCTCTGTGATACTACTACACCCCCCATTATACTGAGCTCTCCTTCTCCTCTGTGATACTACTACACCCCCCATTATACTGAGCTCTCCTTCTCCTCTGATACTACTACACCCCCCATTATACTGAGCCCTCCTTCTCCTCTGTGATACTACTACACCCCCCATTATACTGAGCCCTCCTTCTCCTCTGATACTACTACACCCCCCATTATACTGAGCTCTCCTTCTCCTCTGTGATACTACTACACCCCCCATTATACTGAGCTCTCCTTCTCCTCTGTGATACTACTACACCCCCCATTATACTGAGCCCTCCTTCTCCTCTGTGATACTACTACACCCCCCATTATACTGAGCTCTCCTTCTCCTCTGTGATACTACTACACCCCCCATTATACTGAGCTCTCCTTCTCCTCTGTGATACTACTACACCCCCCATTATACTGAGCTCTCCTTCTCCTCTGTGATACTACTACACCCCCCATTATACTGAGCCCTCCTCCTCTGATACTACTACACCCCCCATTATACTGAGCTCTCCTTCTCCTCTGATACTACTACACCCCCCATTATACTGAGCTCTTCTTCTCTTATCTCACGGGCCGCTGCCTGGTTTGGTTCTGTGGTTATTTAGCCTTCCATGTCTGACCTTCATCTTTCCTCTGCTTCCTATTTTCTGGACTATGGCACCCTATATCTCTGCAATTTATTTGGCCAGCTGATCTCCATTGTTATTCTGCAGTCTCTGGCCTTAAACTCTCTTCTGTGGCCTCTTTGGCTCCTGTTTCTCTTCTGCAATCTCTGCAGTCTCTTCACTTTGGTGTCTGACACTCTTATCAGTCTCTGTGACTTCAGCCACCTGAGCTCCATCCTTCCTTTGCAGCCTGTTTGGCTTCTGTCTCTCTTGTGTTTGGCCTTCACATCTCCTGTTCCATCTCAGTGGCCTCTTTGGCTTCTGTCCCTCTTTTGCACTCTCTTTGGCCACAGTTCCTCTTTTGCAGTCTCTGTGACCTTTGCTTCTCTGCTGCAGTCTCTGTGGCTTCAGCTGCTCAGTATATCCTTGTGAAGCAGTCTCTCACGTGGCTGGAAGCTGTCTCTTACTGTCGATCGCAGTATACAGACCTGGTCAGCATCCTCTCCGATTCAGAACTTCTGTCAGTTTCTGTAACAACTATCTTTAATGACGTCTGGATTGGACTGTACCTCTGTTCTCCGGGTGATTGGAGATGGAGTAATGGGGTAACGATGACCTACACCAAGTGGAATACTGGAGAACCAAACCAGAACACCAACGCCTGTGTAAAACTGAGCGTAGGCAAATGGAGTGACGTGGACTGTGGATTTCAGAGCTATTTTATGTGCTACAAATGTGAGTAGTAAAAGGACATCAAAAGTGAGTGAAAGCTCTGCCCAGGCCGCTACGCAGAGAGAGTTCTCCACATACTCCACCTAGGTAATGATAGAGATACACACGCCCTTCATATATAGTGATAAAGCTCCACATAAACTACTACAAGATGCCAACATCCAGCTTTGACACAAAATTCTAAAAAATAAAAAAAAGCATAAAACAGTTTCGAATGAAACTGAAATGTTTGCAATCTGCTACAGGCAAACTAACCAAAATGACTGCCAAAATGGCTGTGACACATGAGGAAGAAGAGAGCATGGGGGTCACATGATCTGTCAGCCAAGTAGATTCCCATAATATCTTACATCAGCCTCTCAGCCAATCATGAGGAACTGTGGGTGGAGAGGTCACCGATGATGTCATAAGCACTGTATAAGGGAATATTTAGACAGAGAGCAGGGACAGAGACCTCAGCCAGCAGGGGCAGTGCAATAATAAAAATACTGGCATTGTTAGCTAGAATGCAGCTATGAGATAGCGGAGATACTGGAGAGTGTGACCTCACACAATGCTGACATAGACATGGCCACCCTTATTATCCCAAAAGAGATTTTTTACCATTTTCATTAATTACTCTGGTATTTCCATTGCCAGTTCTACGCTGCATTTATTACCAAATTTACCGTGGGATATAAAAGTTTGTGAAACGTTCAAAATTTTCTATATTTTTGCATAAATTTGCCATAAAACTACATCAGATTTCCACACAATCCCAAAAAGTCAGTAAAAGAACAAAATATTAGAAGAAAATTCCCCAATATGACATAACCTGTGAGTTGTAAAAGTATGTGATCCCCTACTGTCTGCTGGAATCCGATTGTGTACCAATAACTATCTAAACGTTTGGCTTGGAGGGATTTTAGCCCATTTCTCCATTCAAAACTGATTCACCCCTGCTATGTTGGTGTTTCCTCCCATAACCTGTTCACTTCAGTTCCTCTGCCTGGTCCAACAAAATGCATCTGCTATTTTTTCCTAAAAAATAATGCATATTATGCAGTGTGACTTTGACTCTAAAAGAAATACATATAGAGATGAAGCTCTGAGCACTCTATACACTGTACATATAGTGATGTAACACTGAGCACTCTATACACTCTACATATAGTGATGTAACACTGAGCACTCTATACACTGTACAAAGTGATGTAACACTGAGCACTCTATACACTCTACATATAGTGATGTAACACTGAGCACTCTATACACTGTACATATAGTGATATAACACTGAGCACTCTATACACTGTACATATAGTGATGTAACACTGAGCACTCTATACACTGTACATATAGTGATGTAACACTGAGCACTCTATACACTGTACATATAGTGATGTGACACTGAGCACTCTATACACTGTACATATAGTGATGTAACGCTGAGCACTCTATACACTGTACATATAGTGATGTAACACTGAGCACTCTATACACTGTACATATAGTGATGTAACACTGAGCACTCTATACACTCTACAAATAGTGATGTAATGCTGAGCACTGTATACACTGTACAAATAGTGATGTAATGCTGAGCACTCTATACACTGTACATATAGTGATGTGACACTGAGCACTCTATACACTGTACATATAGTGATGTAACGCTGAGCACTCTATACACTGTACAAATAGTGATGTAACGCTGAGCACTCTATACACTCTACATATAGTGATGTAACACTGAGCACTCTATACACTGTATATATAGTGATGTAACGCTGAGCACTCTATACACTGTACATATAGTGATGTAACACTGAGCACTCTATACACTGTATATATAGTGATGTAACACTGAGCACTCTATACACTGTACAAAGTGATGTAACACTGAGCACTCTATACACTCTACATATAGTGATGTAACACTGAGCACTCTATACACTCTACATATAGTGATGTAACACTGAGCACTCTATACACTCTACATATAGTGATGTAACACTGAGCACTCTATACACTGTACATATAGTGATGTAACGCTGAGCACTCTATACACTGTACATATAGTGATGTAACACTGAGCACTCTATACACTGTACATATAGTGATGTGACACTGAGCACTCTATACACTACATATAGTGATGTAATGCTGAGCACTCTATACACTGTACATATAGTGATGAGACGCTGAGCACTCTATACTGTACATATAGTGATGTAACACTGAGCACTCTATACACTGTACATATAGTGATGTAATGCTGAGCACTCTATACACTGTACATATAGTGATGTAACGCTGAGCACTCTATACACTGTACATATAGTGATTTAGCAGTGAGCACTGTATAGACTGTACATATAGTGATTTAGCAGTGAGCACTGTATACACTGTACATATAGTGATTTAGCAGTGAGCACACTATACACTGTACATATAGTGATGTAATGCTGAGCACTCTATACACTACATATAGTGATGTAATGCTGAGCACTCTATACACCGTACATATAGTGATATAAAGATGAGCACTCTATACACTCTACATATAGTGATGTGACTGAGCACTCTATACACTCTACATGTAGTGATGTAACACTGAGCACTCTATACACTCTACATATAGTGATGTAATGCTGAGCATTCTATACACTGTACATATAGTGATGTAATGCTGAGCATTCTATACACTGTACATATAGTGATATAACGCTGAGCACTCTATACACTGTACATATAGTGATGTAACACTGAGCACTCTATACAGTGTACAAATAGTGATGTAACGCTGAGCACTCTATACACTGTACATATAGTGATGTAACGCTGAGCACTCTATACACTGTACATATAGTGATGTAACACTGAGCACTGTATACACTCTACATATAGTGATGTGACTGAGCACTCTATACACTCTACATATAGTGATGTAACGCTGAGCACTCTATACACTCTACATATAGTGATGTAACGCTGAGCACTCTATACACTGTACATATAGTGATGTAACACTGAGCACTCTATACACTGTACATATAGTGATGTAACGCTGAGCACTCTATACACTGTACATATAGTGATGTAACACTGAGCACTTTATACACTGTACATATAGTGATGTAATGCTGAGCACTGTATACACTGTACATATAGTGATGTAACACTGAGCACTCTATACACTACATATAGTGATGTAAGGCTGAGCACTCTATACACTGTACATATAGTGATGTAATGCTGAGCACTGTATACACTGTACATATAGTGATTTAGCAGTGAGCACTGTATACACTGTACATATAGTGATTTAGCAGTGAGCACTGTATACACTGTACATATAGTGATTTAGCAGTGAGCACTCTATACACTCTACATATAATGATGTAACACTGAGCACTGTATACACTCTACATATAGTGATGTAACACTGAGCATTCTATACACTACATATAGTGATTTAGCATTGAACACTCTATACACTCTACATATAGTGATGTAACGCTGAGCACTCTATACACTCTACATATAGTGATGTAACGCTGAGCACTCTATACACTCTACATATAGTGATGTAACACTGAGCACTGTATACACTCTACATATAATGATGTAACACTGAGCACTGTATACACTCTACATATAGTGATGTAACGCTGAGCACTCTATACACTCTACATATAGTGATGTAACGCTGAGCACTCTATACACTCTACATATAGTGATGTAACACTGAGCACTCTATACACTCTACATATAGTGATGTGACTGAGCACTCTATACACTCTACATATAGTGATGTAACACTGAGCACTCTATACACTCTACATATAGTGATGTAACGCTGAGCACTCTATACACTCTACATATAGTGATGTAACGCTGAGCACTCTATACACTCTACATATAGTGATGTAACGCTGAGCACTCTATACACTGTACATATACAGTTACAGTCTCAGCACCCCCAGGCCCTCCTTCTTGTGTCTGGCGATTTCAACCATGCCTCTCCATCATCCACACTTCCCAGTTTCACACAGTATGTAACCTGCCACACAAGAGACAACAAAATACTGGACTTGTTCTTTGCCAACGTGAGGGAGGCATATAACTCATCAGCCCTACCGCCCCTGGGGAGATCGGATCACAACCTAGTACATCTCCGACCTGTGTACAAGCCACTTGTACGTAGAGAACCAGCTGTCACCCGCACAGTGAGGATATGGTCCGAGGAGAGTGATGAGGCTCTGAGGGATTGTTTTGACACAACCGCATGGGAAGTTTTGCAGGATTCTTATGGGGAAGATATAGAAGGACTCACACACTGCATAACGGACTACATTAATTTTTGTGTGGACAACACAGTACCCACAAAAGTGGTGAGGTGCTTCTCCAACAACAAACCATGGATTAACTCTGATATAAAAACACTACTTAAGGAGAAAAAGATGGCATTCAGGACAAGAGATAAGGAGGGGTTGAGGGAAGTACAAAAGGAGCTGAGGCATCAAATCAGGCAGGGAAAAGCCAGTTATAAGGAAAAAATGGAAAAGCAAATGGAAAGAAAAGACATAAGGGGGGTTCTGGGAGGGGCTTAAGTCAATTTCGGGTCATAAACAGTCTGTCTGCCAGATTGAGGCAGATGCTAATTGGCTTAATGAACTAAACCTATTCTTCAACAGATTTGATCACACACCAGCTCCTCCCACCCCAGTATGTCCTTCAGCTTCCCCCACCACAATGACTTCTCCCCATGCGGCCACTTCCCAACAGACCAGTAAATCCAGAAATCCGTCTTTATCTGGCCACAGTCTGACCTTCACACGGGCCCAGGTGAGGAAGGAGATGAAAAAGATCAAGGCGAGGAAAGCCGCAGGGCCAGATGACATCAGTGCAAGGCTAATTAAGACTTGCGGGGACCAGCTGTGTGGTATAATTACATATATGTATAATATGAGCCTGAGGCAGGAAATAGTCCCTGAATTATGGAAATCTTCTTGTGTGGTACCAGTTCCAAAGAAACCTCACCCTATGGACCTCAACGACTACAGACCTGTAGCACTGACATCCCACCTGATGAAGATCTTGGAGAGATTGGTTCTCACACATCTCCGCCCTCTAGTGAGCCCCGCTATGGACCCCCTCCAGTTTGCTTATCGGCCGGGCATTGGGGTAGATGATGCCATCATCCATCTTCTGCACAGGGCTCTGTCACACCTGGAGAAACCAGGGAACACAGTGAGAATAATGTTCTTTGACTTCTCCAGTGCTTTTAACACCATACAGCCCAGGTTACTGAGAGACAAGCTGGGCCTTGCTGGAGTGGACCACCACCTCTCCAAC
This sequence comes from Leptodactylus fallax, assembly GCA_947044405.1. Lineage (NCBI taxonomy): Eukaryota > Metazoa > Chordata > Amphibia > Anura > Leptodactylidae > Leptodactylus > Leptodactylus fallax. The sequence goes on along the minus strand of CAMRHE010000442.1, from coordinate 967,656 downwards.
TGGATCCTAGACTACCTCACAAATCGACCCCAATACGTGAGAGCCCAAGACTGTGTGTCAGGTACCGTGATCTGTAATACGGGGGCACCTCAGGGTACGGTTCTCGCCCCTTTCCTCTTCACACTGTACACTGCTGACTTTAGGTGCAACTCATCCAGCTGCTACCTACAGAAGTATTCTGACGACTCTGCAATAGTGGGTCTCATCACAGATGATGATGACAGGGAGTACAGAGAACTGAACCGGGTTTTTGTGGACTGCTGCCACCAGAACCACCTGAAGATTAACGCGGGGAAGACCAAGGAGATGGTGGTGGACTTCCGTAAAGGCAGATGCCCTCCAAAACCAGTGGACATCCTGGGGACGGGCATCGAGATTGTGAACACCTATAAGTACCTGGGTCTGCTCCTTAATAATAAGCTGGACTGGGCAGATCATATGGAGGCCCTGTACAGGAAGGGTCACAGCAGGCTCTACCTGCTTAGGAAGCTGAGAGCCTTTGGAATCCGGGGGGCACTTCTTAGGACTTTCTTCAACTCGGTAGTGGCATCAGCCATCTTCTTTGGAGTGGCCTGCTGGGGGAGCAGTATATCAACCAGGGACAGAAATAAACTTGACAAGCTGATTAGAAGGGCCAGCTCTGTCCTGGGGAGCCCACTGGACCCAGTGCAGGTGGTGGGTGACAGAAGGATACTGTCCGTGGTGAGCTCCATGCAGAAGAAGAAGTCCCATCCCATGCATGAGACTGTGATTGCGCTGAGCAGTACTGTCAGTGACCGACTGCTCCACCCTAGGTGTGAGAAGGAGCGCTATCGGAAGTCTTTCCTCCCCACCGCGGTTAGGCTGTACAACCAACACCGACCTAAGCGGAGATCATTACATACAGAGAACTGAAATATCTCTCTGCCTGTTATATCCCCCCCCCTCCTCTGCTACGTCCTATCTGTCTGTCTGCTATTAATGTAATGCCTCTCACCTTGGAACATTCCTGTACATGTTGTATTTGTATTTGTATCTGCTTATCTTATCTTATCTTTGCTGCTGTAACACACTGAATTTCCCCATTGTGGGACTATTAAAGGACTATTATTATTATTATTATTATTATTATTATTATTATTATTATAGTGATGTAATGCTGAGCACTCTATACACTCTACATATAGTGATGTAACGCTGAGCAGTCTATACACTGTACATATAGTGATGTAACGCTGAGCACTCTATACACTACAAATAGTGAGGTAACACTGAGCACTCTATGCACTGTACATATAGTGATGTGACACTGAGCACTCTATACACTCTACATATAGTGGTGACTGAGCACTCTATACACTGTACATATAGTAATATGACTGAGCACTGTATACACTGTACATATAGTGATGTAATGCTGAGGACTGTATACACTGTACATATAGTGATGTAACTGAGTACTGTATACACTTTATATATAGTGATTTAGCATTGAGCACTTTATACACTTTACATATAGTGATGTGACGTTGAGCACTCTATACACTCTATATATAGTGATAACACTGAGCACTCTATACACTACATATAGTGATGTAACGCTAAGAATTCTATACACTGTACATATAGTGATGTAACACTGAGCACTCTATACAGTGCTGGCCAAAAGTATTGGCACCCCTGCAATTCTGTCAGATAATACTCAGTTTCTTCCAGAAAATGACTGCAATCACAAATGCTTTGGTAATAATATCTTCATTTAATTTGTCGTCAATGGAAAACCACAAAAAGAATTGTCAAAAAGCCAAATTGGATATAATTCCACACCAAACATAAAAAAGGCGGTGGACAAAAGTATTGGCACCCTTTGAAAAAACATGTGATGCTTCTCTAATTTGTGTAATTAACAGCACCTGTTACTTACCTGTGGCACATAACAGGTGGTGGCAATAACTAAATCACACTTGCAGCCAGTTGAAATGGATTAAAGTTGACTCAACCTCTGTCCTGTGTCCTTGTGTGTACCACATTGAGCATGGAGAAAAGAAAGAAGACCAAAGAACTGTCTGAGGACTTGAGAAGCAAAATTGTGAGGAAGCATGAGCAATCTCAAGGCTACAAGTCCATCTCCAAAGACCTGAATGTTCCTGTGTCTACCGTGCGCAGTGTCATCAAGAAGTGTAAAGCCCATGGCACTGTGGCTAACCTCCCTAGATGTGGACGGAAAAGAAAAATTGCCGAGAGATTTCAACGAAAGATTGTGCGGATGGTGGCTAAAGAACCTCGACTAACATCCAAACAAGTTCTAGCTGCCCTGCAGTCCGAGGGTACAACAGTGTCAACCCGTACTATCCATCGGCGTCTGAATGAAAAGGGACTCTATGGTAGGATACCCAGGAAGACCCCACTTCTGACCCAGAGACAGAAAAAAGCCAAAACTTACCTGAGAAAGCCAAAAACTTTTTGGAAGAATGTTCTCTGGTCAGATGAGACAAAAGTAGAGCTTTTTGGGAAAAGGCATCAACATAGAGTTTACAGGAAAAAAAAAGAGGCCTTCAAAGAAAAGAACACGGTCCCTACAGTCAAACATGGCGGAGGTTCCCTGATGTTTTGGGGTTGCTTTGCTGCCTCTGGCACTGGACTGCTTGACCGTGTGCATGGCATTATGAAGTCTGCAGCATAATGTAGGGCCCAGTGTGAGAAAGCTGGGTCTCCCTCAGAGGTCATGGGTCTTCCAGCAGGACAATGACCCAAAACACACTTCAAAAAGCACTAGAAAATGGTTTGAGAGAAAGCACTGGAGACTTGTAAAGTGGCAGCAATGAGTCCAGACCTGAATCCCATAGAACACCCAAGGAGAGATCTCACAATGGCAGTTTGGAGAAGGCGCCCTTCACATCTCAGGGACCTGGAGAAATTCCAGCAGAGCATTGGAAGAAACTCATTGGTGGTTACCGGAAGCGGTTGTTCGCAGTTATTTTGTCTAAAGGTTGTGCTACCAAGTATTAGGCTGAGGGTGCCAATACTTTTGTCCGGCCCATTTTTGGAGTTTTGTGTAAAATGATCAATGATTTGACTTTTTTTTTTCATTCTCTTTTGTGTTTTTTCATTGCAAGCAAAATAAATGAAGATATTATTACCATATGTAGTATATGGAGTGCTCAGCATTACATTACTATATGTACAGTGTATAGAGTTCTCAGTTAGGGACAAGAATCTCTCACATTGAGGAGAGCACCAGTGAAGGTGTGTAGAGATTTTAATTGCCTTTTGCCCTCTACTTAGCATCTACATATCACAAGGCATTATGGGAAAGGAGCTGGGGAGCTCATGCGCCCTCTATTGGATGTAACAAATCCTCAATTTGCTTTTGACTCACCGAGCCTTGAGACAGCAAAAGGGATTTTAGCCAAGCCAATTTCACTTATCTGCATACAGCGCTGTTTCCGGATTGTTGTCCTTCATCAGTACAGAGCAAAGTGAATTGGCTGGCTAAGTGGGAGGCAATGAGTGTTACATCCAACAGAGGGCACACGAGCTCCCCAGCTCCTTTCCCATAATGCCTTGTGATATGTAGATGCTAAGTAGAGGGCAAAAGGCAATTAAAATCTCTACACACCTTCACTGGTGCTCTCCTCAATGTGAGAGATTCTTGTCCCTAACCCACTCATTGCCTCCCACTAAGCCAGCCAATTCACTTTGCTCTGTACTGATGAAGGACAACAATCCGGAAACAGCGCTGTATGCAGATAAGTGAAATTGGCTTGGCTAAAATCCCTTTTGCTGTCTCAAGGCTCGGTGAGTCAAAAGCAAATTGAGGATTTGTTACATCCAATAGAGGGCGCATGAGCTCCCCAGCTCCTTTCCCATAATGCCTTGTGATATGTAGAGTTCTCAGTGTTACAGTGCCTCGAGAAAATATTCGGCCCCCTTGAACTTTTCAACCTTTTGCCACATTTAAGGCTTCAAACATAAAGATATAAAATTTTAATGTTTTGGTGAAGAATCAACAACAAGTGGGACACAATCGTGAAGTGGAACGAAATTTATTGGTTATTTTAAACTTTTGTAAAAAATAAAAAACTGAAAAGTGGGGCGTGCAATATTATTCGGCCCCTTTACTTTCAGTGCAGCAAACTCAGTCCAGAAGTTCAGTGAGGATCTCTGAATGATCCAATGTTGTCCTAAATGACTGATGATGATAAATATAATCCACCTGTGTGTAACAAGTCTACGTATAAATGCACCTGCTCTGTGATAGGCTCAGGGTTCTGTTTAAAGTGCAGAGAGCATCATGAAGACCAAGGAACACACCAGGCAGGTCCGTGATACTGTTGTGGAGAAGTTTAAAGCTGGATTTGGATACAAAAAGATTTCCCAAACTTTAAACATCCCAAGGAGCACTGTGCAAGCGATCATATTGAAATGGAAGGAGTATCAGACCACTGCAAATCTACCAAGACCCGGCCGTCCCTCTAAACTTTCATCTCAAACAAGGAGAAGACTGATCAGAGATGCAGCCAAGAGGCCCATGATCACTCTGGATGAACTGCAGAGATCTACAGCTGAGGTGGGAGAGTCTGTCCATAGGACAACAATCAGTCGTACACTGCACAAATCTGGCCTTTATGGAAGAGTGGCAAGAAGAAAGCCATTTCTCAAAGATATCCATAAAAAGCCACCTGGGAGACACCAAACATGTGGAAGAAGGTGCTCTGCTCAGATGAAACTAAAATCCAACTTTTTGGCCATAATGCAAAACGATATGTTTGGCGTAAAAGCAACACAGCTCATCCCCCTGAACACACCATCCCCACTGTCACACATGGTGGGGGCAGCATCATGGTTTGGGCCGGCTTTTCTTCAGCAGGGACAGGGAAGATGGTTAAAATCGATGGGAAGATGGATGGAGCCAAATACAGGAGCATTCTGGAAGAAAACCTGTTGGAGTCTGCAAAAGACCTGAGACTGGGACGGAGATTTATCTTCCAACAAGACAATGATCCCAAACATAAAGCCAAATCTACAATGGAATGGTTCCCAAATAAACGTATCCAGGTGTTAGAATGGCCAAGTCAAAGTCCAGACCTGAATCCAATCGAGAATCTGTGGAAAGAGCTGAAAACTGCTGTTCACAAACGCTCTCCATCCAACCTCACTGAGCTCCAGCTGTTTTCCAAGGAAGAATGGGCAAGAACTGATAGAGACCTACCCCAAGCGACTTGTAGCTGTAATCGCAGCAAAAGGGGGCGCTACAAAGTATTAACTTACGGGGGACAAATAATATTGCACGCCCCACAGTTTTTTTATTTTTTACAAAAGTTTAAAATAACCAATAAATTTCATTCCACTTCACGATTGTGTCCCACTTGTTGTTGATTCTTCACCAAAACATTAAAATTTTATATCCTTATGTTTGAAGCCTGAAATGTGGCAAAAGGTTGAAAAGTTCAAAGGGGCCAAATACTTTCGCAAGGCACTGTAACACTGAGCACTCTATACACTGTACATATAGTAATGTAACGCTGAGCACTCCATATAGTACATATAGTGATGTAACACTGAGCACTCTATACACTGTACATATAGTAATGTAACGCTGAGCACTTTATACACTCTACATAATGATGTGAAGCTGAGCACTCTATACACTGTACATATAGTGATGATTGTTTATTTATATAGCATCATTAATCCCATGGTGCTGTACATTATTATATTACTCCCATGGTGCTCTGTACATTATTATATTAATCCCATGGTGCTGTACATTATTATATTAATCCCATGGTGCTCTGTACATTATTATATTAATCCCATGGTGCTGTACATTATTATATTAATCCCATGGTGCTGTACATTATTATATTACTCCCATGGTGCTCTGTACATTATTATATTACTCCCATGGTGCTCTGTACATTATTATATTAATCCCATGGTGCTCTGTACATTATTATATTAATCCCATGGTGCTCTGTACATTATTATATTAATTCCATGGTGCTGTACATTATTATATTACTCCCATGGTGCTCTGTACATTATTATATTAATCCCATGGTGCTCTGTACATTATTATATTAATCCCATGGTGCTGTACATTATTATATTACTCCCATGGTGCTCTGTACATTATTATATTAATCCCATGGTGCTGTGAGATGGGGTGATAGTTGTCTGGAGAGGACGGGTCCAGGGAGGGTTTCTTAAGTATAGGTGTGACGGTAGCATGTTTGAAGGTGGAAGGGAAGGATCCATTGGTTAGGGATAGGTTGAAAAGATGGGTTAGGGCAGGAATAATGACTTCAGAGAGTTTGGGGATGAGATGTGACTGGATGGGGTCGAGTGCACAGGAGGTGAGGTGGGATTTAGAGATTAGGGTGGAGAGCTTTTCATCAGTGATGGCGGAGAAACAGGTTAGAGATGTAGAGCACCGAGCAGTTGGGTAGAGTGGTTGTCGGGGGTGTAGGGTGAGACTGTCTCTGATGGTGTTGATTTTGCTTTTGAAATAAGAGGCAAAGTCATCGGCTGTGATAAGTGATGTTGGAGGGGGCGCAGGAGGACGGAGGAGGGAGGTGAAGGTAGTGAATAGCTGTTTGGGGTTGCGGGATAGGGCAGATATTAGTGTGGTGAAGTAGACCTGCTTTGCAGAGGTGAGTGCGTTCTTGAATGTGAGTACTGCCTTTTTATGCCTGGTGAAGTCCTCCTGGGAGTGGCTTTTCTTCCAGAGGCGTTCTGCAACCCGTGAGGCACGTCTCAGTTTTTTTAGTCAGGACAGTGTGCCAGGGTTGTCTATTGATCGGTCGGGCTCTGGTGTTAGTGAAGGGGGCTAGGGGCTACAGAGTCAAGGTCTGAAGTAATGGCGGTATTGTAGAAGTCAGCGGCGGTATCTGTGTTCTGGAGTGAGGATATGTCAGCGAGCGGTAGGAGAGAGTCTGAGAGCGTGCGGATGTCCAGGCGATTAAGGTTCCTGCGGGGGAGTGTTGGTTTAAGGGTTGGAGGGTCTATTACAGAGGAGAGGGCCGAGAATGTCAGCAGGTTGTGGTCAGAGAGCGTGGACGGAGAGTTAGAGAGGTTGACTAGAGAGCAGAGGCGGGTGACTATGAGGTCCAGCGTGTGTCCCTTTGTGTGGGTGGCAGAGGAGGACCATTGAGAGAGACCAAGGGAGGCCGTGAGTGACAGGAGACTGGAAGCGGCGGGGTGGTTTGTGTTAATGGGGATGTTGAAGTCACCCATGATGATGGTGGCGGTGTCTGTGGATAGGAAGTGCATTAGCCAGGTGGTGAAGTGGTCGATAAAGGCAGCCGTAGGTCATGGCGGTCGATATATGAAGGCCAGTTGGAGGTTGGAGGGCGAGTAAATGCGAACAGAGTGCACCTCAAAGGAGGGGAGGGGTGGGAGCAGGTAGCGGTTGGATTGGGGCGAAGGAGTAATTGTCAGACAGGAGTACGCCTACGCCTCCACCAGGTTTATTGTTGGGGCGGGGAGTGTGCGAGAATTTCAGACCTCCATAGGAGAGGGCAGCGGGGGAGGAGGTGTCTGAGGGTGTCAGCCATGTTTCTGTGAGACCGAGAAATGATAATTTATTAGAAATGAAGAGGTCGTGGATGTCGTCAAGTTTGTTGTGTACAGAGCGAGTGTTCCATAGTGCGCCGGGAGGGCATGGGGAGGGGCAGGAGCAGGTCAGATAGGGGTAAAATTTAGGGGGTTTCGTGCGCTGTTGCCGGTTGTGCAGAAATATCCTACAGCAGGGAGTGCTGGGGCGGTCCAGGATTAGGAGATGTGGCCAGAAGTGAGGAGTAGCAGGGAGAGGGATAGCAGGTGTAAGGAGGAGAGAGTGCGGGGAGGTTGTGTGTGTCTGGGGCTTGTAGGTGTGTGAGTAGCTGCGCAGAGAAGGGCAGATGGTGGGGCAGGATAGATGGAGATATAAAGAGATTCTTAGTTACATGGCTGGTTTGGGGTGGTAGAGCGGTTTGTCCAAGTATGGGAAGGACAACAGTGATTATAGTGAGAAGCATTATGTGGCTAATTGTTTGGTTTGCATGTAGTGGGTTGTTGTTCCCTTCTGGTTTAATTCTGGTCTATACACTTAGAAACTGCACTTGGAAATGGCAAAATCACCAAGGCCTAAATGACCAGTGCATTTACATTTATACTAGCTAGCAATACATTTGTTTCATTAGGATCAGTTGTGAAAAGGGGGATTGGAAACATGCAGATCGAATCAGAGACATCAGAAAGGGACAGGTGAGAAACCAGCAGGGGATGGAGACAGGGGTTTCAAAGTTAATACAGTTACGAAGTGGAAAGTAACATACCAGCAGATAGATCAGCAAGCAGAGTTCCCTTACGTCCTACAGCAGCACAATATGGGGTATTCCTGCCCCTGTGTGCTGGTAGGACAGGCGGAACTTTTAATTAGTACAATTTATGCATTACTAAGTTACCCTATAAGAGGGCAAAGAGACCTCCCCCCCTTGTGTTTTTTTCTGTCCTGTGTGGTGGGACAGGTGGAGGGAGGTCTTTTTTTCCTCCCTTGTTTTGTATTTCCTCTAAAATTTGTTCACTTCCTTTGGGGAGTCATCTTTACACCTCTCTTCTCTTCTGTGGAAAAGAAGGAATTTTTTTTTATTTAGGCAGTTTTTTGTGCTAGCCAAGTTTTCACCCTTCGCTCTGTAAAGGTTTATTTCAGTAGTACATGCAGAGGTAGTCGCATGCTGCATGTTCTAAGTCCTGTAGTGCAGGCCACTTGTACAGCCTTGATGTGGGGCATTACCGTTTCACTTACCTTACAAGCTCCGCGGCTGCCAGAAGTGACGTCGGTCACTTTGTTCCTCCGGAACCTTTGATTGTGTTCCAGTTTTCCGGGGACTGAATTCTCGGTCGGACTTTTTGCGGCTTAGTTTTTCCTCCTTTTGCAAGTTTATATTTGCTGAGCCTCTTTTCTGGCATTGGTCTGTATATTTTTAGCTTAATTCTTCGTACAAGGAATTAAGCTTTGCAAAATTTGCAGGGTGGGGGAGGGTTTTTTGTGTGCACTACTTGCTCATTCCTCCTCCCCTCCTATAGAAGCCTTCATCTCAGTGCAGAAGATGGCTTGTCTCTTAGTGAGGAAGGCCTCACTACTCCACTTGGATTACTGTTCTTGCGGCTCCAGCTCCAGCTCCAGCTCCAGCTCCAGCTCCGGGCAGCACGGTGGCTCAGTGGTTAGCACTACAGACTTGCAGTGCTAGAATCCTGGGTTCAGATCCTGCAAGGAGTTTGGGAAAAAAAAAAAATCTAGTTTGTGTGCAGTTTGACACACTGTGAAGCTATTGAAGATTTCCAGGTGATTGATTGAAACACTTTCATCTGATGATACCTTGGAAAAGTCTAGCTGACCTCTCTTTCCTCCTGAGAAGATAAATAGGCTGCTGAAGTCTATCCGGTCTAGGGACCGTGATGATGGGGAAGCCTCCTGTTCTGCCTCTAGGGGGTCTAGGGCCTTCCAACTGGTACAAGTCACTGGAAAGACTCATGCTTGCAGAATGGAATCATCCGGAAAAAGCTCCTATATATTCCAGAAGATTTAGAACCTTGTTCTCTATTCTGGAGGCTCAGCGGGATCGGTGGGGCCTCCCACCTAAAGTGGACATGGCAGTGCCCAAGTTGTCCCATCCTATGGTGGTCCCAGTGGATGATGGTTCTAACCTCTAGGACCCCATGGATAGAGAGTACCTTTAGGAAGGTTTATTCTCTGGCCTCCAGTCAGACTTCCATGGCTATTGCCTCTAATGAAGTCTTAAGCAAATTATGTGCTGACATCGACTCTGGAGTCTCCAGAGACGATCTCCTAGCTTTTTTTTTAGTTCGGTTTCCTTGTCGGCAGATTATTTAGCCGAAGTCTCCCAACATCATTTAAGGCTGGCAGCCAAATCTTTGGCCCTTTCTACGGCAGCTAGAAGGCCGCTATGGTTAAAACCCTGGAGAGCGGATAATGCCTCCAAATTCAGCCTTTGTTCTCTACCCTTTGAGCCGGGTAAGCTTTGGATGAGATTATGGAAGACCTTAAAGGGTAAGACTCTGCCTCAGGCCTCTAGAGGCAGGTCAAGACCTTCCGGCCGGGGTAGAGGTTACTGGCCTCAACCCAGACCTCAGTTCCAGAGAATTCCTAGAGAACAGCCTAGGGGTTCTGGACAAGGGTCCCCAAGGATGAGGACAAAAAGAAGCCTAGCTTGACTTCGGCTGCCTTTTTCCTGTGGCCGAGACTCCTGTCGGAGGTCGGTTTTTTCACTTTTACACTGTCTGCCAGGAAAAAATTCAGGACCCTTGGGTCTTGCAGATTGTTCAGCGAGGTTATGCGATTTGTCATAACCCGCTCCCTTCCTGCAGCGCAGTAGGATATATTGGAGTGCTCCATTCACGATTACATCCGCAAGGGGGCTTTGGAAGAGTTTCCCCCTTGGAGGAAGGATTCGGTGTCTCCCCAATTTTCTGGGGCCAGAACCATCAGGCAGCTGGAGAATGGTTATAGATTTAAGATATCTGAATCGCTTCATTAAAAAAAAAAAAAAAAAAAATTTCTTAGGGAGACCGTAAAATCCGTTACATCCTTTTGCAACAGGTCGAAGTTTTCGTCACCTTAGATCTAAGGATGCCTATCTGCATGTCCCAATATATCCTCCGCACAGGAAGCATCTTCAGTTTGCAGCCCTGCCCTTGACATCACTTCAGCTCCTCATATCTTCACCAAAGTTGTGGCTCCTATAGCCGCCTCTTTCAGGCCTCAGGGCCTTTTTGTAGTGCCATACCTGGATGACTGGCTAATAAAAGCCCAGTCAGTATCTGTTCTGCTCCAGCAGTTACTGATAGCCGTTCCCTTCTCCAGAGTTTGGGTTGGCGAATAAATTGGGAGAAGTCAGATATAGTTCCCTCTACCCGCAGGAAGTTCCTAGGGTATCTGTTGGACTCAGACCGCATGGAGATTTCCTTAACACCTGCAAGGAAACATTGATCAAAGCGGTCTGGTTTCTCTTCAGGACACACCTGATATCCATCAGAACATCCATGAGAGGCCTAGGCCTGATGTCATCCTCAGCCAGTGCAGTCCCTTGGGCTTTATGGCATTTGCGTTTCCTCGAGATGGATGTACTAAAAGCCTGGAACCGTACTCTTCTCGGTCTCGACAAGAAGATCAAGCTATCTCCCAGTACCCGTCTTTCCTCAGATGGTGGATACACCTGAAAAACGGAATGTCCACCGTCCCACCTCGTTGGACCCTGTTGACTACCGATGCATCCCTCGAGCTCACCTGTACGAGAAGACCGTACAAGGAGTTTGGAACAGTCTAGAAGAAAAAACATCTTCCAATTGGAAGGAGCTCAGAGCAGTGTACCTGGCACTACTTCATTTTTTTCTCCTCTCCTCGGAGGGAGACCTCAAGGTTTGGTCAGACAGCATGACGACTGTAATGTACCTGAACAGGGAGGCACCAGGTCATTGTCTCTCCTCAGAGAGACTGATCTGATTTTTACCTGGGCAGAAAAAAAAATCTGACCCACTTATCCGCAGTTCACATCAAAGGTTCCCTGAACATAGTAGCGGATCAGTTGAGTCGGGGTCTTGTCGTATCAGGAGAATGGTCTCTCAATCCAGATGTATTCCATCAGATTACCCTATAATGGGGTCTCCCAGAAGTAGACCTCATGGCGACCAGACTCAACGCCAAGGTAGAGACGTTCTGCTCTCTGGATCAGGAGGACTATCCCTTGGCAGTGGATGCCCTGTCCATCCCTTGGAGGTCAAGGCTGGCATACATCTTCCCTCCACTTTCCATGATACTAAAAGTATTGATGAAAGTCAGACAGGACCAAGTCTCTGTGATAGCCATCATACCATTCTGGACAAAAAGGACTTGGTTTGCCCAGCTCATGTTTATGAGTCAAGGGACATATTGGAGGCTTCCCCCACCCAGAACCTGGTTTCCCAAGGAACTCAGAAGCACCAGGATCTGAGGAGATTCAACCTGACAGCTTGGAGGTTGACCAGTCCCTAGGGAGACTTAGTGGACTGTCAGAAGCCGTCTTGAAGACCCTTTCCTGTGCCAGAGCAGAGTCTACCAAGAAAAGCTACTATAGGATAGGTAACATCTTCAAGCAGTGGTGCTCCAGAAGAGATGCTGATAGTTCAAACCCTGCTAGGGCAGAAATTCTGGATTTTCTTCAAAGCGGCTTGGATACAGGCCTTTCTCCTGCTACTCTGAGGGTACAGGTTTCAGCCTTATCCGCCTGTTTAGGCAGATGTTTGTCCCAAGATACCACTATTGTTGGGTTCCTTAAGGGCGCTACCAGACTTAGATCGGTGGTCTCAGCTCTGGTTCCCCAGTGGGATCTCTCGACTGTTCTTTCAGGTCTTTCTGATCCTCCTTTTGAACCTTTTGAGTATGTGAATCTCAAATTTCTTGCCTTTAAAACCACCTTTTCTATTAGGCATCACTTCAGCCAAAAGGGTGAGTATGCTCCAGGTTTTCTCTTCCAAGGAACCTTATATATCCTTTTTTTGTGGATAGGGTCCAACTTAGGTTTCTTCCTGGGTTTAACCCTAAGGTGCCTTCCCATGCCAATATTAACCAATTAATTTCTTTACCTGTGTTTTTGCCTTCCCCTTCCTCTGAAGAGGAGAAAAAACTGCACACACTAGATGTTGTGAGGTGTCTCCAGATTTACCTCTTACGCACACGGTCCTTTAGGAGAGCGAGAATCTCCTTGTCAACAGGTATGGTAGAGACAAAGGTCTCAAGGCTTCCAAGCCTACCTTGTCTAGGTGGCTCAAGGAGGCAATCAAAGTCTCTTTTTTTTTGCTCAGGGGTTAGCTCCACCTGAATTTTGTACAGCCCATTCAACCAGGGCTTAATCAACCTCTTGGGCTGAGAAACGGGTCTTACCCCTGGATCATATCTGTGCGGCTGCTTCTTGGTCATCTCACCTAACCTTTATAAAATATTATCATCTAGAGGTTCAGAGTTCTGTGCCGACTGCCTTTGGTCAGTCAGTCCTTAGTATTGTACAGCAGGGAAACCCTCCCTAAGGGAATTACTTGCTATATCCCCATATTGTGCTGATGTGGGACATAAGGGAATCGTTGATTATGATGTTAATCTGTTTTCTCTTAGTCCCAACAGCAGCACAAGCTTCCCTCCCTAAATTTGGAAATTTTTTACTTTATAACTTACACAAGGGGGGAGGTCTCTTTGCCCTCTTATAGGGTAACGTAGTAATGCATAAATTATGCTAATTAAAAGTTCCGCTTGTCCTACCAGCACACAGGGGCAGGAATACCTCATATCTGTACATGTTTTATTTGTATTTGTATCTGCTTACCTTTGCTGCTGTAATACACTGAATTTCCCCATTGTGGGACTATTATTATTATTATTATTATTATTATTATTATTATTATTATTATTATTGTGCTGCTGTTGGGACTAAGGGAAAACAGATTAACATTATAATCAACGAGTATATTAAGAATGGAGCAGTAAATGTATTCAGTAAATGGGTCCAGATGGATTACACATACCTGTGGATTACAGATGGTATACATGGTCAGATGACAATTAGATGCAGGATGACAGTCTATTGCATTCTATTTACATTCTGGCCTAATTCTGGTCTATACACTTTGAAACTGCACTTGGATGTGACTCTGAACACTCCATATACTACATATAGTGATGTAACGTTGAACACTCTATACTCTGTACATATAGTGATGTAACACTGAGCACTCTATACACTGTACATATAGTGATGTGACACTGAGCACTGTATACACCCTACATATAGTGATGTAACACTGAGCACTCTATACACTCTACATATAGTGATGTAACGCTGAGCACTCTATACACTGTACATATAGTGATGTAATGCTGTGCACTCTATACACTGTACATATAGTGATATAACGATGAGCACTCTATACACCGTACATATAGTGATGTAACACTGAGCACTCTATACACTCTACATATAGTGATGTAATGCTGAGCACTCTATACACTGTACATATAGTGATGTAACACTGAGCACTCTATACACTGTACATATAGTGATGTAACACTGAGCACTCTATACACCGTACATATAGTGATGTAACGCTGAGCACAGCTATACACTGTACATATAGTGATGTAACACTGAGCACTCTATACACTCTACATATAGTGATGTAACGCTGAGCACAGCTATACACTGTACAAATAGTGATGAGACACTGAGCACTCTATACACTCTACATATATTGATGTAACACTGAGCACTCTATACACTGTACATATAGTGATGTAACGCTGTGCACTCTATACACTGTACAACTAGTGATGTAACGCTGAGCACTCTATACACTGTACATATAGTGATATAACGATGAGCACTCTATACACCGTACATATAGTGATGTAACGCTGAGCACTCTATACACTGTACATATAGTGATGTAACGCTGAGCACTCTATACACTCTACAAATAGTGATGTAATGCTGAGCACTGTATACACCGTATATATAGTGATGTAACACTGAGCACTCTATACACTGTACAAATAGTGATGAGACGCTGAGCACTCTATACACTCTACATATATTGATGTAACACTGAGCACTCTATACACTGTACTTATAGTGATGTAACGCTGTGCACTCTATACACTGTACAACTAGTGATGTAACGCTGAGCACTCTATACACTGTACATATAGTGATATAACGATGAGCACTCTATACACTGTACAAATAGTGATGTAACACTGAGCACTCTATACACTCTACATATAGTGATGTAATGCTGAGCACTCTATACACTCTACATATAGTGATGTAACGCTGAGCACTCTATACACCGTACATATAGTGATGTAATGCTGAGCACTCTATACACCGTATATATAGTGATGTAACACTGAGCACTCTATACACTCTACATATAGTGATGTAATGCTGAGCACTCTATACACCGTACATATAGTGATGTAACGCTGAGCACTCTATACACTCTACATATAGTGATGTAATGCTGAGCACTCTATACACTCTACATATAGTGATGTAATGCTGAGCACTCTATACATTGTACATATAGTGATGTAACGCTGAGCACTCTATACACTGTACATATAGTGATGTAACACTGAGCACTCTATACACTGTACATATAGTGATGTAATGCTGAGCACTCTATACACTCTACATATAGTGATGTGACACTGAGCACTCTATACACTGTACATATAGTGATGTAATGCTGAGCACTCTATACACTGTACAAATAGTGATGTAATGCTGAGCACTCTATACACTGTACATATAGTGATGTAACGCTGTGCACTCTATACACTGTACATATAGTGATATAACGCTGAGCACTCTATACACTATACATATAGTGATGTAACACTGAGCACTCTATACACTACATATAGTGATGTAAGGCTGAGCACTCTATACACTGTACATATAGTGATATAACGCTGAGCACTCTATACACTCTACATATAGTGATGTAATGCTGAGCACTCTATACACTGTACATATAGTGATGTAACGCTGAGCACTCTATACACTGTACAAATAGTGATGTAATGCTGAGAACTCTATACACTGTACAAATAGTGATGTAACGCTGAGCACTCTATACACTGTACATATAGTGATGTAGCGCTGTGCACTCTATACACTGTACATATAGTGATATAACGCTAAGCACTCTATACACTGTACATATAGTGATGTAACACTGAGCACTCTATACACTGTACATAGTGATGTAATGCTGAGCACTCTATACACCGTACATATAGTGATGTAACGCTGAGCACTCTATACACCGTACATATAGTGATGTAATGCTGAGCACTCTATACACTGTACATATAGTGATGTAAAGCTGAGCACTCTATACATTGTACATATAGTGATGTGACACTGAGCACTCTATACACTCTACATATAGTGATGTAACACTGAGCACTCTATACACTACATATAGTGATGTAATGCTGAGCACTCTATACACTGTACATATAGTGATATAACGCTGAGCACTCTATACACTGTACATATAGTGATGTAATGCTGAGCACTCTATACACTATACAAATAGTGATGTAACGCTGAGCACTCTATACACTGTACATATAGTGATGTAACGCTGTGCACTCTATACACTGTACATATAGTGATATAACGCTGAGCACTCTATACACTATACATATAGTGATGTAACACTGAGCACTCTATACACTACATATAGTGATGTAATGCTGAACACTCTATACACTGTACATATAGTGATGTAAAGCTGAGCACTCTATACACTCTACATATAGTGATGTAATGCTGAGCACTCTATACACTGTACATATAGTGATGTGACACTGAGAATTCTATACACTCTACATATAGTGATGTAACGCTGAGCACTCTATACACTACATATAGTGATGTAACGCTGTGCACTCTATACACTGTACATATAGTGATATAACGCTGAGCACTCTATACACTATACATATAGTGATGTAACACTGAGCACTCTATACACTACATATAGTGATGTAATGCTGAACACTCTATACACTGTACATATAGTGATGTAAAGCTGAGCACTCTATACACTCTACATATAGTGATGTAAGGCTGAGCACTCTATACACTGTACATATAGTGATGTAATGTTGAGCACTCTATACACTACATATAGTGATGTAATGCTGAGAATTCTATGCACTGTATATATAGTGATGAAGCTCTTAGCACTGTATACGCTCTACAGATAGTGATGTAATGCTGAGCACTGTATACACTCTACATATAGTGATGAAGCTCTGAGCGCTCTAAACACTAACTTCTGGTTTACATCATATGTCATTGTTATGATTTCTTGTGTCTCACCATTTTGTAATTGACTTGATATTCCAGTGACCAATTCTACGGTTCCTGACTTTCCCTCGGACTGTCAATGGCCGCTCAGACCCATCACTGTTCAATACATGACTACAACATCTTCAGGACTCACCCGCTACTGGAGTATCTCAAATTCTCAGTATGGTGACTCAAAACCTGATTTGGGGCCAAGCCCAAGTCCAGGTATGAACAGTTCAGGTCACCAGTTGCCTCTTGGTCTAACTGCAGCTTCAGTACATGGTGTGGCAACATCTGGAGGTAAAGGTGACTCCTTCTATATCCTTCCTGATCCACCTAAGTCCTACAAGATCTAGAAGTTGGTGCTTTTGTCTTTTACAGGTGCCACTGGTGCCACTATAATAACACAGAGGACCACAGTTCAGAGCAGTCAGGCCATAGCTGGTAAGTTGGCTGGTGGTATCTTCATTATTTCCCGTGGTCCTAACAGACACAAGAGGGGAAGGCACAGCAACATTACCTGCCACACATACGAACAGTCCCCAACAGTATCTACCACACACTGGAGAGGACATCAACAAAACCTGTCACACACTGGAGAGGACATCAACATTACCTGCCACACACAGGAGAGGACATCAACATTACCTGCCACACACTGGAGAGGACATCAACATTACCTACCACACACTGGAGAGGACATCAACATTACCTGCCACACACAGGAGAGGACATCAACATTACCTGCCACACACTGGAGAGGACATCAACATTACCTACCACACACAGGAGAGGACATCAACATTACCTACCACACACTGGAGAGGACATCAACATTACCTGTCACACACAGGAGAGGACATCAACATTACCTACCACACATACGAACAGTCCCCAACAGTATCTACCACACACTGGAGAGGACATCAACAAAACCTGTCACACACTGGAGAGGACATCAACATTACCTGCCACACACAGGAGAGGACATCAACATTACCTACCACACACAGGAGAGGACATCAACATTACCTGCCACACACTGGAGAGGACATCAACATTACCTACCACACACTGGAGAGGACATCAACATTACCTGCCACACACAGGAGAGGACATCAACATTACCTGCCACACACTGGAGAGGACATCAACATTACCTACCACACACAGGAGAGGACATCAACATTACCTACCACACACTGGAGAGGACATCAACATTACCTGTCACACACTGGAGAGGACATCAACATTACCTGTCACACACTGGAGAGGACACCAACATTACCTGCCACACACTGGGGAGGACACCAGCATTACCTACCACACATACGAACAGTCCCCAACAGTATCTACCACACACTGGAGAGAACATCAACATTACCTACCACACACTGGTGATGACATCAACATTACCTACTACACACTGGTGATGACATCAACATTACCTGCCACACATACGAACAATCCCCAACAGCATCTACCACACACTGGAGAGGACATCAACATTACCTGCCACACACTGGAGAGGACATCAACATTACCTGCCACACACTGGAGAGGACATCAACATTACCTGCCACACACTGGAGAGGACATCAACATTACCTGCCACACACTGGAGAGGACATCAACAAAACCTGTGTAGGGAACTGCCATTTCTACTAGTATATAATGTATCTGGCTTCTTTGCCCCTGCAGTTTGGCTTCAGAGACCCCAGGCATTTAGTGCAAGTTTTGTTTTGTAAATACAGTGAGTCAGACACATGTGAGGCAGAGCTGCTGGGGGGAGAGATGTGAGCAGAGCTGCTGAGACAGACATGTTATGTCTGGGGGAGTCTAAGAGCCACTTGTTCCTCTTTACTTCACAGTATATAGTTAGGTATGTGTTACCCCCTATATACTCACAGGACCTAGCTAGTAACCGTAGTTAGGGATCCATATATATATATATATAGTTCAGGGCAGTGATAGGTTAGGCTTCCGAAGGCCAACTAGCTAGTTAGAGGCCCGGTGGCACTAGTAGTTTAGCCGGCAGGTTAAGGACTCAGTGTTAGGGTAGTCAGGCCTGCATCTACTGCCGTCACCGTCGCCCTGTTTGCTGCCTGTGAAGAATCTCACCATCATCATCATCATCTCCTGATCGGCTGTCTGTCATCTCCTGGAAGAATCCGAGGATCCACAGTCATCCACAGGGGCCCCTGCATCTCTTCTGTTGCCTGGAGGTATTGTGCACTGGACTCTTGCTATATATCTATATATATACCCGGGTATATAACCTAAGACGGTTGAGGACTTGCTGGTTGTTGTAGTATTGCTGTGTTCTGAGTATATTTTATGTATGTATTATTACCCTGTTGATTCTTATAAAGCTACTGTTATAACCTTATGTGGTATCTGTATGTATTCTTCAGACTGTGAGATTAGTACAGTGATCCTTGTTAAGGCTACTAACTGTACTTCATGGGTAAGTCCCAGGAAGAGATCCTCCCTGTAATACAGAGGCTCTATCCTGGGTGGAGGCACTGATATATTTCATATATGTTCCCACTCTTCCCTTCAGCGAAGGCTTCAGGTCCCATTATACACACAGGTCAGCGCCAGAGTCTGTTGCGGGAGGGATAATACTCATACCCCCCCCCCCAAATAGGGCTACATTTGGAGGCACTGCTGAGATTTAGAAGTGGGAATAGTCATTGATATGGAGAAGCGATATAGCTCAGAGGGGAACCTCCCACTAGCTACTACATGGGATTACCGACCTCCTGTTCCTCCCCTGGTTCAGGTAAAGGAAGAACCCCGCTCAGCCAGTTACCCCCCCAGTATGGCCGTCGCTAGCAGTTCCTCTAGTGACAGTGCTATTAGCACTTTAGCCAGGCTGACTGAAATGTTATCTCAGGGCCTGCAGGCCACTCACTACAAGAAACTAAAAGTATTCTCTGGTAATGTCCCAGTACCACAAGGGGAGGAAAACTTTGAGATATGGAAAGAACATACTCTCCAATGCCTGAAGGAATGGTCTTGCTCTGAAGAAGGCAAGCGGCAGCGTATCAGTGAAAGTTTGCGGTCTCCTGCTGCAGAATTGATCCGCTTGTACAGAGACTCTCATGAAGGAGTGAGTGCATTGGACTATATACAAGTACTGTCTGATCACTTTGAGCCATACTATGACCTTGCCCAGATGGTTGCTGATTACCGAATGGTTCGTCAAAAAGAAGGGGAAAATGTCTCTACTTTTATTAACCGTTTACAGCTACTTCTTTCACGTCTGGTGTACCACGCAGCTATATCTACTTCAGAGGTAGACGCTATGAGAACCAGTCAGTTGGTGAGAGGGTTACAACCTCATCATCCTCTTGCTCAAGTACTCAAGGTCTTACTATCTGATAGAGTCCTTCCATTTCCTGACTTAATGAAGTTAGTGAAGAAACAAGAAGCTGACATTAGTTTTAGTACCCCTAAGAAAGCGAAAAGCATCTCTAAAGAAGATGTTCCTAATTCAAACAAGGACAAACCAGTGGAGCGGTCAGAACTTAGACAGTCCGCCACTCCACCCACTGCCACTCAACGGAGGAAGGATGCTAGAACCTGTTATAAATGTGGTCAGACGGGCCATACAGCCAGACAGTGTACGGAGGACAGTGAGGGATTGGGACACAGTGCTGTCTTCTCTATTCAGAATCAAAGACACCGAAGGAAGGCGGGCCGAGTAAAGACCAGAGGCGCTATCGCGGGCTCCAGGTCCGTTGTCAAAGTCACTGTCAATGGTCATGCCGCTCCTGCCCTGTTTGATACAGGATCTCAAGTGACCCTGATTTATCGCTCGTTCTACCAAAAGTATCTGAGAGATATACCTCTTCAGTCTACGGGACAAATGAAATTGTGGGGGCTTAATTCAGGATCATATCCTGTAGATGGCAGCCTACAAGTAGTTATAGCTGTCCCTGAATTAGAAGATCAGAGTGTCGCTTCCATGAAGATTACGGCTCTTGTCTGCCCTGATACAGGGGATTCTTGTGCAGCTCCTGTGATACTTGGCACTAATTGTCCCGCAGTGCATTATGCTTTTCAGAAGTTTCTTGGAAGAGATTGGAACCCTGCAGCTCAGCCGGTGAATATATCTTCTGATCTTAGAGAACTCTGTGATGCCCTGTCTACTGGCTATCGACATGGAATGGTATATCATATCGGTGAGAGAACCGTGGAAGTTCCTGCCGGCGGGGAGAGAATTCTGAGAGTAGCCTCCAGCATTGCTCCCGATTTGCTTGAAGGGGGGAGTTATGTCCTTATGGAAACCCCTGAAGAAATGATTAACCAGAATGGCTGGATGGTGATCCCAGAGAGAAAGTACTGGAGAAATAAAGTGGAGTTATCTACCTGTGTGACAGTGAGGAACTGTTCACCGCATCCGATCGTAATTGGACCATACCAGAATGTGGCCCACTGCTACCCTGTGCTTGGAGTAAATCCATACGCTGAAGTGTGCAGGATTCAAATCCGAGATGCAATCCCTAATCTCAATCTTGACTTGAGTGATCCACATTTACCAGAGGCCTGGAATCAGCGACTGACACAGAAGTTGTCTGAATTATCGGAAGTGTTCTCCATGGATGATATGGATGTAGGTTGTGCTAAAAGTGCTCAACACACTTTCCGATTGACCGATTCTACTCCCCTTCCGGGAGCGACCACGGAGAGTTGCTCCAAAGGATGTTGATGAGTTAAGACAGACTCTACAGAAAATGAAAGGTCAGGGGATCATTGTGGACAGTAAGAGCCCCTATGCCTCACCTATTGTGGTGGTAAGAAAAAAATCTGGAGCAATTCGCCTATGTGTGGATTACAGAACTCTGAACCGGAGAACCTTACCTGATCAGTATACACTGCCGAGAATTGAAGAAGCTCTGAATGGAAACTGTTGGTTCACAGTGCTGGACCTAAGATCGGGATACTATCAAGTCCCAATGGTACCTGAGGATCAGGAAAAGACAGCCTTCATATGCCCCTTGGGTTTCTTTCAGTTCACTCGTATGCCGCAAGGTACAAAAGGTGCGCCAGCAACGTTCCAAAGGTTGATGGAAAGAGTGTTAGGTGATTTAGTGCCCCGGGAATGCCTTGTATATCTTGACGACATTATTGTGTTTGGAAAGACGCTGGAAGAACATGAAGAACGACTCATGAGAGTACTCCAACGCTTAAAAGAAGAGGGGCTGAAGTTGTCGGCTGACAAATGCAAATTTTGTAGATCTTCGGTCACTTATGTAGGTCATATTGTTTCTGCTGAAGGAGTTGCTACCGATCCTGGTAAGATTGAAGCTGTGGTGAATTGGCCCCGACCGCAAAATATTACGGAGTTGCAATCTTTCTTGTGGTTTTGTGGATTCTATTGACGATTTGTGGAAGGATATTCAAAAATTGCTCGAGCCCTCCTCGACCTGTTGAAGAGTGATGCAGGAGATCCGGGAAAGAAGAAAGGGTCTTCCAAAAGCCTTTTTGGCGAGAGGTGGACTGCGGATTGTGAAGAAGCATTTAAGTTGTTGAAGAAAAAATTGACAGAAGCTCCCGTTCTGGCTTATGCTGATGCACAGAAGCCATATGTGCTACATGTAGATGCCAGCTTTGAAGGATTAGGTGGCGTGCTGCACCAAGAATACCCGGCCGGGTTACGGCCCATAGCTTTCATAAGTCGAAGTCTTTCTCCCAGCGAGAAAAATTATCCAGTACATAAATTGGAGTTTTTGGCGCTCAAGTGGGCCATTGTTGATAAATTACATGACTATTTATACGGAGCCACATTTGAAGTAAGAACAGACAACAATCCACTGACATATGTTTTGTCAACCGCTAAACTCGATGCTACAGGACATCGCTGGTTGGCAGCTTTATCCAACTACCAATTCACACTCAAGTATAAATCGGGGCCT
Organism: Leptodactylus fallax; assembly: GCA_947044405.1. Classification (NCBI taxonomy): domain Eukaryota; kingdom Metazoa; phylum Chordata; class Amphibia; order Anura; family Leptodactylidae; genus Leptodactylus; species Leptodactylus fallax. Next base: position 944,852 of record CAMRHE010000442.1, on the reverse strand, counting down.
AAGAACATTGGGGCAGATGCTCTATCAAGACGGCCTGGATTACCTAGTCCGGAAGTAGTGGATGAATGGGAAGAAGTGCCAAGTCCTGGAGTAGGAGCTTTGTGTGCCATGGCTGCTGTAGTTGAAGACCGAGTAGCCTTTTCTGAAACTCGGCTTATTGACTCTATTGGGGGAGGTCCCGAAGCTGTACCAGACATGTTTGCCTACCCTGCCGCTTTAGGATCCTTTGAGAGTTGTTCTATATCTTCAAAGCGAATGATCTGGAGTCAAAAGACTGATCCTTTAATTGGACCTCTTTATCAAGCAGTGAGTTCTCAAGACAGAGAAATGTTAAAGACATCCCTACCCTCTGAATGCAGTCAACTTCTACGAGATTGGGAGAAGTTTGAAATAGACAATGGCCTACTTTATCGTGTGGTGCTGTATCATGATCACCCTGGAAGGCGCCCCCCCCTTTTTTTTTACCACCCCCCAAAAAAAATTTTTTTTACAAGATCACCTTTTTTATTTGGTTGTTGGGGGAGAAGAGAAGAGGGGGACCCCAAAACAACCCCCCCTCCGGGGGCCCAAAAAAGGGAGACGGCCCCCCCCCGTTTGGGGGGGCGCCGGGGGTTTTGGAGGGGGGGGCCCCCCCCCCCCGCGCCGCCCCCCGGGGGCCCCCGAAGGGGGCCGCCCCCCCGGGCCTTGCCCGCCCAGCCCTCCTTTTTTTTGGCCCCCCCCCCCGGGGGTTTGGGAATGTATTGGTGGTGACCGATCACTTCACACGATATGCTCAAGCCTTTCCGACTAAGGATCAAAAAGCAGTCACTGTTGCAAGAGTGCTTTGGGAAAAGTATTTTATCCATTATGGCTTACCACACCGGTTGCATTCTGATCAAGGCCGGGATTTTGAGAGTAACCTGATCAAAGAGTTACTTCAGTTGTTGAACATCCGCAAAAGTCGGACGACGCCTTACCATCCAGAGGGAGATGCCCTTCCTGAAAGATTTAACAGGACTTTACTTGATATGCTTGGTACCTTACGAATTGAGGATAAGCGATCCTGGAGTCGAAAAGTGGAGGCTATGGTGCATGCCTATAATAGTACAAGGCACGAGAGCACAGGATATTCACCATACTTTCTGATGTTTGGAAGAGAGCCTAGGCTACCTATTGACATCTTGTTGGGAGTCTCTACCGATGGTATCAGTCATCGAGATCATTACCGATATGTGGCACGTTTGAAAGAAACGCTTAAGAGTGCTTATCAGATGGCTGAGGAACATGCGGCCAAAGTGAATGAAGGAAATAAAAGGAGATTTGATCTTCGAGTAAGATACCGAGAATTGAACCCTGGGGACCATGTTCTGCTACGGAATTTGGGAGCATCTGCAAAACATAAGCTGGCTGATCGATGGCGGAGTGAACTCTTTACACAAAAAAACCCCCCCCCCCCAAAACCACCCACCAACAAAAAAAAACCCCCCCCCGGGACCCCCCCCACCACACAAACATCATTTTCCCCCCCCCCCCCACATAAATGGTATATATACCTCCCAACACCCCCCCCCCCCCCCCCCCCCCCCCCCCCCCCCCCCTCACCCCCCCCCCCCCCCCCACCCCCCCCAGAGAGTTGGCCCGCCCCCCCCCCCGTCCCAACACCCCCCCCCCCTCCCCCCCCCGGGCCCCCCAACCCCCCCCCCACCCCAGAATCCGTACCTAGATCTGTGTCCACCGATGAGCAGGGATCTAGCTCTCCTACGGCGCCACCAGCACCATCCCCTCCCATGGCAGACAACCCTAGTTTAGAGCCTGGACATGCTAGTTTACCTCAGAGAGAGGTACGGAGAGGAGAGAGAATTAGACACCCTCCACCTATGCTGACATATGATAGTTTGGGGGACCCCAGATTTACTACTCAGCCTCATTTATACCATGCTTGGGTGGGTGCAGTGTCCACTTTGGTCAATATGTTACCAATTTTCGCTCCTGCTGGCATGTATACCTATTAACCTGTTGTGACTCTGTAAATGCAAAAGCAACCATATTGATATTGTCATTGGTAATGTTGACTGTATACTATGACTTTGTATGTCTTTGACGTGACGTAAAGATTTCACCAGAGGGAGAGTGTAGGGAACTGCCATTTCTACTAGTGTATATAATGTATCTGGCTTCTTTGCCCCTGCAGTTTGGCTTCAGAGACCCCAGGCATTCAGTGCAAGTTTTGTTTTGTAAATACAGTGAGTCAGACACATGTGAGGCAGAGCTGCTGGGGGGAGAGATGTGAGCAGAGCAGCTGAGACAGACATGTTATGTCTGGGGGAGTCTAAGAGCCACTTGTTCCTCTTTACTTCACAGTATATAGTTAGGTATGTGTTACCCCCTATATACTCACAGGACCTAGCTAGTAACCATAGTTAGGGATCCATATATATATATAGTTCAGGGCAGTGATAGGTTAGGCTTCCGAAGGCCAACTAGCTAGTTAGAGGCCCGGTGGCACTAGTAGTTTAGCTGGCAGGTTAAGGACTCAGTGTTAGGGTAGTCAGGCCTGCATCTACTGCCGTCACCGTCGCCCTGTTTGCTGCCTGTGAAGAATCTCACCATCATCATCATCATCTCCTGATCGGCTGTCTGTCATCTCCTGGAAGAATCCGAGGATCCACAGTCATCCACAGGGGCCCCTGCATCTCTTCTGTTGCCTGGAGGTATTGTGCACTGGACTCTTGCTATATATCTATATATATACCCGGGTATATAACCTAAGACGGTTGAGGACTTGCTGGTTGTTGTAGTATTGCTGTGTTCTGAGTATATTGTATGTATGTATGTATTATTACCCTGTTGATTCTTATAAAGCTACTGTTATAACCTTATGTGGTATCTGTATGTATTCTTCAGACTGTGAGATTAGTACAGTGATCCTTGTTAAGGCTACTAACTGTACTTCATGGGTAAGTCCCAGGAAGAGATCCTCCCTGTAATACAGAGGCTCTATCCTGGGTGGAGGCACTGATATATTTCATATATGTTCCCACTCTTCCCTTCAGCGAAGGCTTCAGGTCCCATTATACACACAGGTCAGCGCCAGAGTCTGTTGCGGGAGGGATGATACTCATACCTCCCCCCCCCAATTACCTGCCACACACTGGAGAGGACATCAACATTACCTGCCACACACTGGAGAGGACATCAACATTACCTACCACACACTGGAGAGGACATCAACATTACCTACCACACACTGGAGAGGACACCAACATTACCTGCCACACACAGGAGAGGACATCAACATTACCTGCCACACACTGGAGAGGACATCAACATTACCTACCACACACTGGAGAGGACATCAACATTACCTGCCACACACAGGAGAGGACATCAACATTACCTGCTACACACTGGAGAGGACATCAACATTACCTACCACACACAGGAGAGGACATCAACATTACCTGCCACACACAGGAGAGGACACAACAACCTGCCACACACTGGAGAGGACATCAACATTACCTACCACACACTGGAGAGGACACCAACATTACCTGCCACACACTGGAGAGGACACCAACATTACCTGCCACACACAGGAGAGGACACCAACATTACCTGCCACACACAGGAGAGGACACCAACATTACCTGCCACACACAGGAGAGGACAGCAACATTACCTGCTACACACTGGAGAGGACATCAACATTACCTACCACACACAGGAGAGGACATCAACATTACCTGCCACACACTGGAGAGGACACCAACATTACCTACCACACACAGGAGAGGACATCAACATTACCTACCACACACAGGAGAGGACATCAACATTACTTACCACACACAGGAGAGGACATCAACATTACCTGCCACACACTGGAGAAGACATCAACATTACCTACCACACACTGGAGAGGACATCAACATTACCTGCCACACACTGGAGAGGACATCAACATTACCTACCACACACTGGAGAAGACATCAACATTACTTACCACACACTGGAGAGGACATCAACATTACCTGCCACACACTGGAGGGGACATCAACATTACCTGCCACACACTGCAGAGGACACCAACATTACCTGCTACACACACTGGGGAGGACATCAACATTACCTGCCACACACTGGAGAGGACATCAACATTACCTACCACACACAGGAGAGGACATCAACATTACCTACCACACACAGGAGAGGACATCAACATTACCTGCCACACACTGGAGAGGACACCAACATTACCTACCACACACTGGAGAGGACATCAACGTTACCTACCACACACTGGAGAGGACATCAACGTTACCTGCCACACACTGGAGAGGACATCAACATTACCTGCCACACACTGGAGAGGACATCAACATTACCTGCCACACACTGGAGAGGACATCAACATTACCTGCCACACACTGGAGAGGACATCAACATTACCTGCCACACACTGGAGAGGACATCAACATTACCTGCTACACACTGGAGAGGACATCAACATTACCTGCCACACACTGCAGAGGACACCAACATTACCTGCTACACACACTGGGGAGGACATCAACATTACCTACCACACACAGGAGAGGACATCAACATTACCTGCCACATACTGGAGAGGACATCAACATTACCTGCCACACACTGGAGAGGACATCAACATTACCTGCCACACACTGGAGAGGACATCAACATTACCTGCCACACTCTGGAGAGGACATCAACATTACCTGCCACTCACTGCAGAGGACACCAACATTACCTGCTACACACACTGGGGAGGACATCAACATTACCTACCACACACTGGAGAGGACATCAACATTACCTGCCACACACAGGAGAGGACATCAACATTACCTGCCACACACAGGAGAGGACATCAACATTACCTGCCACACACTGGAGAGGACATCAACATTACCTGCCACACACAGAAGAGTATATTGCTACAACTTCTCACTTTGGTACCTAAAATCCTAAAAATGTGGCCAGTTGCTGGTTTAGGAATGAACTCTTCAGATCAGCAGTTATCTCCTTGCCTAATGGTTTCAGTATTTTGTATGACTACATCCAGAGGTTCCTTCTACATTCTTCATCCAGACAAGTCATGTAAGATCTTTAAAGAGGTTGTCCAGGCCAGGGGAAGTGAAAAAAAAAAAAAAAAAATCATACCTGGCTCCGGTGTCCTCCCAACGCGGCCCAGTGCTGCTGCTCCGGCGTCTTCTCAAAGTGAAATTGCTCACCGGCTGTGACATCCCTGATCCCTTACGCTGAAGCTGCTCATTGGACCTTGTTGGGAGGCACCGGGGACAGGCGGGTATGATTTTTTATTAATTTTTTTAACCACCCCCAGCCTATTTAAAAAATAATTTTTATGTCCATTTTTGCCTGGACAACCCCTTTAAGTTGTTGTCTTATCTGTTACAGGTATCACTGCATCTACGACAACACAGACGACCACAGGACAAGGTAGTGGGGGGATAGTTGGTAAGTTGACTGGTGGTTTCCACTTCAATATCCCAGGGCACAAGAGAGGAGACAATAAAAGTACCTACCACACGCAGGAGGAGACACCGATAGTACCTACCACACACAGGAGGAGACACCGATAGTACCTACCACACACAGGAGAAGACACCGATAGTACCTACCACACGCAGGAGGAGACACAGACAATACCTACCACACACAGGAGGAGACACCGATCGTACCTACCACACACAGGAGGAGACACCGACAGTACCTACCACACACAGGAGGAGACACCGACAGTACCTACCACACGCTGGAGGAGACACCAGACAGTACCTACCACACACAGGAGGAGACACCGACAGTACCTACCACACGCTGGAGGAGACACAGACAGCCTACCCCACACAGAAGGAGACACCGATAGTACCTACCACACGCAGGAGGAGACACCGACAGTACCTACCACACGCTGGAGGAGACACAGACAGTACCTACCACACACAGAAGGAGACACCGATAGTACCTACCACACACAGGAGGAGACACAGACAGTACCTACCACACGCTGGAGGAGACACAGACAATACCTACCACACGCAGGAGGAGACACAGACAGTACCTACCACACGCAGGAGGAGACACCGACAGTACCTACCACACGCTGGATGAGACACCGACAGTACCTACTACACACAGGAGATGACACCAATAGTGCCTACCACACGCACTCTAGCCATCCATCTCCTCTCTCTCATATCTCTCTATCCATCCATCTTCTCTCTCTCTCATATCTCTCTAGCCATCCATTCTCTCATATCTCTCTAGCTATCCATCTCCTCTCTCTCATATCTCTCTCTAGCCATCCATCTCCTCTCTCTCATATCTCTCTAGTCATCCATCTCCTCTCTCTCATATCTCTCTAGCCATCCATCTCCTCTCTCTCATATCTCTCTCTAACCATCCATCTCCTCTCTCTCATATCTCTCTAGCCATCCATCTCCTCTCTCTCATATCTCTCTAGTCATCCATCTCCTCTCTCTCTCTCTCATCTCTTAAGCCATCCACCTCCCTTCTCTCTATCTCTCTAGCCATCCATCTCTTCTCTCTCGCCATCCATCTCCTCTCTCTCATATCTCTCTAGCCATTCATCTCCTCTCTCTCATATCTCTAGCCATCCATCTTCCCTCTCTCTCTCTCTCTCTCTATCTCTCTCTAGCCATCCATCTTCTCTCTCATATCTCTCTCTCTCTCTCTCATTATCTCTCTCTAGCCATCCATCTCCTCTCTCTCATATCTCTCTCTAGCCATCCATCTTCTCTCTCTCTCTCTCACTCTCATATCTCTCTCTAGCCATCCATCTCCTCTCTCATATCTCTCTCTAGCCATCCATCTCCTCTCTCTCATATCTCTCTAGCCATCCATCTCCTCTCTCATATCTCTCTCTAGCCATCCATCTCCTCTCTCTCATATCTCTCTAGCCATCCATCTTCCCTCTCTCATATCTCTCTCTAGCCATCCATCTTCTCTCTCTCATCTCTCTTAGATATCTTCTCTTATCTCTCTCTAGCCATCCATCTTCTCTCTCTCTCTCTCTCTCTCTCTCTCATATCTCTCTCTAGCCATCCATCTTCCCTCTCTCATATCTCTAGCCATCCATCTCCTCTCTCTCATATCTCTCTCTAGCCATCCATCTTCCCTCTCTCATATCTCTCTAGCCATCCATCTCCTCTCTCTCTCATATCTCTCTAGCCATCCATCTTCCCTCTCTCATATCTCTAGCCATCCATCTCCTCTCTCTCATATCTCTCTCTAACCAGCCATCTTCCCTCTCTCATATCTCTCTAGCCATCCATCTTCCCTCTCTCATATCTCTCTAGCCATCCGTCTCCTCTCTCTCATATCTTTCTAGCCATCCATCTCCTCTCTCTCATATCTCTCTCTAGCCATCCATCTTCTCTTTCATATCTCTCTAGCCATCCATCTTCTCTCTCTCATCTCTCTAGCCATCCATCTCCTCTCTCTCATCTCTCTAGCCATCCGTCTCCTCTCTCTCATATCTTTCTAGCCATCCATCTCCTCTCTCTCATATCTCTCTCTAGCCATCCATCTTCTCTTTCATATCTCTCTAGCCATCCATCTTCTCTCTCTCATCTCTCTAGCCATCCATCTTCTCTCTCTCATATCTCTCTAGCCATCCATCTCCTCTCTCTCATATCTCTCTAGCCATCCATCTCCTCTCTCTCATATCTCTCTCTAGCCATCCATCTTCCCTCTCTCATATCTCTCTCTAGCCATCCATCTCCTCTCTCTCATATCTCTCTAGCCATCCATCTCCTCTCTCTCATATCTCTCTAGTCATCCTTCTCCTCTCTCTCTCTCTCATCTCTTAAGCCATCCACCTCCCTTCTCTCTATCTCTCTAGCCATCCATCTCTTCTCTCTCACCATCCATCTCCTCTCTCTCATATCTCTCTAGCCATTCATCTCCTCTCTCTCATATCTAGCCATCCATCTTCCCTCTCTCTCTCTCTCTCTCTCTCTCTCTCATATCTCTCTCTAGCCATCCATCTTCTCTCTCATATCTCTCTCTCTCTCTCATATCTCTCTCTAGCCATCCATCTCCTCTCTCTCATATCTCTCTCTAGCCATCCATCTTCTCTCTCTCTCTCTCTCACTCTCATATCTCTCTCTAGCCATCCATCTCCTCTCTCATATCTCTCTCTAGCCATCCATCTCCTCTCTCTCATATCTCTCTAGCCATCCATCTCCTCTCTCATATCTCTCTCTAGCCATCCATCTCCTCTCTCTCATATCTCTCTAGCCATCCATCTTCCCTCACTCATATCTCTCTCTAGCCATCCATCTTCTCTCTCTCATATCTCTCTCTAGCCATCCATATCCTCTCTCTCATATCTCTCTCTAGCCATCCATCTTCTCTCTCTCTCTCTCTCTCTCTCTCTCTCTCTCACTCTCTCTCTCTAGCCATCCATCTTCCCTCTCTCATATCTCTAGCCATCCATCTCCTCTCTCTCATATCTCTCTTTAGCCATCCATCTTCCCTCTCTCATATCTCTCTAGCCATCCATCTCTTCTCTCTCTCATATCTCTCTAGCCATCCATCTTCCCTCTCTCATATCTCTAGCCATCCATCTCCTCTCTCTCATATCTCTCTCTAACCAGCCATCTTCCCTCTCTCATATCTCTCTAGCCATCCATCTCCTCTCTCTCTTATCTCTCTCTAGCCATCCATCTCCCCTCTCTCATCTCTCTCTAGCCATCCCGTCTCCCTCCTACCCCCTCTCTCATATCTTTCTAGCCATCCATCTCCTCTCTCTCATATCTCTCTCTAGCCATCCATCTTCTCTCTCTCATATCTCTCTAGCCATCCATCTTCTCTCTCTCATCTCTCTAGCCATCCATCTCCTCTCTCTCATATCTCTCTCTAGCCATCCATCTTCCCTCTCTCATATCTCTCTAGCCATCCATCTCCTCTCTCTCATATCTGCTCTCTAGCCATCCATCTCCTCTCTCTCATATCTCTCTCTAGCCATCCATCTCCTCTCTCTCATCCTCTCCCATCTCTCTCCTCATCTCTCCACCACCCTCTCTCATATCTCTCTAGCCACCCCCTCCATATCTCTCTCTAGCCATCCATCTTCCCTCTCTCATATCTCTCTAGCCATCCATCTCCTCTCTCTCATGTCTCTAGCCATCCGTCTCCTCTCTCTCATATCTTTCTAGCCATCCATCTCCTCTCTCTCATATCTCTCTCTAGCCATCACACTTCTTCTCTTTCACTCATCCATCTCTCTCTCTCACTCTCTAGCCATCCCCTCTCTCTCTCTCTCTCTCTCTCTCTCTCTCTCTCTGCCATCATCTCTCTCTACCATCCATCTCCTCTCTCTCATATCTCTCTCTAGCCATCCATCTTCTCTCTCTCTATCTCTCTCTAGAAATCCATCTTCTCTCTCTCATCTCTCCTCCCATCTCTCTCTAGCCATCCATCTCCTCTCTCTCATATCTCTCTAGCCATCCATCTCCTCTCTCTCTCATATCTCTCTAGCCATCCATCTCCTCTCTCTCATCTCTCTCTAGCCATCCATCTCCTCTCTCACATCTCTCTCTAGCCATCCATCTCCTCTCTCTCATATCTTTCTCTAGCCATCCATCTCTCTCTCTCTCTCTCTCTCTCTCTCTCTCATCTCACTCTCTCATCTCTCTCTAGCCATCCATCTCCTCTCTCTCTCTACCATCCATCTCCTCCCCTCTCTCTCTCTCTCTCTCTCTAGCCATCCATCTCTCTCTCTCTCATCTCTCTCTAGCCATCACCTCCTCTCTCTCTCATATCTCTCTCTAGCCATCCATCTCCTCTCTCATATCTCTCTAGCCATCCATCTCCTCCTCTCATATCTCTCTGCCATCCATCTTCCCTCTCTCATATCTCTCTAGCCATCCATCTCCTCTCTCTCTCTATCCTCTCTCTCTCCATCTCTCTCTCTCCTCTCTCTCATATCTCTCTAGCCATCCATCTCCCTCTCTCTCTCATATCTCTCTAGCCATCCATCTCCTCTCTCATATCTCTCTCTACCATCCTCTCCACTCTCTAGCCATCCATCTCCTCTCTCTCATATCTCTCTAGCCATCCATCTTCCCTCTCTCATATCTCTCTCTCAGCCTCTCCCATCTTCTCTCCCTCTCTCATATCTCTCTCTAGCCATCCCATCTCTCTCTCTCTCTACTCTCTCTCTCTCATATCTCTCTCTAGCCATCCATCTTCCCTCTCTCATATCTCTCTAGCCATCCATCTCCTCTCTCTCTCTCTACATCATCTCTCTCTCACTCTCTAGCCATCCATCTTCCCTCTCTCATATCTCTCTAGCCATCCATCTCCTCTCTCTCTCATATCTCTCTAGCCATCCATCTTCCCTCTCTCATATCTCTCTCAGCCATCCATCTCCTCTCTCTCACCCATCCATCTCTCTCTCAACTCACAGCCATCTTCCCTCTCTCATATCTCTCTAGCCATCCATCTCCTCTCTCTCATATCTCTCTCTAGCCATCCATCTCCCCATCTCTCGCTCCATCTCCCTCTCTCATATCTCTCTAGCCATCCGTCTCCTCTCTCTCCATATCTTTCTCAGCCATCCATCTCCTCTCTCTCATATCTCTCTCTAGCCATCCATCTTCTCTTTCCTCCTTCATATCTCTCTAGCCATCCATCTTCTCTCTCTCATCTCTCTCTAGCCATCCATCTCCTCTCTCATATCTCTCTTAGCCATCCATCTTCTCTCTCATATCTCTCTCTAGCCCATCCATCTTCCCTCTCTCTCATATCTCTCTAGCCATCCATCTCCTCTCTCTCATATCTCTCTAGCCATCCATCTCCTCTCTCTCATATCTCTCTCTAGCCATCCATCTTCCCTCTCTCATCTACCATCTCTCTCAGCCATCCATCTCCTCTCTCTCATATCTCTCTCTAGCCATCCGTCTCCTCTCTCAACTCTATCCTCTCTAGCCATCCATCTCCTCTCTCTCATATCTCTCTCTAGCCATCCATCTTCTCTTTCATATCTCTCTAGCCATCCATCTTCTCTCTCTCATCTCTCTAGCCATCCATCTCCTCTCTCATATCTCTCTCTAGCCATCCATCTCCTCTCTCAAATCTCTCTAGCCATCCATCTTCTCTCTCATATCTCTCTCTAGCCATCCATCTCCTCTCTCTCATATCTCTCTAGCCATCCATCTCCTCTCTCTCATATCTCTCTAGCCACCCATCTCCTCTCTCTCATATATCTCTCTAGCCATCCATCTCCTCTCTCTCATATCTTTCTATTTATAAACTGTTTTATCTATGATCTCCAGAATCATGACTGGTCCCAGCCACTCCCAGTTCTGGACTATGTGTTGGAGACCCCGCGCTATGGCATCTTTCTGATGACGTCCGCTCTTGACTCCATGGCTGGACTCTGCATCACCTGACCCTTGTTACCAGCTGTTGCCACATAAACTCAGAATGACTAAGAAATAAATTCTTACATAAAACCTTCCACATGACTGAGAATGAGGTGTGTGAAGAGGAGGAGGGCGCCCCCTCCTGTGCTGGAACGTCCAGACTGAACATCACATCTAGAGTTTCATGCAGAATTTTTTTAGTTTAAACGTTTTTCACCCACTTTTTTATTTCCATGTGGACACCTATATAAATCCTCAAACCTTTTTGGCACTTTGCTGCTCTGTTAAGCACGTGCTGCATACATTAGGTGATGGAGAAAGTGGAACTCCTCCTTTACTGACCTGTGACCACTGTACATGTCATAGAGAATACTTACCATACTCTTCCATAGTCAGTCTATAATGGATCCAGCTCAATGCCTTTTAATATGCCTGCACAGTGTTCATCTCTCACAGAGCATGCTCACTACAATTTCCCATCAAAGTCATTGGATAATATAAACCACTCAGCTCATAGTCCCTGCCTGCACATTGTACATCTCTTACAGTGCATGCTCACTCTACATTCTACCATGGAAGTCATTAGGTAATGAAGACCACACAGATCAATGTTCTGCCCACACCACGTATTTCTCTAACAGAGCATGCTCACTTCATTATCCCATAGTAGTCATTAGGTAATGGAGACTGCTAAGCTCATAGTCCCTGCCTGCACAATGTACATCTCTAATAGAGCATGCTCACTGCATTCTCTAATAGAAGTCATCAATTAATGTAGACCGCTAAGCTTATTGTTCCTGGTTGCACAGTGTACATCTCTCACAAAGCATGTCCACTATATTCTTCCATGGAAGTCATTAGGTAATTGAGACAGCTCAGCTCAGTCTCCACAAGCATAATCTTCGTCTCTCAGAGGGGATGGTCACTACATTCTCCCATAGAAGTCATCAATTAATGGAGACCGCTAGGCTTAGTCCCTGCTTGTACAATGTACATCTCTCACAAAGCATGCTCACTACATTCTCCCATAGAAGTCATCAATTAATGGAGACTGATAAGCTCATAGTCTCCTCCTGCACATCTCTCACAAAGCATGCTTACTACATTCTTCTATAGAAGTCATTAGGTAATAGAGACCACTCAGCTCATAGTCTCCTCCTGCACAGTGTACATCTCGCACAAAGCATGCTCACTACATTCTCCCATGGAAGCCATTAGGTAATGTAGAATGCTCAGCTCATAGTCTCATCAGCATAGTGTACATCTTTCACAGAGCATGCTCGCTACATTCTCCCACAGAAGTAATTAGGTAACAGAGACCACTCAGTTCATAGTCTCCTCCTGCACAGTGTACATCTCTCACAGAGCATGCTCACTGTATTATCCCATAGAAGTCATTAGGTAATAGAAACTGCAGAATGTACATCTCTCATAGAGCATGATTACGGTGATTTCCCATAGTAGTTACTGTATTAGGTAATGGAGACTGCCAGTGGCGTAATTAAAGTCTTGTGGGCTCCGGTGCAATCTTTTGTCTGGGGCCCCCTACCTCATGCCTAGAGATAATTCTTGATAGTGATGTTTACATGTGCTAAGGAGGTTAATCAACGTTAGTGTGGTCGGGGTAATCTGTGGCTCTCCTTGGCTTATAGGCCAGATGGAAGCCACAAACTCAATACTGATGCCAGTGCTTATGGGCCCCCTAAGGCTCCTGGGCCCCTGTGTAACTGCACCCTCTGAACCCCCTCAAGTTACACCCCTAGAGACTACTCAGCTCATTTTTCCCACCTGAAAAGTTTACATCTCTACAGAATATGCCCACTACATTCTCCCATAGAAGTCATAAATTAATTGAGGCTGATCAGCTCATAGTCCCCACTAGCACAGTGTACATCTTTAATAGAGCATGCTCACTATGTTGTCCCATAGAAGTCATTAGGTAATAGACCACAATGTTCATAGTCCACTCACACATAGTGTAAAACTATCACACAGCATGCTCACTACATTCTGATATAGAAATCTTTAGTAAGTGGAAACAACTCAGCTCATAGTTCCTGTGTGTACACTGAACATCTCTCACAGAGCATGCTCACTACATTCTCCCATAGAAATCATTAGGTAATGGAGACTGCCTGCACAGATTGCATATCTCAGAGAGCGTGCTCACTACACTCTCCCATGGAAGTAATTAAGTAGTGGAGACCACTCAGCTCATTGTTCCCACCCTCACATTGTACATTTCTCACAGAGCATGCTCACTACATTCTCCCATAGTAGTAATGGGGAATATAGTTGTTCACACCTGCAAAGTCTGCATTTCTCACAGACCATGCTCACTATATTCTCCCATGTAGACCACTTATCTCATAGTCCCTGCCTGCACAGAGTAAATTTCTTTCAGAGCATGCTCACTACATTCTCTTATAGAATTAATTAGGTCATGAAAACAGTGCAGCTTAGTCCCTGTCTGTAGAAGTCACTGAGCATACACACTATACTCTCCCATAAAGGTTGATGTCTAATGTGGACAACCTAGCATCTTCTTATCCCCAACATTGTTACCTCTATTTATGCCTTAGAGCATGACATCAATACTGTCCCTAACAATTGAGACGGTGACTGTTACTTATCAGATCTGTACATTTCCCAAAGCATGCCCTCCCCCCGCTTGACAAAGCGGTGAATAGGTGATAGAAATTGCTCATTTCATGCTCCATTCCTTGCATATTCCACAAAGCTTGCACACTTCACTCTCCAATAAAATCATGCGATGGAGACAGCCTAACTCCCCCTCTTCTCTGCACAATAATCTCTGCACAATAATCTCTGCACATATCACAGAGCATGCTCACTACACACTCTCTAGCAAATCAAGACTGGTCACCTCCTCACTGAACAGTGGTGCTTACACATACACACGTGGACAAAATTGTTGGTCCCTCCCTCGTTTAATGAAAGAAAAATCCCACAATGGTCACAGAAATAACTTGAATCTGACAAAAGTAATAATATATAACTCCATGTTGACAAGCCACAAAGCTTCAGGGAGAATGTCCTACGGACAGATGAGACAAAAATCAAATTTTTTGGCAAGGCACATCAGCTCTATGTTCACAGACGGAAAAATGAAGCCTATCTTGAAAAGAACACTGTCCCTACTGTGACACATGGAGGAGGCTCTGTTATGTTCTGGGGCTGCTTTGCTGCATCTGGCACAAGGTGTCTTGAATCTGTGCAGGGTACAATGAAATCTCAAGACTATCAAGGGATTCTAGAGAGAAATGTGCTGCCCAGTGTCAGAAAGCTTGGTCTCTGTCGCAGGTCATGGGTCTTACAACAGGATAATGACCCAAAACACAGCTAAAAACCCCCAAGAATGGCTAAGAGGGAAACATTGGACTATTCTGAAGTGGCCTTCTATGAGCCCTGACCTAAATCCTATTGGAAGGAGCTGAAACATGCCGTCTGGAAAAGGCACCTTCACACCCGAGACAACTGGAGCAGTTTGCTCATGAGGAGCGGCCAAAATCCCTGCTGAGAGGTGCAGAAGTCTCATTGACAGTTACAGGAATCGTCTGATTGCAGGGATTGCCTCAAAAGGTTGTGCAACTAAATATTAAGGGAACCCTCATTTCTGTCCAGGCCTGTTTCATGTTGAAGCCTGGTTGGAAAGCAATGTCTGACTTTCATTTGTTCATTTTCATAGAATATTTATATATTATTACTTTTGTCAGATTCCAGTTATTTCTGTGACCATTGTGGGGTTTTCTTTCATTAAACGAGGGTTCCCAACAACTTTGTCCACGTGTGTATCACGGAGCATGCTCAATGCACACTTACTCTAGCAGATGAAGACTTGGTCACCTCCTCCTCCCTGTACAGTGATCTCTGCACATATCACAAAGCAGCTTACTACATTTTCTATAACTGATGAAGACTGGTCACTTCCTCCCTGCAAAGTGATTTCGGCATGTGTTATAGAGCATGCCCTCCATATACTCTCTCTAGCAGATGAATAGTCGATCACCTCCTTCTCCCTGCACTTAGATCTCTGCAGATACAGTGGGGGAAAAAAGTATTTAGTCAGCCACCAATTGTGCAAGTTCTCCCACTTATAAAGATGAGGCCGGCCTGTAATTGTCATCATAGGTAGACCTCAACTATGAGAGACAAAATGAGAAAACTAATCCAGAAAATCACATTGTCTGATTTTTTAAGAATTTATTTGCAAATTATGGTGGAAAATAAGTATTTGGTCACCTACAAACAAGCAAGATTTCTGTCTCTCCCAGCCCTGTAACTTCTCCTTTAAGAGGCTCCTCTGTCCTCCACTCATTACCTGTAGTAATGGCTTCTGTGTGACATTGTTATCAGTATAAAAGACTCCTGTCCACAACCTCAAACAGTCACACTCCAATCTCCACTATGGTGACGACCAAAGAGCTGTGGAAGGACCAGAAACAAAATGGTAGCCCTGCACCAGGCTGGGAAGACTGAATCTGCAATAGGCAAGCAGCTTGGTGTGAAGAAATCACCTGTGGGAGCAATAATTAGAAAATGGAAGACATACAAGACCACTGATAATCTCCCTCCATCAGGGGCTCCACGCAAGATCTCACCCCGTGGGGTCAAAATGATCACAAAAATCCCAGAACCCCACGGGGGGACCTAGTGAGTGACCTGCAGAAAGCTGGGACTAACGTAACAAAGGCTACCGTCAGTAACACACTACGCCGCCAGGGACTCAGATCCTGCAGTGCCAGACGTGTCCCCCTGCTTAACTGGTTGACGACCACCGGCCGTAAATTTACGGCCAGTGGTCCTGGTCTCTGAAGTCCGGCCAATAGTAAATTTACAAGAGACAAACATGACCGCGGCATCCAAGGGGTTCCGCCATGTTGTCGCCCCCACCGGCAACCCCCGCGGCGAGATCGGGGGGTGCCGATATCTATTTTCTGTAGCCCAGGGTCTGCCCAGTGACCCCAGGCTGCCTGAAGCCCCCACTACCTGGTTGATCCTGCCGGGATGTTAAGAAGTCAGCCGATGCGTCTAAATCGGCTGACATTCCTGTATAGACTGCAATACATGTGTATGCTGTGTATTGCAGTCTATAATACTGAGCCAGGATCAGAGCATCGCTGGCTCAGGTGTCCTTATAGGACAGGTGAAAAATGTAAAAAAAAAGTTAAAAAAAAAAATAAAGTGTGTAAAAAAAAAAATAATAAAGTTATAAAGTCCCCCAAAATCCCTTTTCCTATATAAAATGAATTCTATAAAAAAAAACAAAAAATTCATAAAAATAACACATATTTTGTATCGCCGCATCCTTAACAACCTGTACAATAAAGCTGAAACAATATTTAACATACATGGTGAACGTCGAAAAAAAAAACGCTGGCAGTAATGATTTTTGACTATCTCGCTTACAAAAAAAAAGCTTTAAAAAGTGATCAAAAACTCGTATGTACCTCTAAACAATACCAATAAAAAGCACATGTCCTCCCGCAAAAACTAAGCCCTAAACCAAGTCTGTCAACTGAAAAATAAAAATGTTATGCATCTCAGAAGATGGAGATGCAAAAACAATTGATTTATGTCCACAAATGGGTTTTTGTTCTGCAGAATTAGTATCGTATAAAAAACAGTATAAATGAGGTATCGCCATAATCGTACCGACCCGCAGAGTAAAGGTAACATGTTACTTATGCTGTACGCCACACGGCAATAAAATTAAAAGGTAAAACCTATTCCAGAATTGATATTTTTTTTTAATCCACCCAGAAAGAGTTAAAATAATTTATTCAATAAGCTATAGACACCCAAAAAAATGTGTCATTAAAAAATGCATCTTATACCGCAAAAAATCAGCCCTCATATGGCTACATCATCCGAAAAATAAAGAATATAGCTTGTACAATGTGAAGACAAAAACCCCAAAAATCACCAAATTATTAGAACAAAACTGGCAGCGGCAGGAATGGAATGTATAAGCTGTGCGAGCGGATATCAGGGGACACCCCAGATTTACAGCTTACAAGGGAAAAGACACCAGAAGTGACCCCCAGAGTGACCCCCCATTCATAGGAGCTACTGGGGATATAGGAGGGAATTTGGTGTTCCCAATGTCCTCCGCACAGCTTACATATTCACTCTTCACCCTCCACTGTGCAGTCACGTCTGGGATACTAATGCTCGCTACACCCCTGATAGATTCTTTGAGGGGGGCAGTGACAATGGGGTCACTCCTTAGGGGATTCCACTTTTCTGGTACTTTAGAGGCTCTGCAAACATGACATGGCGTCCAGATACCAAACATCTGAATCTGCACTCCAAAAGCCACACAGCGCTTCTTCATATCTGTGCCCTGCTGTGCGCCCAAACTGCAGTTTATACCCACATGTATGACACTGGTGTACCCAGGATAATGTACTTACTGCCATATGTGGTATATACTGCTGTTTGGGTACATGTATGACACTGGTGTACCCAGGATAATGTACTTACTGCCATATGTGGTATATACTGCTGTTTGGGTACATGTATGACACTGGTGTACCCGAGATAATGTACTTACTGCCATATGTGGTATATACTGCTGTTTGGGCACATGTATGACACTGGTGTACCCAGGATAATGTACTTACTGTCATATGTAGTATATACTGCTGTTTGAGTACATGTATGACACTGGTGTACCCGGGATAATGTACTTACTGCCATATGTGGTATATACTGCTGTTTGGGCACATGTATGACACTGGTGTACCCGGGATAATGTACTTACTGCCATATGTGGTATATACTGCTGTTTGGGTACATGTATAACGCTGGTGTACCCGGGATAATGTACTTACTGCCATATGTGGTATATACTGCTGTTTGGGTACATGTATGACACCGGTGTACCCGGGATAATGTACTTACTGCCATATGTGGTATATACTGCTGTTTGGGTACATGTATGACACTGGTGTACCCGGGATAATGTACTTACTGCCATATGTGGTATATACTGCTGGTTTGGGTACATGTCCATGACACCGCCGTGTTCCCGGGATAATGTACTTACTGCCATATGTGGTATACACTGCTGTTTGGGTACATGTATGACACCTATGTAACCAGGATAATGTACTTACTGCCATATGTGGTATATACTGCTGTTTGGGTACATGTATGACACTGGTGTACCCGGGATAATGTACTTACTGCCATATGTGGTATATACTGCTGTTTGGGTACATGTATGACACTGATGTACCCGGGATAATGTACTTACTGCCATATGTGGTATATACTGCTGTTTGGGTACATGTATGACACTGGTGTACCCGGGATAAAGTACTTACTGCCATATGTGGTATATACTGCTGTTTGGGTGCAGGTAAGACACTGGTGTACCCGGGATAATGTACTTACTTCTATATGTGGTATATACTGCTGTTTGGGTACATGTATTACACCGGTGTACCCGGAATAATGTACTTACTGCCATATGTGGTATATACTGCTGTTTGGGCACATGTATGACACTGGTGTACCTGGGATAATGTACTTACTGCCATATGTGGTATACACTGCTGTTTGGGTACATGTATGACACTGGTGTACCTGGGATAATGTACTTACTTCTATATGTGGTATATACTGCTGTTTGGGCACATGTATGACACTGGTGTACCCGGGATAATGTACTTACTGCCATATGTGGTATATACTGCTGTTTGGGCACATGTATGACACTGGTGTACCTGGGATAATGTACTTACTGCCATATGTGGTATACACTGCTGTTTGGGTACATGTATGACACTGGTGTACCCAGGATAATGTACTTACTGCCATATGTGGTATATACTGCTGTTTGGATACATGTATGACACTGGTGTACCCGGGATAATGTACTTACTTCTATATGTGGTATATACTGCTGTTTGGGTACATGTATGACACTGGTGTACCCAGGATAATGTACTTACTGTCATATGTGGTATATACTGCTGTTTGGGCACATGTATGACACTGGTGTACCTGGGATAATGTACTTACTGCCATATGTGGTATATACTGCTGTTTGGGTACATGTATGACACTGGTGTACCCAGGATAATGTACTTACTGCCATATGTGGTATATACTGCTGTTTGGGTACATGTATGACACTGGTGTACCCGGGATAATGTACTTACTGCCATATGTGGTATATACTGCTGTTCGGGTACATGTATGACACTGGTGTACCCGGGATAATGTACTTACTGCCATATGTGGTATATACTGCTGTTCGGGTACATGTATGACACTGGTGTACCCGGGATAATGTACTTACTGCCATATGTGGTATATACTGCTGTTTGGGTACATGTATGACACTGGTGTACCCAGGATAATGTACTTACTGCCATATGTGGTATATACTGCTGTTCGGGTACATGTATGACACTGGTGTACCCGGGATAATGTACTTACTGCCATATGTGGTATATACTGCTGTTTGGGTACATGTATGACACCGGTGTACCCGGGATAATGTACTTACTGCCATATGTGGTATATACTGCTGTTTGGGTACATGTATGACACTGGTGTACCCGGGATAATGTACTTACTGCCATATGTGGTATATACTGCTGTTTGGGTACATGTATGACACTGGTGTACCCAGGATAATGTACTTACTGTCATATGTGTTATATATTCTGCTGTTTGGGTACATGTATGACACTGATGTACCCGGGATAATGTACTTACTGCCATATGTGGTATATACTGCTGTTTGGGTACATGTATGACACTGGTGTACCCGGGATAAAGTACTTACTGCCATATGTGGTATATACTGCTGTTTGGGTGCATGTAAGACACTGGTGTACCCGGGATAATGTACTTACTTCTATATGTGGTATATACAGCTGTTTGGGTACATGTATGACACCGGTGTACCCGGGATAATGTACTTACTGCCATATGTGGTATATACTGCTGTTTGGGTACATGTATGACACTGGTGTACCTGGGATAATGCACTTACTGCCATATGTGGTATATACTGCTGTTTGGGTACATGTATGACACCGGTGTACCCGGGATAATGTACTTACTGCCATATGTGGTATACACTGCTGTTTGGGTACATGTATGACACCTATGTAACCAGGATAATGTACTTACTGCCATATGTGGTATATACTGCTGTTTGGGTACATGTATGACACTGGTGTACCCGGGATAATGTACTTACTGCCATATGTGGTATATACTGCTGTTTGGGTACATGTATGACACTGATGTACCCGGGATAATGTACTTACTGCCATATGTGGTATATACTGCTGTTTGGGTACATGTATGACACTGGTGTACCCGGGATAAAGTACTTACTGCCATATGTGGTATATACTGCTGTTTGGGTGCATGTAAGACACTGGTGTACCCGGGATAATGTACCTACTTCTATATGTGGTATATACTGCTGTTTGGGTACATGTATTACACCGGTGTACCCGGAATAATGTACTTACTGCCATATGTGGTATATACTGCTGTTTGGGCACATGTATGACACTGGTGTACCTGGGATAATGTACTTACTGCCATATGTGGTATATACTGCTGTTTGGGTACATGTATGACACTGGTGTACCTGGGATAATGTACTTACTTCTATATGTGGTATATACTGCTGTTTGGGCACATGTATGACACTGGTGTACCCGGGATAATGTACTTACTGCCATATGTGGTATATACTGCTGTTTGGGCACATGTATGACACTGGTGTACCTGGGATAATGTACTTACTGCCATATGTGGTATACACTGCTGTTTGGGTACATGTATGACACTGGTGTACCCAGGATAATGTACTTACTGCCATATGTGGTATATACTGCTGTTTGGGTACATGTATGACACTGGTGTACCCGGGATAATGTACTTACTTCTATATGTGGTATATACTGCTGATTGGGTACATGTATGACACTGGTGTACCCAGGATAATGTACTTACTGTCATATGTGGTATATACTGCTGTTTGGGCACATGTATGACACTGGTGTACCTGGGATAATGTACTTACTGCCATATGTGGTATATACTGCTGTTTGGGTACATGTATGACACTGGTGTACCCGGGATAATGTACTTACTGTCATATGTGGTATATACTGCTGTTTGGGCACATGTATGACACTGGTGTACCTGGGATAATGTACTTACTGCCATATGTGGTATACACTGCTGTTTGGGTACATGTATGACACTGGTGTACCTGGGATAATGTACTTACTGCCATATGTGGTATATACTGCTGTTTGGGTACATGTATGACACCAGTGTACCCGGGATAATGTACTTACTGCCATATGTGGTATATACTGCTGTTTGGGTACATGTATGACACTGCTGTACCCAGGATAATGTACTTACTGCCATATGTGGTATATACTGCTGTTTGGGTACATGTATGACACTGGTGTACCCGGGATAATGTACTTACTGCCATATGTGGTATATACTGCTGTTCGGGTACATGTATGACACTGGTGTACCCGGGATAATGTACTTACTGCCATATGTGGTATATACTGCTGTTTGGGTACATGTATGACACTGGTGTACCCAGGATAATGTACTTACTGCCATATGTGGTATATACTGCTGTTTGGGTACATGTATGACACCGGTGTACCCGGGATAATGTACTTACTGCCATATGTGGTATATACTGCTGTTTGGATACATGTATGACACTGGTGTACCCAGGATAATGTACTTACTGCCATATGTGGTATATACTGCTGTTTGGGTACATGTATGACACTGGTGTACCCGGGATAATGTACTTACTGCCATATGTGGTATATACTGCTGTTCGGGTACATGTATGACACTGGTGTACCCGGGATAATGTACTTACTGCCATATGTGGTATATACTGCTGTTCGGGTACATGTATGACACTGGTGTACCCGGGATAATGTACTTACTGCCATATGTGGTATATACTGCTGTTTGGGTACATGTATGACACTGGTGTACCCAGGATAATGTACTTACTGCCATATGTGGTATATACTGCTGTTCGGGTACATGTATGACACTGGTGTACCCGGGATAATGTACTTACTGCCATATGTGGTATATACTGCTGTTTGGGTACATGTATGACACCGGTGTACCCGGGATAATGTACTTACTGCCATATGTGGTATATACTGCTGTTTGGGTACATGTATGACACTGGTGTACCCGGGATAATGTACTTACTGCCATATGTGGTATATACTGCTGTTTGGGTACATGTATGACACTGGTGTACCCAGGATAATGTACTTACTGTCATATGTGTTATATATTCTGCTGTTTGGGTACATGTATGACACTGATGTACCCGGGATAATGTACTTACTGCCATATGTGGTATATACTGCTGTTTGGGTACATGTATGACACTGGTGTACCCGGGATAAAGTACTTACTGCCATATGTGGTATATACTGCTGTTTGGGTGCATGTAAGACACTGGTGTACCCGGGATAATGTACTTACTTCTATATGTGGTATATACAGCTGTTTGGGTACATGTATGACACTGGTGTACCCGGGATAATGTACTTACTGCCATATGTGGTATATACTGCTGTTTGGGTACATGTATGACACTGGTGTACCTGGGATAATGTACTTACTGCCATATGTGGTATATACTGCTGTTTGGGTACATGTATGACACCGGTGTACCCGGGATAATGTACTTACTGCCATATGTGGTATACACTGCTGTTTGGGTACATGTATGACACCTATGTAACCAGGATAATGTACTTACTGCCATATGTGGTATATACTGCTGTTTGGGTACATGTATGACACTGGTGTACCCGGGATAATGTACTTACTGCCATATGTGGTATATACTGCTGTTTGGGTACATGTATGACACTGATGTACCCGGGATAATGTACTTACTGCCATATGTGGTATATACTGCTGTTTGGGTACATGTATGACACTGGTGTACCCGGGATAAAGTACTTACTGCCATATGTGGTATATACTGCTGTTTGGGTGCATGTAAGACACTGGTGTACCCGGGATAATGTACCTACTTCCATATGTGGTATATACTGCTGTTTGGGTACATGTATGACACCGGTGTACCCGGGATAATGTACTTACTGCCATATGTGGTATATACTGCTGTTTGGGTACATGTATGACACTGGTGTACCTGGGATAATGTACTTACTGCCATATGTGGTATACACTGCTGTTTGGGTACATGTATGACACTGGTGTACCCGGGATAATGTACTTACTGCATATGTGGTATATACTGCTGTTTGGGTACATGTATGACACTGGTGTACCCGGGATAATGTACTTACTGCCATATGTGGTATATACTGCTGTTTGGGCACATGTATGACACTGGTGTACCCGGGATAATGTACTTACTGCCATATGTGGTATACACTGCTGTTTGGGTACATGT
This sequence comes from Leptodactylus fallax, assembly GCA_947044405.1. Taxonomy (NCBI): domain Eukaryota; kingdom Metazoa; phylum Chordata; class Amphibia; order Anura; family Leptodactylidae; genus Leptodactylus; species Leptodactylus fallax. The sequence goes on along the minus strand of CAMRHE010000442.1, from coordinate 920,930 downwards.
ATGACACTGGTGTACCCGGATAATGTACTTACTGCCATATGTGGTATATACTGCTGTTTGGGTACATGTATGACACTGGTGTACCCGGGATAATGTACTTACTGCCATATGTGGTATATACTGCTGATTGGGTACATGTATGACACTGGTGTACCCAGGATAATGTACTTACTGCCATATGTGGTATATACTGCTGTTTGGGCACATGTATGACACTGGTGTACCCGGGATAATGTACTTACTGCCATATGTGGTATATACTGCTGTTTGGGTACATGTATGACACTGGTGTACCCGGGATAATGTACTTACTGCCATATGTGGTATATACTGCTGTTTGGGCACATGTATGACACTGGTGTACCCGGGATAATGTACTTACTGCCATATGTGGTATACACTGCTGTTTGGGTACATGTATGACACTGGTGTACCTGGGATAATGTACTTACTGCCATATGTGGTATATACTGCTGTTTGGGTACATGTATGACACCAGGTGTACCCGGGATAATGTACTTACTGCCATATGTGGTATATACTGCTGTTTGGGTACATGTATGACACTGGTGTACCCAGGATAATGTACTTACTGCCATATGTGGTATATACTGCTGTTTGGGTACATGTATGACACTGGTGTACCCGGGATAATGTACTTACTGCCATATGTGGTATATACTGCTGTTTGGGTACATGTATGACACTGGTGTACCCGGGATAATGTACTTACTGCCATATGTGGTATATACTGCTGTTTGGGTACATGTATGACACTGGTGTACCCAGGATAATGTACTTACTGCCATATGTGGTATATACTGCTGTTTGGGTACATGTATGACACCGGTGTACCCGGGATAATGTACTTACTGCCATATGTGGTATATACTGCTGTTTGGGTACATGTATGACACTGGTGTACCCAGGATAATGTACTTACTGCCATATGTGGTATATACTGCTGTTTGGGTACATGTATGACACTGGTGTACCCGGGATAATGTACTTACTGCCATATGTGGTATATACTGCTGTTTGGGTACATGTATGACACTGGTGTACCCGGGATAATGTACTTACTGCCATATGTGGTATATACTGCTGTTTGGGTACATGTATGACACTGGTGTACCCGGGATAATGTACTTACTGCCATATGTGGTATATACTGCTGTTTGGGTACATGTATGACACTGGTGTACCCAGGATAATGTACTTACTGCCATATGTGGTATATACTGCTGTTTGGGTACATGTATGACACTGGTGTACCCGGGATAATGTACTTACTGCCATATGTGGTATATACTGCTGTTTGGGTACATGTATGACACCGGTGTACCCGGGATAATGTACTTACTGCCATATGTGGTATATACTGCTGTTTGGGTACATGTATGACACTGGTGTACCCGGGATAATGTACTTACTGCCATATGTGGTATATACTGCTGTTTGGGTACATGTATGACACTGGTGTACCCAGGATAATGTACTTACTGCCATATGTGGTATATATTCTGCTGTTTGGGTACATGTATGACACTGGTGTACCCGGGATAATGTACTTACTGCCATATGTGGTATATACTGCTGTTTGGGTACATGTATGACACTGGTGTACCCGGGATAAAGTACTTACTGCCATATGTGGTATATACTGCTGTTTGGGTGCATGTAAGACACTGGTGTACCCGGGATAATGTACTTACTTCTATATGTGGTATATACAGCTGTTTGGGTACATGTATGACACTGGTGTACCCGGGATAATGTACTTACTGCCATATGTGGTATATACTGCTGTTTGGGCACATGTATGACACTGGTGTACCCGGGATAATGTACTTACTGCCATATGTGGTATATACTGCTGTTTGGGTACATGTATGACACTGGTGTACCCAGGATAATGTACTTACTGCCATATGTGGTATATACTGCTGTTTGGGTACATGTATGACACTGGTGTACCCGAGATAATGTACTTACTGCCATATGTGGTATATACTGCTGTTTGGGCACATGTATGACACTGGTGTACCCAGGATAATGTACTTACTGTCATATGTAGTATATACTGCTGTTTGAGTACATGTATGACACTGGTGTACCCGGGATAATGTACTTACTGCCATATGTGGTATATACTGCTGTTTGGGCACATGTATGACACTGGTGTACCCGGGATAATGTACTTACTGCCATATGTGGTATATACTGCTGTTTGGGTACATGTATAACGCTGGTGTACCCGGGATAATGTACTTACTGCCATATGTGGTATATACTGCTGTTTGGGTACATGTATGACACCGGTGTACCCGGGATAATGTACTTACTGCCATATGTGGTATATACTGCTGTTTGGGTACATGTATGACACCGGTGTACCCGGGATAATGTACTTACTGCCATATGTGGTATATACTGCTGTTTGGGTACATGTATGACACTGGTGTACCCGGGATAATGTACTTACTGCCATATGTGGTATATACTGCTGTTTGGGTACATGTATGACACTGGTGTACCCGGGATAATGTACTTACTGCCATATGTGGTATATACTGCTGTTTGGGTACATGTATGACACCGGTGTACCCGGGATAATGTACTTACTGCCATATGTGGTATATACTGCTGTTTGGGCACATGTATGACACTGGTGTACCCGGGATAATGTACTTACTGCCATATGTGGTATATACTGCTGTTTGGGTACATGTATGACACTGGTGTACCCAGGATAATGTACTTACTGCCATATGTGGTATATACTGCTGTTTGGGTACATGTATGACACTGGTGTACCCGGGATAATGTACTTACTGCCATATGTGGTATATACTGCTGTTTGGGTACATGTATGACACTGGTGTACCCGGGATAATGTACTTACTGCCATATGTGGTATATACTGCTGTTTGGGTACATGTATGACACTGGTGTACCCGGGATAATGTACTTACTGCCATATGTGGTATATACTGCTGTTTGGGCACATGTATGACACTGGTGTACCCGGGATAATGTACTTACTGCCATATGTGGTATATACTGCTGTTTGGGTACATGTATGACACTGGTGTACCCGGGATAATGTACTTACTGCCATATGTGGTATATACTGCTGTTTGGGTACATGTATGACACCGGTGTACCCGGGATAATGTACTTACTGCCATATGTGGTATATACTGCTGTTTGGGTACATGTATGACACCGGTGTACCCGGGATAATGTACTTACTGCCATATGTGGTATATACTGCTGTTTGGGTACATGTATGACACTGGTGTACCCGGGATAATGTACTTACTGCCATATGTGGTATATACTGCTGTTTGGGTACATGTATGACACCGGTGTACCCGGGATAATGTACTTACTGCCATATGTGGTATACACTGCTGTTTGGGTACATGTATGACACCTGTGTACCCGGGATAAAGTACTTACTGCCATATGTGGTATATACTGCTGTTTGGGTGCATGTAAGACACTGGTGTACCCGGGATAATGTACTTACTGCTATATGTGGTATATACTGCTGTTTGGGTACATGTATTACACCGGTGTACCCGGGATAATGTACTTACTGCCATATGTGGTATATACTGCTGTTTGGGCACATGTATGACACTGGTGTACCTGGGATAATGTACTTACTGCCATATGTGGTATACACTGCTGTTTGGGTACATGTATGACACTGGTGTACCTGGGATAATGTACTTACTGCTATATGTGGTATATACTGCTGTTTGGGCACATGTATGACACTGGTGTACCCGGGATAATGTACTTACTGCCATATGTGGTATATACTGCTGTTTGGGCACATGTATGACACTGGTGTACCCGGGATAATGTACTTACTGCCATATGTGGTATACACTGCTGTTTGGGTACATGTATGACACTGGTGTACCCAGGGATAATGTACTTACTGCCATATGTGGTATATACTGCTGTTTGGGTACATGTATGACACTGGTGTACCCGGGATAATGTACTTACTGCCATATGTGGTATATACTGCTGTTTGGGTACATGTATGACACTGGTGTACCCGGGATAATGTACTTACTGCCATATGTGGTATATACTGCTGTTTGGGTACATGTATGACACTGGTGTACCCGGGATAATGTACTTACTGCCATATGTGGTATATACTGCTGTTTGGGTACATGTATGACACTGGTGTACCCAGGATAATGTACTTACTGCCATATGTGGTATATACTGCTGTTTGGGTACATGTATGACACTGGTGTACCCGGGATAATGTACTTACTGCCATATGTGGTATATACTGCTGTTTGGGTACATGTATGACACTGGTGTACCTAGGATAATGTACTTACTGCCATATGTGGTATATACTGCTGTTTGGGTACATGTATGACACTGGTGTACCCGGGATAATGTACTTACTGCCATATGTGGTATATACTGCTGTTCGGGTACATGTATGACACTGGTGTACCCGGGATAATGTACTTACTGCCATATGTGGTATATACTGCTGTTTGGGTACATGTATGACACTGGTGTACCCGGGATAATGTACTTACTGCCATATGTGGTATATACTGCTGTTTGGGTACATGTATGACACTGGTGTACCCGGTATAATGTACTTACTGCCATATGTGGTATATACTGCTGTTTGGGTACATGTATGACACTGGTGTACCCAGGATAATGTACTTACTGCCATATGTGGTATATACTGCTGTTTGGGTACATGTATGACACTGGTGTACCCGGGATAATGTACTTACTGCCATATGTGGTATATACTGCTGTTTGGGTACATGTATGACACCGGTGTACCCGGGATAATGTACTTACTGCCATATGTGGTATATACTGCTGTTTGGGTACATGTATGACACTGGTGTACCCGGGATAATGTACTTACTGCCATATGTGGTATATACTGCTGTTTGGGTACATGTATGACACTGGTGTACCCAGGATAATGTACTTACTGTCATATGTGTTATATATTCTGCTGTTTGGGTACATGTATGACACTGATGTACCCGGGATAATGTACTTACTGCCATATGTGGTATATACTGCTGTTTGGGTACATGTATGACACTGGTGTACCCGGGATAAAGTACTTACTGCCATATGTGGTATATACTGCTGTTTGGGTGCATGTAAGACACTGGTGTACCCGGGATAATGTACTTACTTCTATATGTGGTATATACAGCTGTTTGGGTACATGTATGACACCGGTGTACCCGGGATAATGTACTTACTGCCATATGTGGTATATACTGCTGTTTGGGTACATGTATGACACTGGTGTACCTGGGATAATGTACTTACTGCCATATGTGGTATATACTGCTGTTTGGGTACATGTATGACACCGGTGTACCCGGGATAATGTACTTACTGCCATATGTGGTATACACTGCTGTTTGGGTACATGTATGACACCTATGTACCCAGGATAATGTACTTACTGCCATATGTGGTATATACTGCTGTTTGGGTACATGTATGACACTGGTGTACCCAGGATAATGTACTTACTGCCATATGTGGTATATACTGCTGTTTGGGTACATGTATGACACTGATGTACCCGGGATAATGTACTTACTGCCATATGTGGTATATACTGCTGTTTGGGTACATGTATGACACTGGTGTACCCGGGATAAAGTACTTACTGCCATATGTGGTATATACTGCTGTTTGGGTGCATGTAAGACACTGGTGTACCCGGGATAATGTACTTACTTCTATATGTGGTATATACTGCTGTTTGGGTACATGTATTACACCGGTGTACCCGGAATAATGTACTTACTGCCATATGTGGTATATACTGCTGTTTGGGCACATGTATGACACTGGTGTACCTGGGATAATGTACTTACTGCCATATGTGGTATACACTGCTGTTTGGGTACATGTATGACACTGGTGTACCTGGGATAATGTACTTACTTCTATATGTGGTATATACTGCTGTTTGGGCACATGTATGACACTGGTGTACCCGGGATAATGTACTTACTGCCATATGTGGTATATACTGCTGTTTGGGCACATGTATGACACTGGTGTACCTGGGATAATGTACTTACTGCCATATGTGGTATACACTGCTGTTTGGGTACATGTATGACACTGGTGTACCCAGGATAATGTACTTACTGCCATATGTGGTATATACTGCTGTTTGGGTACATGTATGACACTGGTGTACCCGGGATAATGTACTTACTTCTATATGTGGTATATACTGCTGTTTGGGTACATGTATGACACTGGTGTACCCAGGATAATGTACTTACTGTCATATGTGGTATATACTGCTGTTTGGGCACATGTATGACACTGGTGTACCTGGGATAATGTACTTACTGCCATATGTGGTATATACTGCTGTTTGGGTACATGTATGACACTGGTGTACCTGGGATAATGTACTTACTGCCATATGTGGTATACACTGCTGTTTGGGTACATGTATGACACTGGTGTACCTGGGATAATGTACTTACTGCCATATGTGGTATATACTGCTGTTTGGGTACATGTATGACACCAGTGTACCCGGGATAATGTACTTACTGCCATATGTGGTATAGACTGCTGTTTGGGTACATGTATGACACTGCTGTACCCAGGATAATGTACTTACTGCCATATGTGGTATATACTGCTGTTTGGGTACATGTATGACACTGGTGTACCCGGGATAATGTACTTACTGCCATATGTGGTATATACTGCTGTTCGGGTACATGTATGACACTGGTGTACCCGGGATAATGTACTTACTGCCATATGTGGTATATACTGCTGTTTGGGTACATGTATGACACTGGTGTACCTGGGATAATGTACTTACTGCCATATGTGGTATACACTGCTGTTTGGGTACATGTATGACACTGGTGTACCCAGGATAATGTACTTACTGCCATATGTGGTATATACTGCTGTTTGGATACATGTATGACACTGGTGTACTCGGGATAATGTACTTACTTCTATATGTGGTATATACTGCTGTTTGGGTACATGTATGACACTGGTGTACCCAGGATAATGTACTTACTGTCATATGTGGTATATACTGCTGTTTGGGCACATGTATGACACTGGTGTACCTGGGATAATGTACTTACTGCCATATGTGGTATATACTGCTGTTTGGGTACATGTATGACACTGGTGTACCTGGGATAATGTACTTACTGCCATATGTGGTATACACTGCTGTTTGGGTACATGTATGACACTGGTGTACCTGGGATAATGTACTTACTGCCATATGTATTATATACTGCTGTTTGGGTACATGTATGACACTGCTGTACCCAGGATAATGTACTTACTGCCATATGTGGTATATACTGCTGTTTGGGTACATGTATGACACTGGTGTACCCGGGATAATGTACTTACTGCCATATGTGGTATATACTGCTGTTCGGGTACATGTATGACACTGGTGTACCCGGGATAATGTACTTACTGCCATATGTGGTATATACTGCTGTTTGGGTACATGTATGACACTGGTGTACCCAGGATAATGTACTTACTGCCATATGTGGTATATACTGCTGTTTGGGTACATGTATGACACCGGTGTACCCGGGATAATGTACTTACTGCCATATGTGGTATATACTGCTGTTTGGATACATGTATGACACTGGTGTACCCAGGATAATGTACTTACTGCCATATGTGGTATATACTGCTGTTTGGGTACATGTATGACACTGGTGTACCCGGGATAATGTACTTACTGCCATATGTGGTATATACTGCTGTTCGGGTACATGTATGACACTGGTGTACCCGGGATAATGTACTTACTGCCATATGTGGTATATACTGCTGTTCGGGTACATGTATGACACTGGTGTACCCGGGATAATGTACTTACTGCCATATGTGGTATATACTGCTGTTTGGGTACATGTATGACACTGGTGTACCCAGGATAATGTACTTACTGTCATATGTGTTATATATTCTGCTGTTTGGGTACATGTATGACACTGATGTACCCGGGATAATGTACTTACTGCCATATGTGGTATATACTGCTGTTTGAGTACATGTATGACACTGGTGTACCCGGGATACAGTACTTACTGCCATATGTGGTATATACTGCTGTTTGGGTGCATGTAAGACACTGGTGTACCCGGGATAATGTACTTACTTCTATATGTGGTATATACAGCTGTTTGGGTACATGTATGACACCGGTGTACCCGGGATAATGTACTTACTGCCATATGTGGTATATACTGCTGTTTGGGCACATGTATGACACTGGTGTACCCGGAATAATGTACTTACTGCCATATGTGGTATATACTGCTGTTTGGGTACATGTATGACACTGGTGTACCCAGGATAATGTACTTACTGTCATATGTGTTATATATTCTGCTGTTTGGGTACATGTATGACACTGATGTACCCGGGATAATGTACTTACTGCCATATGTGGTATATACTGCTGTTTGAGTACATGTATGACACTGGTGTACCCGGGATAAAGTACTTACTGCCATATGTGGTATATACTGCTGTTTGGGTGCATGTAAGACACTGGTGTACCCGGGATAATGTACTTACTTCTATATGTGGTATATACAGCTGTTTGGGTACATGTATGACACCGGTATACCCGGGATAATGTACTTACTGCCATATGTGGTATATACTGCTGTTTGGGCACATGTATGACACTGGTGTACCTGGGATAATGTACTTACTGCCATATGTGGTATACGCTGCTGTTTGGGTACATGTATGACACTGGTGTACCCGGGATAATGTACTTACTGCCATATGTGGTATATACTGCTGTTTGGGTACATGTATGACACTGGTGTACCCAGGATAATGTACTTACTGCCATATGTGGTATATACTGCTGTTTGGGTACATGTATGACACTGGTGTACCCGGGATAATGTACTTACTGTCATATGTGGTATATACTGCTGTTTGGGCACATGTATGACACTGGTGTACCTGGGATAATGTACTTACTGCCATATGTGGTATATACTGCTGTTTGGGTACATGTATGACACTGGTGTACCTGGGATAATGTACTTACTGCCATATGTGGTATATACTGCTGTTTGGGTACATGTATGACACTGGTGTACCCGGGATAATGTACTTACTGCCATATGTGGTATATACTGCTGTTCGGGTACATGTATGACACTGGTGTACCCGGGATAATGTACTTACTGCCATATGTGGTATATACTGCTGTTTGGGTACATGTATGACACTGGTGTACCCGGGATAATGTACTTACTGCCATATGTGGTATATACTGCTGTTTGGGTACATGTATGACACTGGTGTACCCGGGATAATGTACTTACTGCCATATGTGGTATATACTGCTGTTTGGGTACATGTATGACACTGGTGTACCCGGGATAATGTACTTACTTCTATATGTGGTATATACTGCTGTTTGGGCACATGTATGACACTGGTGTACCCGGGATAATGTACTTACTGCCATATGTGGTATATACTGCTGTTTGGGCACATGTATGACACTGGTGTACCTGGGATAATGTACTTACTGCCATATGTGGTATACACTGCTGTTTGGGTACATGTATGACACCGGTGTACCCGGGATAATGTACTTACTGCCATATGTGGTATATACTGCTGTTTGGGTACATGTATGACACCGGTGTACCCGGGATAATGTACTTACTGCCATATGTGGTATATACTGCTGTTCGGGTACATGTATGACACTGGTGTACCCGGGATAATGTACTTACTGCCATATGTGGTATATACTGCTGTTTGGGTACATGTATGACACTGGTGTACCCGGGATAATGTACTTACTGCCATATGTGGTATATACTGCTGTTTGGGTACATGTATGACACTGCTGTACCCAGGATAATGTACTTACTGCCATATGCGGTATATACCGCTGTTTGGGTACATGTTGACCTGGTGTACCCGGGATAATGTACTTACTGCCATATGTGGTATATACTGCTGTTTGGGTACATGTATGACACTGTTGTACCCGGGATAATGTACTTACTTCTATATGTGGTATATACTGCTGTTTGGGCACATGTATGACACTGGTGTACCCGGGATAATGTACTTACTGCCATATGTGGTATATACTGCTGTTTGGGCACATGTATGACACTGGTGTACCTGGGATAATGTACTTACTGCCATATGTGGTATACACTGCTGTTTGGGTACATGTATGACACTGGTGTACCCAGGATAATGTACTTACTGCCATATGTGGTATATACTGCTGTTTGGGTACATGTATGACACTGGTGTACCCGGGATAATGTACTTACTGCCATATGTGGTATATACTGCTGTTTGGGTACATGTATGACACTGCTGTACCCGGATAATGTACTTACTGCCATATGTGGTATATACCGCTGTTTGGGTACATGTATGACACTGGTGTACCCGGGATAATGTACTTACTGCCATATGTGGTATATACTGCTGTTTGGGTACATGTATGACACTGGTGTACCCGGGATAATGTACTTACTTCTATATGTGGTATATACTGCTGTTTGGGCACATGTATGACACTGGTGTACCCGGGATAATGTACTTACTGCCATATGTGGTATATACTGCTGTTTGGGCACATGTATGACACTGGTGTACCTGGGATAATGTACTTACTGCCATATGTGGTATACACTGCTGTTTGGGTACATGTATGACACTGGTGTACCCAGGATAATGTACTTACTGCCATATGTGGTATATACTGCTGTTTGGGTACATGTATGACACTGGTGTACCCGGGATAATGTACTTACTGCCATATGTGGTATATACTGCTGTTTGGGTACATTTATGACACTGGTGTACCCAGGATAATGTACTTACTGCCATATGTGGTATATACTGCTGTTTGGGCACATGTATGACACTGGTGTACACAGGATAATGTACTTACTTCTATATGTGGTACATACTGCTGTTTGGGTACATGTATGACACTGGTGTACCCGGGATAATGTACTTACTGCCATATGTGGTATATACTGCTGTTTGGGCACATGTATGACACTGGTGTACCTGGGATAATGTACTTACTGCCATATGTGGTATATACTGCTGTTTGGGTACATGTATGACACTGGTGTACCTGGGATAATGTACTTACTGCCATATGTGGTATACACTGCTGTTTGGGTACATGTATGACACTGGTGTACCCAGGATAACATATGTAGCCATATTTGGGGGGGGGGGGTATGAGTATTATGCCTCCCGCAACAGACTCTGGCGCTGACCTGTGTGTATAATGGGACCTGAAGCCTTCGCTGAAGGGAAGAGTGGGAACATATATGAAATATATCAGTGCCTCCACCCAGGATAGAGCCTCTGTATTACAGGGAGGATCTCTTCCTGGGACTTACCCATGAAGTACAGTTAGTAGCCTTAACAAGGATCACTGTACTAATCTCACAGTCTGAAGAATACATACAGATACCACATAAGGTTATAACAGTAGCTTTATAAGAATCAACAGGGTAATAATACATACATAAAATATACTCAGAACACAGCAATACTACAACCCCCAGCAAGTCCTCAACCGTCTTAGGTTATATACCCGGGTATATATATAGATATATAGCAAGAGTCCAGTGCACAATACCTCCAGGCAACAGAAGAGATGCAGGGGCCCCTGTGGATGACTGTGGATCCTCGGATTCTTCCAGGAGATGACAGACAGCCGATCAGGAGATGATGATGATGGTGAGATTCTTCACAGGCAGCAAACAGGGCGACGGTGACGGCAGTAGATGCAGGCCTGACTACCCTAACACTGAGTCCTTAACCTGCCAGCTAAACTACTAGTGCCACCGGGCCTCTAACTAGCTAGTTGGCCTTCGGAAGCCTAACCTATCACTGCCCTGAACTATATATATATATGGATCCCTAACTACGGTTACTAGCTAGGTCCTGTGAGTATATAGGGGGTAACACATACCTAACTATATACTGTGAAGTAAAGAGGAACAAGTGGCTCTTAGACTCCCCCAGACATAACATGTCTGTCTCAGCAGCTCTGCTCACATCTCTCCCCCCAGCAGCTCTGCCTCACATGTGTCTGACTCACTGTATTTACAAAACAAAACTTGCACTAAATGCCTGGGGTCTCTGAAGCCAAACTGCAGGGGCAAAGAAGCCAGATACATTATATACTAGTAGAAATGGCAGTTCCCTACACACCTTACAGAGGTGTTTAACCTAGCTATGTCAACAGGTAAATTTCCCCTAGAGATGTTATCTGCAACGATTGTGACGTTACCTTAACCGTGCAAGGATTCCTCTCTTCCTTCTAGCTACCGGCCCATATCATTATTAAATGCTGATGTCAACTTATTTGCCAAGGTACGTGCAAACTGACTCCTCGACGTTATGCCTACATTTATAGGCCATGACCAGGTGGGATTCACCAAAGGGAGACAGGCCCCAGACGGTACAAGACGCGTGATCGCACTGGTTGCGGTGGCCCAGATCCATTGGATGCCTTCTCTGCTCCTGTCCTTGGATGCGGAGAAGGCATTCGATAGGGTACATTGAGGATACCTTTTTGAGGTTTTACATAAATTTGGTCTCTCGGCCCCCATAACTACTGCGATTTCCGCACTCTTCTCTGGCCCATCTGTATGAGTGCTGGCGAATGGGGGTCCTATCCCGCCCCTTTTCTATCACAAATGGCACGAGACAGGGGTGCCCGCTGTCCCCCTTAATATTTTCCTTAGTGATGGAGCCCTTAGCTGAAACAATTAGGTCACGCCCTGGTCTTACTGGTGTCAAGCTGGGCCAGACAGACCATAGAATTAATTTGTTGGCGGATGATGTGATCCTGTCTTTCTTATTCTAATAACACACTACGCACTGTATCCCAGATCCTGTCAGATTTTGGAGCGCTGTCATTTTACAAAGTTAACGAATCAAAATCTCAGATCTTAGGGATTGGCCAAACAGCACATAGCATGTGTCATATAAAAGACTCATCACCCTATCAATGGTACCCACATTCTCTACCCTATCTGGGAATTCAGATGACCTCCAACCCAAAAGTTTTAGTCAAGGCCAATTTTCCAGGTTTATTGGCTACCCGTCTCACTAAATTCGAGCACGACTGTATAAAATATTGATTCTTCCTAGACTACTTTATTATTTAAGGACTTTGGTGATCCTGATACCCAAGTCTGTTTTCCAGGGCTTCCAAAAGCAGATGATGGCCTTTATTTGGAATGGCTGTAAACCCAGGGTAGCTTTGCAAACACTTTTTAAGGCAAGAGACAATGGAGGTTTGGGAGTACCGAATCTGTACCACTTAGCCACAACTTTGGGTCAACTTAAATTCTGGCTTACATCGAACCACAAACAAATTATGGCCAGATATGGAGGCTCAAATGTCTCAGGTCACTGACTGGGAGGGTCTCTTGTTAGTGGAAGGACCCGGCAAACGTGCACCCCTCTCTGCTCCACTGGCTGTACAGGCTACGGTTAGGGCGTGGCGTGCCTTCTGTGCTGTTTCGGACAGTGATATCCCTGGGGTCATGTTGACTTTGCCTCTTACAACGCTCACTCATGAAATCCCTCATTTATCCCTAGATACATGGCACAGCTGTGGGATAAGGTATACTTCTGACCTCTACAGAGGCCATACCATTTTGCTCTTCTCCGCTTTGGAGGATAAGTATAATCTACCTGCCAGGGAGACTTTTACCTATACTAGATTAGTTTCATATCTGTCTGATACTCCCTCGGCTCGGCTGCAGACGGCCGCTGACCTCTTACACCCACAGACTTCTTTAGCTGCTTACAACACTAAAATTCTGTATCGTACTTTGAACATGGATTGTACCTTTTGGAAGACCAAACACATATGTCTTTGGGAAGGCGATTTGAGCCGCAGATTTGAGGCCAGTTGCTGGCAGGAGGCACTTAGATGGGCTAAACAATCCACAGTATGTGCCTCACACTGGGAGCTATATAGCAGATTGCTGTTACGCTGGTATTACCCTCGCCTTCGTCTAGCCAAGTTCTATCCTAATTGTCCCTCTTGCTGTTGGAGAGGCTGTGGAGGGATCGGCTCATTGTTCCACGTGTTCTGGCGCTGCCCCCTCATCCAGCCCTTTTGGGTATCTGTTTTTTCACTGATTAATAAAATGTGTGGTGATGGGGTGGGATCTACACCTGAGATGGCGCTGCTCCTGCTGGGTACTCACACGACACCGAGCAGACACAGGACTGTCGTGTGCCAGATACTTGGGGCTGCTCGCCTACCTATTGCACGTAGATGGAAGTCTACCTCCTGTCCGACATTGACAGAGATGATTTATGCATGCAATGGTGGTAACTTGGACAAGTTCAGGAGGAACTGGGAGATATGGGCGACATCATTCCCTCCACCGACTGCTCATTGACAGCCTATACGTATTGCCCTTTTTCTATGTGACTATTCTTAGAATAACCTTTAAACTATCTCAAATGTCGATAATCTCCGTGGCAGACCACCAGCCTTATGGGTCGTTCTAGAGTGATTCGATACATTCATTTTATTGTATATTGCTCCATAGGCCTGTCCATTAGTTTGTTTATTTTGCCGCTTGTTCCGATTTCTCCCTCCCCCCCCCTCATGGCTACCATTTGAATAATACGTCTTAACACCGCTCTACCATATTTGGCTAATAAATACGACTGGACTCAATACATTAGTATACATTTCCATATGTCTCCTTGTTCTGGCTGTATGTATCCTGAGTATTCTCTACTCCCCCTTTGTATATGGAGATTGTGAAGCCATGAATGTATCCCGTGGTGTTATTCGGTTTTGATTTTCTGTATTGCATTCATGTACAAATTCAATAAAAACTATTGATACAAAAGGCGCTATGAGACTTAGACCGGTGGTTTCAACTCCTGTTCCTCAGTGGGATCTTGCTACAGTTCTCTTGGGTCTTTGTGGTCCTCCATTTGAGCCGTTAGAGGACGTGGATCAAAAGTATTTAGCCTTTAAAACCACCTTTTTGTTAGCCATCACTTCAGCAAAGAGACTGGGTGAGCTCCAGGCTTTTTCTTCCGAGGAACTATCGTTGATTGTAATGTCAATCTGTATTCCCTTAGTCCAGACAGCAGCACAATATGGGGTATCTCTGCCCCTGTGTGTTGTTTAGGACAGGTGGAACCTTTAATTAGCACCAAAAAGGTGCCTCCTACTAGCCCTATAAGAGGGCACAAGAGACCTCCCTCCACTGTGTAAATTATAAAGTAACAGGAAACAAGCTTCTAGGGAGGGAAGCCTTGTGCTGCTGTCTGGACTAAGGGAATACAGATTGACATTACAATCAATGATTCCCCTTACGTCCGACAGCAGCACAATATGGGGAGATAGCAAGTAATTCCCCTAGGGAGGGTTTCCTCGCCTTACAACATCAAGGACTGACTGACCAAATGCAGTTGTCTGGAAACTGCGGATGTCCAATGATAATGTTTAACAAAAGGTCAACTGAGATGACTATGATGCAGCCGCACAAATCTGGTCCAATGGTAAGGACCGATACTCAGCCAAAGAAGTCGACAACCCAGGTCGAGTGGCCGTAGAAAAACTGGAGGGAATAACTCCTGAATAAGAAAGGAAGACTTAATTGTCTCCTTGATCCATGTGGATAGAGTAGGCTTGGAAGCCTTGAGGCCTCTGTTTTTACACTGCATATCAATTAGTAGGCTTTCGGCCTTCTTAAGCGGTTGAGTGTGGAATAGGTAAATCCACAGACACCTTACCACATCTAAGGTGTTGAGCTTTTCTTCCTCCTCAGAGGTTGGAGAGGGGAAAAACACAGGTAACGAAATTAGCTGATTGCTATTATAGTATGAGGGGACCTTAGGGATAAACCCAGGCAAACCTAAGGTGCACCCTATCTGCAAAAACAAAATGTACGGTTCTCTAGAAGAGAGGGCCTGGAGTACCCCTACTCTTTGGCAGATATAATAGCCAACAAAAAAGTGGTTTTGTAGGCTAAATATTTTATCCCCGTAGTCTCCAAGGGTCCAAATGGAGGACCGCACAGGCCTGTAATGACTACCGCAAGGTCCCACTGGGGATGATACTGAGGGCTTTAGCCTCATTGCCCCTTTAAGGAACCTTGCAACCAGAGGATCCTGAGACAGACGTCTGTTCAAATGAGCGGAGAGGGCCGCAATCTGCACTTTCAAAGTGGCAGGGGCAAGGCCCTTATCCAAACCGTCCTGAAGAAAATATCAGCTGTTGAAGGTTCTAGATTATTAATACCCTTCTTGGAGCACCACTCCATGAAAATCTTGGCTGTCCTCTGGTAGTTCTTATTGGTAGAGTCTGCTCTTGCAGAAGAAAGTGTCTTCAGGACGGCCTCTGACAGTCCTCTATCCTGCTGTAGGGACTGCTCAACCTCCAGGCTGTCAGGTTGAATCTCCAGAGATCCTGGCACTTCAGAGATTCTTGGGAAACCAGGTTCTGGATGGGGGGAAGCCTCCAATATATCCCTCGACTCATCTCCATGAGTTGGGAAAACCAAGCTCTTTTTGGCCAGAATGGAATGATGGCTATCACAGAGACTTGGTCCTGTCTGATTTTCATTAATACCTTTGGTATTATTGGAATTGGAGGGAAGATGTATGCCTTTAAATTTTTAATTTCCAAACTTACCGCACTTTTTCCGAGAAAACCGGAAGTAGGGCACGGTGGTGCGCAAAGGCTTCCTTCCCCTGGGAACACGGGACCGGAGAAAAGTTCCGGCCGAGGAGGTTCCCCGCTTACTTCCGGGATCGCGCTGCCTGCAGATGGATGCCGGATAACGCTGCGCTGCGGTGCGAAGACCCGAAGGACCGGAGGTTTTCTCTTTGGGACCGAGGTACCCCAAAAAGGTAAGCCAGGAGTAAATAAAACCCCTAGCAACGGGAGGTCACAAGAGACCTCCGTCCACCTGTTCCACACAGGACAGAAAAAAACACAGTGGAGGGAGGTCTCTTGTGCCCTCTTATAGGGCTAGTAGGAGGCACCTTTTTGGTGCTAATTAAAGGTTCCACCTGTCCTAAACAACACACAGGGGCAGAGATACCCCATATTGTGCTGCTGTCGGACGTAAGGGGAATATACTTTGTGCTTGAGGATAGGGTCCAGCTCAGGTTTCTCCCTAGCTTTAACCCGAAGGTGCCTTCTTGTGCCAATATCAACCAGATGGTTTCCTTACTAGTGTTTTTTTTTCCAGCTCCTTCCTCTGAAGAAGAGGAAAGACTTCACACACTGGATGTTGTAAGGTGTCTTCAGACCTACCTTCTACGTACACGACCTTTCAGGAAATCCGAGAATCTCCTTATTAATATATATGGTAGAGACAAAGGTCTCAGAGCTTCCAAACCTACCTTATCTAGATGGATCAAGGAAGCGATTAAAACTTTTTTCAGCTCAGGGGTTAACTCCAGCTGAATTCTTTACAGCCCACTCAACTAGGGCTGTGTCAACCTCTTGGGCTGAGAGCCATGCGGTTCCTCTTGATCAGATTTGTGCAGCCGCTTCTTGGTCATCTCCGCTAACCTTTTATAAAACATTTCCGGCTAAATGTCCAGAGTTCAGAGGCGACTGCCTTTGGACAGTCAGTCCTAGGTACTGTACAGCGAGGAAACCCTCCCTAGGGGAATTACTTGCTACAGCCCCATATTGTGCTGCTGTAGGATGTAAGGGAATTGATGATTATAATCTGTTTTCCCTTAGTCCTAACAGCAGCACAAGCTTCCCTCCCTAACTTAGGATTCTTTACTTTATAACTTACACAAGGGGGGGGGGTGAGGAGAGGTCTCTTTTGCCCTCTTATAGGGTACCATAGTCTTGCATAAATGTTAATTAAAAATTCCGCCTGTCCCATCAACACATAGGGGCAGAAATACGCCATATTGTGCTGCTGTTAGGACTAAGGGAGAAACAGATTAACATCATAATCAACGATTCTTATTGTTAGTACTTGCATGTGTGTTTCATTGACCCCTCCTTTTGCCTGTTCCCTGCTCTTTTTTACTGCACACACTGCTTAATTATAATGATTGTCAACAAATCTGGAAGTCTTTTTGTTTGTTGCTTTTATTACAAAAACAAGTATATCAAGAAAAGTCAGCTCTAAAGAATATTTTTTTTTTCCTCCTTTTAAATTAGCAAGGGCCATGATACGTATGTGCAGCAAAAATACAATGCTTAAGAAATGAATATATTTTTTTAGATTGACAACACTCCGGTACACTGTTGCCCAAAAAAAGTCCTTATCAAAAGATTTTTCACAAACAGGATTGTGTTGTCTACATAAAGTATGTTTAAAGATTGTGTATACAGATGAAATGCTCTATTGCACAACAAACCCAGACAAAATTATCGACAGCGTTAACTATCCCGTCTGTCTGTCATTCTGTATTAGAGCAGGAATGCCGTAGTCTCCAGCTCACACAGCAGCACAGCTATGACCTCACTGCTATCTATGATTTCTATCAATAATCTGTCTGTGTCTCTGCTAGAATCTAACTAAATGTTCCTATTCTAACTATTACTTGTAAGCTTTTCAGCACTGAGTGCTCTGTATGATGCAGGGAGATGAATCACAGACCCTTCACTATCTCCACCATTACTGTAATGTCACCTTATATAGTGTATATGACATCAGACCTGTGCTCTGTATGATGCAGTGAGATGAATCACAGACCCTTCACTATCTCCACCATTACTGTAATGTCACCTTATATAGTGTATATGACATCAGACCTGTGCTCTGTATGATGCAGTGAGATGAATCACAGACCCTTCACTATCTCCACCATTACTGTAATGCCACCTTATATAGTGTATATGACATCAGACCTGTGCTCTGTATGATGCAGTGAGATGAATCACAGACTCTTCACTATCTCCACCATTACTGTAATGTCACCTTATATAGTGTATATGACATCAGACCTGTGCTCTGCCGTATGATGCAGTGAGATGAATCACAGACCCTTCACTATCTCCACCATTACTGTAATGTCACCTTATATAGTGTATATGACATCAGACTCTGTGCTCTGTATGATGCAGTGAGATGAATCACAGACCCTTCACTATCTCCACCATTACTGTAATGACACCTTATATAGTGTATATGACATCAGACCTGTGCTCTGTATGATGCAGTGAGATGAATCCCCCCCCCCCCCCCTTGGCCGGGCCCGGGGGGGGGGGGGAGGAACCCCCGCCCTTTCCCTTTCCCCCCAATTCCTGTATTGCCCCCTTTTATAGTGTATATGCCATCGGACCTGTGCTCTGTATGATGCAGTGAGATGAATCACAGACCCTTCACTATCTCCACCATTACTGTAATGCCACCTTATATAGTGTATATGACATCAGACCTGTGCTCTGTATGATGCAGTGAGATGAATCACAGACCCTTCACTATCTCCACCATTACTGTAATGTCACCTTATATAGTGTATATGACATCAGACCTGTGCTCTGTTGTGCAGTGGGGATGATGATACAGACCCTTGGGCCACTATCTCCACCATTCTGTAATGTCCCTTATATAGTGTATATGACATCAGACCTGTGCTCTGTATGATGCAGTGAGATGAATCACAGACCCTTCACTATCTCCACCATTACTGTAATGTCACCTTATATAGTGTATATGACATCAGACCTGGTGCTCTGTATGATGCAGTGAGATGAATCACAGACCCTTCACTATCTCCACCATTACTGTAATGACACCTTATATAGTGTATATGATATCAGACCTGTGCTCTGTATGATGCAGTGAGATGAATCACAGACCCTTCACTATCTCCACCATTACTGTAATGTCACCTTATATAGTGTATATGATATCAGACCTGTGCTCTGTATGATGCAGTGAGATGAATCACAGACCCTTCACTATCTCCACCATTACTGTAATACCACCTTATATAGTGTATATGACATCAGACCTGTGCTCTGTATGATGCAGTGAGATGAATCACAGACCCTTCACTATCTCCACCATTACTGTAATGCCACCTTATATAGTGTATATGACATCAGTGGTCCATCTACCACTGATTATTGGCTGAGAGGCTGTCAGCTGATGTGACAGTGGCCATTTTAGTTCCTCCAAGACAAATTGCCATTTTGAAATGTTTGGGTGAAATCCAGCTGTAGCTGTCACTAATATGGGGGTACTCTGGCTGTCACTGCTATGGGGGCACCACTGACCTATAGTCTGAAATAGCTGGACTGATGCTTTTCGGCAGGTAGTGTCCCTGAATTGCAGCAGCTGTTACTGTAGTAGTCGGCGACTAAAGATACAGGTTGTAGAGCATATGAATGGCACAGATAAGAGATTAGAAACCATAAGTCA
This sequence comes from Leptodactylus fallax, assembly GCA_947044405.1. Lineage (NCBI taxonomy): Eukaryota > Metazoa > Chordata > Amphibia > Anura > Leptodactylidae > Leptodactylus > Leptodactylus fallax. Next base: position 900,432 of record CAMRHE010000442.1, on the reverse strand, counting down.
CCTTTAATGATTGAGAGCTGGCGCTAGTTGTACATTAAATATCTTATATACACACACATTACATTATATACAGGGCTGGGGCTTATACACACAATGGAGGGGATGCTGATAGGGATAAAAGAACAGCATGCATCCTGTACAGTGAGGCCTCCAGGGCCATGGCAGTCTTTGTGGGGGCAAGGATTAATGAATTGGGCCAGTAGGGGGCACCTGTCTAGGAGTTAATCCTCAGGGTGAAGATCACTCGCCCCTGGAACTTGTCTTGGTCATTTTGGCTGTCGATGTTATTTGCCCTGATGCGACACTCCACAGTGTGATCCACGTTCCGAGTTGCATTCAGGAACTTCACAGCCACGAATGGCTGCGTATAGTTTTTCTGTGGGAAGAGGTGAAGATTCTTCAGAAAAAAAAACAAGAAATTTACATTTGGTAAATGACGCCGGCCACATGCCATAGATCAGGATCGGCTGAAGGGGGCCAGCAGATTGGATGGCAAATAAGAGTTGGCTTGTGCAAGGTGGCAAAAGACTGGCAGATGACATATTTGACCACCACAAATTAAAGCGATCAGCACTGAAATGGTCAAAACAGGCCATTCTGACAATTATATGATGTGTATGGGAAGGTTAACAGTGCGCTCTGGCATGACCCTCTCCGCACACCCCTCTGCCAAAGTTTAATGACTGGGTAATGGACATGTATTAGACAAGCATGTCGTCCTGCTATAACTGCTGTCCCTCTATTTGCCATTACAGCCTCCTGGGGTAGGGTATTCCATAGTATGACTGCTCTTACTGTAAAGAATCCCTTCCTATACTGTGTGCAGGAATGCTATTAGTGTATCTGCCAGTACAACCTCCTGGGGTAGGGTATTCCATAGTATGACTGCTCTTACTGTAAAGAATCCCTTCCTATACTGTGTGCAGGAATGCTATTCGTGTATCTGCCAGTACAACCTCCTGGGGTACGGTATTCCATAGTATGACTGCTCTTACTGTAAAGAATCCCTTCCTATACTGTGTGAGGATGCTATTGTGTATCTGCCAGTACAACCTCCTGGGGTACGGTATTCATAGTATGACTGCTCTTACTGTAAAGAATCCCTTCCTATACTGTGTGCAGGATGTATTAGTGTATCTGCCAGTACAACCTCCTGGGGTAGGGTATTCCATAGTATGACTGCTCTTACTGTAAAGAATCCCTTCCTATACTGTGTGCAGGAATGCTATTAGTGTATCTGCCAGTACAACCTCCAGGGGTAGGGTATTCCATAGTATGACTGCTCTTACTGTAAAGAATCCCTTCCTATACTGTGTGCAGGAATGCTATTAGTGTATCTGCCAGTACAACCTCCAGGGGTACGGTATTCCATAGTATGACTGCTCTTACTGTAAAGAATCCCTTCCTATACTGTGTGCAGGATGCTATTAGTGTATTCCAGTACAACCTCCTGGGGTACGGTATTCCATAGTATGACTGCTCTTACTGTAAAGAATCCCTTCCTATACTGTGTGCAGGAATGCTATTAGTGTATCTGCCAGTACAACCTCCTGGGGTACGGTATTCCATAGTATGATGCTCTTACTGTAAAGAATCCCTTCCTATACTGTGAGAGGAATGTATTAGTGTATCTGCAGTACAACCTCCTGGGGTACGGTATTCCATAGTATGACTGCTCTTACTGTAAAGAATCCTTCCTATACTGTGAGAGGAATGCTATTAGTGTATCTGCCAGTACAACCTCCTGGGGTACGGTATTCCATAGTATGACTGCTCTTACTGTAAAGAATCCCTTCCTATACTGTGAGAGGAATGTATTAGTGTATCTGCAGTACAACCTCCTGGGATAGGGTATTCCATAGTATGACTGCTCTTACTGTAAAGAATCCCTTCCTATACTGTGTGAGGATGTATTAGTGTATCTGCCAGTACAACCTCCTGGGGTAGGGTATTCCATAGTATGACTGCTCTTACTGTAAAGAATCCCTTCCTATACTGTGTGCAGGAATGCTATTAGTGTATCTGCCAGTACAACCTCCTGGGGTGGTATTCCATAGTATGACTGTCTTACTGTAAAGAATCCCTTCCTATACTGTGTGAGGAATGCTATTAGTGTATCTGCCAGTACAACCTCCTGGGGTAGGTATTCCATAGTATGACTGTCTTACTGTAAGATCCCTTCCTATACTGTGTGAGGAATGTATTAGTGTATCTGCAGTACAACCTCCTGGGGTATGGTATTCCATAGTATGACTGCTCTTACTGTAAAGTCCCTTCCTATACTGTGTGCAGGAATGCTATTAGTGTATCTGCCAGTACAACCTCCTGGGGTACGGTATTCCATAGTATGACTGCTCTTACTGTAAAGAATCCCTTCCTATACTGTGAGCAGGAATGCTATTAGTGTATCTGCCAGTACAACCTCCTGGGGTACGGTATTCCATAGTATGACTGCTCTTACTGTAAAGAATCCCTTCCTATACTGTGTGCAGGAATGCTATTAGTGTATCTGCCAGTACAACCTCCTGGGGTAGGGTATTCCATAGTATGACTGCTCTTACTGTAAAGAATCCCTTCCTATACTGTGTGCAGGAATGCTATTAGTGTATCTGCCAGTACAACCTCCTGGGGTACGGTATTCCATAGTATGACTGCTCTTACTGTAAAGAATCCCTTCCTATACTGTGTGCAGGAATGCTATTAGTGTATCTGCCAGTACAACCTCCTGGGGTACGGTATTCCATAGTATGCTCTACTGGAAAGAATCCCTTCCTATACTGTGTGCAGGAATGCTATTAGTGTATCTGCCAGTACAACCTCCTGGGGTAGTTCGGTATTCCATAGTATGACTGCTCTTACTGTAAAGAATCCCTTCCTATACTGTGTGCAGGAATGCTATTAGTGTATCTGCCAGTACAACCTCCTGGGGTACGGTATTCCATAGTATGACTGCTCTTACTGTAAAGAATCCCTTCCTATACTGTGGCAGGAATGCTATTAGTGTATCCGTACGGGGGGGGGTTTCCATGTATGACCTCTTACTGAAAGAATCCCTTCCTATACTGTGTCGGAATGCTTTGTTCATGCCAGTACAACCTCCTGGGGTACGGTATTCCATAGTATGACTGCTCTTACTGTAAAGAATCCCTTCCTATACTGTGTGCAGGAATGCTATTAGTGTATCTGCCAGTACAACCTCCTGGGGTACGGTATTCCATAGTATGACTGCTCTTACTGGGAAGAATCCCTTCCTATACTGTGTGCAGGAATGCTATTAGTGTATCTGCCAGTACAACCTCCTGGGGTACGGTATTCCATAGTATGACTGCTCTTACTGTAAAGAATCCCTTCCTATACTGTGTGCAGGAATGCTATTAGTGTATCTGCCAGTACAACCTCCTGGGGTACGGTATTCCATAGTATGACTGCTCTTACTGTAAAGAATCCCTTCCTATACTGTGTGCAGGAATGCTATTAGTGTATCTGCCAGTACAACCTCCTGGGGGACGGTATTCCATAGTATGACTGCTCTTACTGTAAAAGGAATCCCTTCCTATACTGTGTGCAGGAATGCTATTAGTGTATCTGCCAGTACAACCTCCTGGGGTAGGGTATTCCATAGTATGACTGCTCTTACTGTAAAGAATCCCTTCCTATACTGTGTGCAGGAATGCTATTAGTGTATCTGCCAGTACAACCTCCTGGGGTAGGGTATTCCATAGTATACTGCTCTTACTTAAAGAATCCCTTCCTATACTGTGTGCAGGAATGCTATTAGTGTATCTGCCAGTACAACCTCCTGGGGTATTCCGGTATTCCATAGTATGACTGCTCTTACTGTAAAGAATCCCTTCCTATACTGTGTGCAGGAATGCTATTAGTGTATCTGCCAGTACAACCTCCTGGGGTACGGTATTCCATAGTATGACTGCTCTTACTGTAAAGAATCCCTTCCTATACTGTGTGCAGGAATGCTATTAGTGTATCTGCCAGTACAACCTCCTGGGGTATCGTATTCCATAGTATGACTGCTCTTACTGTAAAGAATCCCTTCCTATACTGTGTGCAGGAATGCTATTAGTGTATCTGCCAGTACAACCTCCTGGGGGGTACTTTCCATAGTATGACTGCTCTTACTGTAAAGATCCCTTCCTATTTTCTCTTCTCGGTCTTTGTTCTCCATACAACCTCCTGGGGTACGGTATTCCATAGTATGACTGCTCTCTACTGTACCTTCCTCTCTATACTGTGTGCAGGAATGCTATTAGTGTATCTGCCAGTACAACCTCCTGGGGTGGGTTTCCATAGTATGACTGCTCTTACTGTAAAGAATCCCTTCCTATACTGTGTGCAGGAATGCTATTAGTGTATCTCCAGTACAACCTCCTGGGGTAGGTATTCCATAGTATACTCTCTTACTGTAAAGAATCCCTTCCTATACTGTGTGCAGGAATGCTATTAGTGTATCTGCCTACAACCTCCTGGGTCGGTTTCGTATCTCTCTCTGTAACCCTTCCTATACTGTGGCGGATGCTATTAGTTATCTGCCAGTACAACCTCCTGGGGTACGGTATTCCATATATGACTCTCTTACTGTAAATCCCTTCCTATACTGTGTGCAGGAATGCTATTAGTGTATCCTGCTAGTCCCTCCTCGGGTACGGTATTCCATAGTATGACTGCTCTTACTGTAAAGAATCCCTTCCTAACTGTGTGCGGAATGCTATGTGTATCTGCCAGTACACCTCGGGCTGGCGGTCCCATAGTATGACTGCTCTTACTGAAAGAATCCCTTCCTATACTGTGTGCAGGAATGCTATTAGTGTACTGCCAGCAACCTCCTGGGGTACGGTATTCCATAGTATGACTGCTCTTACTGTAAAGAATCCCTTCCTATACTGTGTGCAGGAATGCTATTAGTGTATCTGCCAGTACAACCTCCTGGGTAGGGTATTCCATGTATGACTGTCACGACCCTTCCTATACTGTGTGCAGGAAGTATTAGTGTATCTGCCAGACAACCTCCTGGGTAGGGATTCCTAGTATGACTGCTCTTACTGTAAAGAATCCCTTCCTATACTGTGTGCAGGAATGCTATTAGTGTATCTGCCAGTACAACCTCCGGGGTACGGTATTCCATAGTATGACTGCTCTTACTGTAAAGAATCCCTTCCTATACTGTGTGCAGGAATGCTATTAGGTGTATCTGGCCAGTACAACCTCCTGGGGTACGGTATTCCATAGTATGACTGCTCTTACTGTAAAGGAGGAGGAGGAGGAGGAGGAGGAGAAATACTTTGATCAGACTGCCTAAGCAATGTGTGTGGCCGCCAGAACTGAATGAGGTCCTATAAGGTATGAAGCAGTGAGGACACTTACCTGCGCTCTGTTCCCATAATATGGGAAGTACATGAGGTCGATGCTGCCCACAGCGCTCAGATTGCCCACACTTGGATAGTATTGCATGGAACCCAGGAGGGAGTCACCCCAAAAAAAAAAAAAAAAAAAAAAAAATTTTTTATATTTAAAAAAACCCCCCAAAAAAAAAAAAAAACACAAAACGCCGAAAGGTCACCTGTACATTATATACTATCACACACATCACACACACTCATCATATAATATCACACACACCACCTGTACATTATATAATATTACACACATCACCTGTACATTATATACTATCACACACACCACCTGTACATTATATACTATTACACAAATCACCTGTACATTATATAGTATCACACACACATCACCTGTACATTATATAATATTACACACATCACCTGTACATTCTATACTATCACACAAATCACCTGTACATTATATACTATCACACACACATCACCTGTACATTATATACTATCACACACACATCACCTGTACATTATATAGTATCACACACACTCATCATATAATATCACACACACCACCTGTACATTATATAATATTACACACATCACCTGTACATTATATAATATTACACACATCACCTGTACATTATATAATATTATACACATCACCTGTACATTCTATACTATCACACACATCACACACACATCACCTGTACATTATATACTATCACACACACATCACCTGTACATTATATACTATCACACACACACATCACCTGTACATTATATACTATCACACACACACATCACCTGTACATTATATACTATCACACACACACATCACCTGTACATTATATACTATCACACACACACATCACCTGTACATTATATACTATCACACACACTCATCATATAATATCACACACACCACCTGTACATTATATAATATCACACACATCACTGTACATTATATATTATTACACACACACTCATCATATAATATCACACACACACACCTGTACATTATATAATATTACACACATCACCTGTACATTATATAATATCACACACATCACCTGTACATTATATACTATTACACACATCACCTGTACATTATATACTATCACACACACATCACCTGTACATTATATACTATCACACACACATCACCTGTACATTATATACTATCACACACACCACCTGTACATTTATAATATTACACACATCACCTGTACATTATATACTATCACACACATCACCTGTACATTATATACTATCACACACACATCACCTGTACATTATATAATATTATACACACACACCTGTACATTATATAATATTACACACATCACCTGTACATTATATACTATCACACACATCACCTGTACATTATATAGTATCACACACACTCATCATATAATATCACACACCACCTGTACATTATATAATATTACACACATCACCTGTACATTATATACTATCACACACATCACCTGTACATTATATAGTATCACACACATCACCTGTACATTATATAATATCACACATCACATACACACCTGTACATTATATAATATTACACACATCACCTGTACATTATATAGTATCACACACACTCATCATATAATATCACACACCACCTGTACATTATATAATATCACACACATCACCTGTACATTATATAGTATCACACACACTCATCATATAATATCACACACCACCTGTACATTATATAATATCACACACATCACCTGTACATTATATAATATCACACACATCACCTGTACATTATATAATATTACACACATCACCTGTACATTATATAGTATCACACACATCACCTGTACATTACATACTATCACACACATCACCTGTACATTATATAGTATCACACACATCACCTGTACATTATATAGTATCACACACATCACCTGTACATTATATAATATTACACACATCACCTGTACATTATATAGTATCACACACATCACCTGTACATTATATAATATCACACACATCACCTGTACATTATATAATATTACACACATCACCTGTACATTATATAGTATCACACACATCACCTGTACATTATATACTATCACACACACATCACCTGTACATTATATAGTATCACACACACACACAATCACCTGTACATTATATAGTATCACACACACACTCATCATATAATATCACACACACACCACCTGTACATTATATAATATTACACACATCCCTGTTTTAGTATCCACACATCACCTGTACATTATATAGTATCACACACATCACCTGTACATTATATAGTATCACACACATCACCTGTACATTATATACTATCACACACACATCACCTGTACATTATATACTATCACACACACATCACCTGTACATTATATACTATCACACACACACACATCACCTGTACATTATATACTATCACACACACTCATCATATAATATCACACACACCACCTGTACATTATATAATATCATCTGTACATTTTATATTATTTCACACACACTCATCATATAATATCACACACACACACCTGTACATTATATAATATTACACACATCACCTGTACATTATATAATATCACACACATCACCTGTACATTATATAATATTATACACATCACCTGTACATTATATACTATCACACACACATCACCTGTACATTATATACTATTCACACACATCACCTGTACATTATATACTATCACACACATCACCTGTACATTATATAATATATACACATCACCTGTACATTATATACTATCACACACACATCACCTGTACATTATATAGTATCACACACACATCACCTGTACATTATATAGTATCACACACATCACCTGTACATTATATAGTATCACACACATCACCTGTACATTATATAATATCACACACATCACCTGTACATTATATAGTATCACACACATCACCTGTACATTGTATAGTATTACACACATCACCTGTACATTATATAATATCACACACACTCACCTGTACATTATATAATATTATACACATCACCTGTACATCATATACTATCACACACACACCACCTGTACATTATATACTATTACACACATCACCTGCATCATATAATATCACACACACCACCTGTACATTATATAATATTATACACATCACCTGTACATTATATAGTATCACACACACATCACCTCATCATATACTATCACACACACCACCTGTACATTATATAATATTACACACATCACCTGTACATTATATAATATCACACACATCACCTGTACATTATATAATATTATACACATCACCTGTACATTCTATACTATCACACACATTTTTTTCTTTACACACACATCACCTGTACATTATATACTATCACACACACATCACCTGTACATTATATACTATCACACACACATCACCTGTACATTATATACTATTACACACACATCACCTGTACATTATATAATATCACACACACACACTCAGCTGTACATTATATAGTATCACACACACTATCATATAATATCACACACACCACCTGTACATTATATAATATCATCTGTACATTATATAGTATTACACACACACTCATCATATAATATCACACACACACCACCTGTACATTATATAATATTACACACATCACTTAATTTTAATATCACACACATCACCTGTACATTATATACTATTACACACATCACCTGTACATTTTTTCTTTTATATACTATCACACACATCACCTGTACATTATTACTATCACACACATCACCTGTACATTATATAGTATCACACACATCACCTGTACATTATATAATATTACACACATCACTTTTTTTTATACACATCACCTGTACATTATATAATATCACACACATCACCTATACATTATATATATATCACATCACCTGTACATTATATACTATCACACACACATCACCTGTACATTATATAATATTACACACATCACCTGTACATTATATAATATCACACACATCAGGTACATTATATACTATCACACACATCACAAAAAACCCCACACACCAACTGTACATTATATAATATCATCTGTACATTATTGTATTACACACACACTCATCATATAATATCACACACACCCACCTGTACATTATATAGTATCCACACATCACCTGTACATTATTCACACCCTCCTTTCCCAGGGAACTATCCAGGTATGCAGGTTACAGGGTCTGCTCAGCCTCTTACCGTGTCATTTACCGCACTTTTTGGCTTCTGAAGACAATAGAGAGAAAGATAAGCTGAGACTTGTGAGAGAAGAGACAAAGTGAGCGGGCACCGGCGAGCTCAGTACTTACCTTCCCAGCACAGCTAACCGTGACAGAAGTGTTAGATATGTCCTTAACCGGTTCCGGAAAGAAATTTATCACCTGCAGAGAGACAGACAGGGACCCAGATGTTACCTTCAGAGGAAGCGTGGGAATGTTGTGTCTGGAGAGAAGAGATGGTGTATGTGTGTGCGTGAGTGTGAGTGTGAGTGTATGTATGTATATACACAGGTCAGATAAGATGTATGGACAGGTGAGATGGGACATGGACAGAATCTGTAGACAGGTGAGATGGGACATGGACAGAATCTGCAGACAGGTGAGATGGGACATGTACAGAATCTGTAGACAGGTGTGATGGGACATGTACAGAATGTTTAGACAGGTGAGATGGGACATGTACAGAATATCTAGACAGGTGAGATGGGACATGTACAGAATATCTAACAGGTGAGATGGGACATGTACAGAATATCTAACAGGTGAGATGGGACATGCATGTATACGTAGACAGGTGAGATGGGACATGGGGGGGGGGGGGGGGGGGGGGGGGGGGGGGGGGGGTGGGGGGGGGGGGGAAAGGGGCGGACAGAATATCTAACAGGTGAGATGGGACATGTACAGAATATCTAACAGGTGAGATGGGACATGCATGTATACGTAGACAGGTGAGATGGGACATTTACAGAATCTGTAGACAGGTGAGATGGGACATGGACAGAATCTGTAGACAGGTGAGATGGGACATGCATATATACGTAGACAGGTGAGATGGGACATGTACAGAATATCTAACAGGTGAGATGGGACATGTACAGAATATGTAGACAGGTGAGATGGGACATGTACAGAATATCTAACAGGTGAGATGGGACATGTACAGAATATAAGTGTAGACAGGTGAGATGGGACATGTACAGAATATCTAACAGGTGAGATGGGACATGCATGTATACGTAGACAGGTGAGATGGGACATGTACAGAATCTGTCACAGGTGAGATGGGACATGTACAGAATATCTAACAGGTGAGATGGGACATGCATGTATACGTAGACAGGTGAGATGGGACATGTACAGAATATCTAACAGGTGAGATGGGACATGTACAGAATATCTAACAGGTGAGATGGGACATGCATGTATACGTAGACAGGTGAGATGGGACATGTACAGAATCTGTAGACAGGTGAGATGGGACATGCATATATACGTAGACAGGTGAGATGGGACATGTACAGAATATCTAACAGGTGAGATGGGACATGCATGTATACGTAGACAGGTGAGATGGGACATGTACAGAATATCTAACAGGTGAGATGGGACATGCACAGAATATCTAACAGGTGAGATGGGACATGCATGTATACGTAGACAGGTGAGATGGGACATGCATGTATACGTAGACAGGTGAGATGGGACATGTACAGAATCTGTAGACAGGTGAGATGGGACATGTACAGAATCTGTAGACAGGTGAGATGGGACATGTACAGAATCTGTAGACAGGTGAGATGGGACATGTACAGAATCTGTAGACAGGTGAGATGGGACATGTACAGAATCTGTAGACAGGTGAGATGGGACATGTACAGAATCTGTAGACAGGTGAGATGATACATGCATGTATATGCAGGCACGTGTGGCCAGGTGAGCTGGGATTTGCATGTAAGATGCTGTACACATTGTAAAGATGATTAGATGTAATAAAAGGACTTCTCACCTTGTTCATCTTTATCAGCACACATGGCGATCCAGATGTATATCCATATGTTGGGTCGTCAATTCCAGAACAATTTTTCAGGTATTCCCTTAAAAACTGACAGGCTTTCTTTGGGTAATTTCGCACATCGCCAGTATCATCTTGTATGCTGTACTGCCCCTCGGTGCACGGGACGCCCCTCTCCGCCTGCACAGTATCATTATAGTCTGCGTAAGAGAGCAAAGCGAACCATATGTGTTATATATAACTATTACATGGGGCATCATACACAGGAACCATGTAGAGAGATAGTGCAAGCTGCTGAGGGTGGAAATGTCTCACCAACCATCACAACAAAATGTCCCCTTACCGCTAAGCACGGAGTTGAGTCCGTCCACATAGTGCTGCCAGGTGCCATTCTGTGGGTTCATATTAAACACGATGTCCAAGGTGTCCATCTTTGGGCGAATCATGAGCCCTAGAGATGAGGTACATAGGTGAGAGGGTTGCTGGTTTGTGATTCTGTGTGCCCCCCTATCTGAACTGTACTATAACTGTTACTGTTAGATGTGCCCTCATTGAAAGACTCACCACCGAAAACTGTGCCCTCCGAGACTAACTATAGAGATCTGTGCCCTTATAGAGAGACTAACTAGAGATCTGTGCCCTTATAGAGATCTGTGCCCTTATAGAGACTAACTATAGAGATCTGTACCCTTATAGAGAGACTAACTATAGAGATCTGTGCCCTTATAGAGAGACTAACTATACAGATCTGTGCCCTTACAGAGAGACTAACTATACAGATCTGTGCCCTTATAGAGAGACTAACTATAGAGATCTGTGCCCTTATAGAGACTAACTATAGAGATCTGTGCCCTTATAGAGACTAATTATAGAGAGCTGTGCCCTTATAGAGAGACTAACTATACAGATCTGTGCCCTTAAGAGACTAACTATAGAGAAATGTGCCCTTATAGAGACACACACTATAGAGATCTGTGCCCTTAGAGAGACTAACTATACAGATCTGTGCCCTTACAGAGAGACTAACTATAGAGATCTGTGCCCTTATAGAGACTAACTATAGAGATCTGTGCCCTTATAGAGAGACTAACTAGAGATCTGTGCCCTTATAGAGATCTGTGCCCTTATAGAGATCTGTGCCCTTATAGAGACTAACTATAGAGATCTGTACCCTTATAGAGAGACTAACTATAGAGATCTGTGCCCTTATAGAGAGACTAACTATACAGATCTGTGCCCTTACAGAGAGACTAACTATAGAGATCTGTGCCCTGATAGAGACTAATTATAGAGAGCTGTGCCCTTATAGAGAGACTAACTATACAGATCTGTGCCCTTAGAGACTAACTATAGAGAAATGTGCCCTTATAGAGACACACACTATAGAGATTTGTGCCCTTATAGAGACTAACTATAGAGATCTGTGCCCTTATAGAGAGACTAGAGATCTGTGCCCTTATAGAGATCTGTGCCCTTATAGAGAGACTAACTATAGAGATCTGTGCCCTTATAGAGACTAACTATAGAGATCTGTGCCCTTATAGAGACTAACTATAGAGATCTGTGCCCTTATAGAGAGACTAACTATACAGATCTGTGCCCTTAGAGACTAACTATAGAGAAATGTGCCCTTATAGAGACACACACTATAGAGATCTGTGCCCTTAGAGAGACTAACTATACAGATCTGTGCCCTTACAGAGAGACTAACTATAGAGATATGTGCCCTTATAGAGAGGCTAACTATACAGATCTGTGCCCTTACAGAGAGACTAACTATACAGATCTGTGCCCTTACAGAGAGACTAACTATACAGATCTGTGCCCTTACAGAGAGACTAACTATACAGATCTGTGCCCTTACAGAGAGACTAACTATACAGATCTGTGCCCTTACAGAGAGACTAACTATAGAGATCTGTGCCCTTATAGAGAGACTAACTATAGAGATCTGTGCCTTTATAGAGAGACTAACTATAGAGATCTGTGCCCTTATAGAGAGACTAACTATAGAGAGCTGCGCCCTTATAGAGAGACTAACTATACAGATCTGTGCCCTTATAGAGACTAATTATAGAGAGCTGCGCCCTTATAGAGAGACTAACTATACAGATCTGTGCCCTTAGAGACTAACTATAGAGAAATGTGCCCTTATAGAGACACACACTATAGAGATCTGTGCCCTTAGAGAGACTAACTATACAGATCTGTGCCCTTATAGAGAGACTAACTATACAGATCTGTGCCCTTATAGAGAGACTAACTATAGAGATCTGTGCCCTTATAGAGAGACTAACTATACAGATCTGTGCCCTTATAGAGAGACTAACTATAGAGATCTGTGCCCTTATAGAGACTAACTATAGAGATCTGTGCCCTTATAGAGAGACTAACTATAGAGAAATGTGCCCTTATAGAGAGACTAACTATAGAGATCTGTGCCCTTATAGAGAGACTAACTATAGAGATCTGTGCCCTTATAGAGAGACTAACTATAGAGATCTGTGCCCTTATAGAGAGACTAACTATACAGATCTGTGCCCTTATAGAGAGACTAACTATACAGATCTGTGCCCTTATAGAGAGACTAACTATAGAGATCTGTGCCCTTATAGAGACACTATAGAGATCTGTGCCCTTATAGAGACACTATAGAGATCTGTGCCCTTATAGAGACACTATAGAGATCTGTGCCCTTACAGAGAGACTAACTATAGAGATCTGTGCCCTTATAGAGACTAACTATAGAGATCTGTGCCCTTATAGAGACTACTATAGAGAGCTGTGCCCTTACAGAGAGACTAACTATAGAGATCTGTGCCCTTATAGAGACTAACTATAGAGATCTGTGCCCTTATAGAGATCTGTGCCCTTATAGAGAGACTAACTATAGAGAAATGTGCCCTTATAGAGAGACTAACTATAGAGATCTGTGCCCTTATAGAGACACACACTATAGAGATCTGTGCCCTTAGAGAGACTAACTATACAGATCTGTGCCCTTACAGAGAGACTAACTATACAGATCTGTGCCCTTATAGAGAGGCTAACTATACAGATCTGTGCCCTTACAGAGAGACTAACTATACAGATCTGTGCCCTTACAGAGAGACTAACTATACAGATCTGTGCCCTTACAGAGAGACTAACTATAGAGATCTGTGCCCTTATAGAGAGACTAACTATAGAGATCTGTGCCTTTATAGAGAGACTAACTATAGAGATCTGTGCCCTTATAGAGACTAATTATAGAGAGCTGCGCCCTTATAGAGAGACTAACTATACAGATCTGTGCCCTTATAGAGACTAATTATAGAGAGCTGCGCCCTTATAGAGAGACTAACTATACAGATCTGTGCCCTTAGAGACTAACTATAGAGAGATGTGCCCTTATAGAGACACACACTATAGAGATCTGTGCCCTTAGAGAGACTAACTATACAGATCTGTGCCCTTATAGAGAGACTAACTATAGAGATCTGTGCCCTTATAGAGAGACTAACTATACAGATCTGTGCCCTTATAGAGAGACTAATTATAGAGATCTGTGCCCTTAGAGAGACTAACTATAGAGATCTGTGCCCTTATAGAGAGACTAACTATAGAGAAATGTGCCCTTATAGAGAGACTAACTATAGAGATCTGTGCCCTTATAGAGAGACTAACTATAGAGATCTGTGCCCTTATAGAGAGACTAACTATACAGATCTGTGCCCTTATAGAGAGACTAACTATAGAGATCTGTGCCCTTATAGAGACACTATAGAGATCTGTGCCCTTATAGAGACACTATAGAGATCTGTGCCCTTATAGAGACACTATAGAGATCTGTGCCCTTACAGAGAGACTAACTATAGAGATCTGTGCCCTTATAGAGACTAACTATAGAGATCTGTGCCCTTATAGAGACACTATAGAGATCTGTGCCCTTACAGAGAGACTAACTATAGAGATCTGTGCCCTTATAGAGACTAACTATAGAGATCTGTGCCCTTATAGAGAGACTAACTATAGAGATCTGTGCCCTTATAGAGACACTATAGAGATCTGTGCCCTTATAGAGACACTATAGAGATCTGTGCCCTTATAGAGACACTATAGAGATCTGTGCCCTTACAGAGAGACTAACTATAGAGATCTGTGCCCTTATAGAGACTATATCCATCCAGCTGCTTTTTCTGAGACTGTAACCATTACACCTGCTGCTTCATCTTGAGTGATAAACCTCATGCCCATCTGATCACGTTTGCCATCCTCGAGTGAGCGCCCAGATATACCACTCAGAGATTCTTCTAAGATCTCACTTCCTTAAATAAATTGCTAGTAAATTTTGTGAAGGTTTCTCTAATTCTTTCTACAATTCCCAGCAGGGTTGATGCAGCGAGTGACACAGGATAGACTTGTCGGACCTCCTTGGCTGTCAGCTAAGAACCCCGCAGCCTCCCCCTCAGAAAATACTGAATTTCTTCCTTAACACTTTGTTGTACAAGTCCAAATACAGAGCAGACTCAGAAGAGGCTAGACCCAGCCCCTCCCCCCAGACTCCTGTAGTGAGAGGATCAGGGGCCTACCTGGATTCCCAAGTCGATCGGAGTATTTCGGATTATATTCATCAATGGTTTGTAGCATCACCCACATACTGAGCGAGAAGACGGCCGTCAGGAAGGCGTAAAAGACCACGTAGAACAGTAGGATCAGTGCTGCAGGAAAGAAAGGGTTAAAGGCACTTTACAGTTACCAGTGTATAAGTTCATAGAAAAGAGTAGCTATGGAATTCTACCGCCCCACACCACTCCTGATGGGCACCATGTCCCCTCCAGGATGCCCCCTACCAGAAGATTCCATAGATATGGCATGTCCAGGATGCCCCCTACCAGAAGATTCTATAGATATGGCATGTCCAGGATGCCCCCTACCAGAAGATTCTATAGATATGGCATGTCCCCTCCAGGATGCCCCCTACCAGAAGATTCCATAGATATGGCATGTCCCCTCCAGGATGCCCCCTACCAGAAGATTCCATAGATATGGCATGTCCCCTCCAGGATGCCCCCTACCAGAAGATTCCATAGATATGGCATGTCCCCTCCAGGATGCCCCCTACCAGAAGATTCCATAGATATGGCATGTCCCCTCCAGGATGCCCCCTACCAGAAGATTCCATAGATATGGCATGTCCCCTCCAGGATGCCCCCTACCAGAAGATTCTATAGATATGGCATGTCCCCTCCAGGATGCCCCCTACCAGAAGATTCCATAGATATGGCATGTCCAGGATGCCCCCTACCAGAAGATTCCATAGATATGGCATGTCCCCTCCAGGATGCCCCCTACCAGAAGATTCCATAGATATGGCATGTCCAGGATGCCCCCTACCAGAAGATTCCATAGATATGGCATGTTCCCTCCAGGATGCCCCCTACCAGAAGATTCCATAGATATGGCATGTCCAGGATGCCCCCTACCAGAAGATTCCATAGATATGGCATGTCCAGGATGCCCCCTACCAGAAGATTCTATAGATATGGCATGTCCCCTCCAGGATGCCCCCTACCAGAAGATTCCATAGATATGGCATGTCCCCTCCAGGATGCCCCCTACCAGAAGATTCCATAGATATGGCATGTCCAGGATGCCCCCTACCAGAAGATTCTATAGATATGGCATGTCCAGGATGCCCCCTACCAGAAGATTCCATAGATATGGCATGTCCCCTCCAGGATGCCCCCTACCAGAAGATTCCATAGATATGGCATGTTCCCTCCAGGATGCCCCCTACCAGAAGATTCCATAGATATGGCATGTCCCCTCCAGGATGCCCCCTACCAGAAGATTCCATAGATATGGCATGTCCAGGATGCCCCCTACCAGAAGATTCTATAGATATGGCATGTCCCCTCCAGGATGCCCCCTACCAGAAGATTCCATAGATATGGCATGTCCCCTCCAGGATGCCCCCTACCAGAAGATTCCATAGATATGGCATGTCCAGGATGCCCCCTACCAGAAGATTCCATAGATATGGCATGTTCCCTCCAGGATGCCCCCTACCAGAAGATTCCATAGATATGGCATGTCCAGGATGCCCCCTACCAGAATATTCCATAGATATGGCATGTCCAGGATGCCCCCTACCAGAAGATTCTATAGATATGGCATGTCCCCTCCAGGATGCCCCCTACCAGAAGATTCCATAGATATGGCATGTCCCCTCCAGGATGCCCCCTACCAGAAGATTCCATAGATATGGCATGTCCTAGGATGCCCCCTACCAGAAGATTCTATAGATATGGCATGTCCAGGATGCCCCCTACCAGAAGATTCTATAGATATGGCATGTCCCCTCCAGGATGCCCCCTACCAGAAGATTCCATAGATATGGCATGTTCCCTCCAGGATGCCCCCTACCAGAAGATTCCATAGATATGGCATGTCCCCTCCAGGATGCCCCCTACCAGAAGATTCCATAGATATGGCATGTTCCCTCCAGGATGCCCCCTACCAGAAGATTCCATAGATATGGCATGTCCAGGATGCCCCCTACCAGAAGATTCTATAGATATGGCATGTCCCCTCCAGGATGCCCCCTACCAGAAGATTCCATAGATATGGCATGTCCCCTCCAGGATGCCCCCTACCAGAAGATTCCATAGATATGGCATGTCCAGGATGCCCCCTACCAGAAGATTGCATAGATATGGCATGTTCCCTCCAGGATGTCCCCTACCAGAAGATTCCATAGATATGGCATGTTCCCTCCAGGATGCCCCCTACCAGAAGATTCCATAGATATGGCATGTCCCCTCCAGGATGCCCCCTACCAGAAGATTCTATAGATATGGCATGTCCAGGATGCCCCCTACCAGAAGATTCCATAGATATGGCATGTCCAGGATGCCCCCTACCAGAAGATTCCATAGATATGGCATGTCCAGGATGCCCCCTACCAGAAGATTCTATAGATATGGCATGTCCCCTCCAGGATGCCCCCTACCAGAAGATTCCATAGATATGGCATGTCCAGGATGCCCCCTACCAGAAGATTCTATAGATATGGCATGTCCCAGGATGCCCCCTACCAGAAGATTCCATAGATATGGCATGTCCCCTCCAGGATGCCCCCTACCAGAAGATTCTATAGATATGGCATGTCCAGGATGCCCCCTACCAGAAGATTCCATAGATATGGCATGTCCCCTCCAGGATGCCCCCTATCAGAAGATTCCATAGATATGGCATGTCCAGGATGCCCCCTACCAGAAGATTCTATAGATATGGCATGTCCAGGATGCCCCCTACCAGAAGATTCCATAGATATGGCATGTCCCCTCCAGGATGCCCCCTACCAGAAGATTCTATAGATATGGCATGTCCAGGATGCCCCCTACCAGAAGATTCCATAGATATGGCATGTTCCCTCCAGGATGCCCCCTACCAGAAGATTCCATAGATATGGCATGTTCCCTCCAGGATGCCCCCTACCAGAAGATTCCATAGATATGGCATGTTCCCTCCAGGATACCCCCTACCAGAAGATTCCATAGATATGGCATGTCCAGGATGCCCCCTACCAGAAGATTCCATAGATATGGCATGTCCCCTCCAGGATGCCCCCTACCAGAAGATTCCATAGATATGGCATGTCCAGGATGCCCCCTACCAGAAGATTCCATAGATATGGCATGTTCCCTCCAGGATGCCCCCCACAATGACCACTTCCAGAAAGGTCCAGCTGCCACACAACTGCCAAGTGTAAGAATTACCATGGTGCCGTCCATCCCTGAGGCACAAACATTGTGCTGCTGTCACTATGCGAGCTCATTCTGAAATCCAGGAGACATTGGCTGCGCTCATTGGGCTCACTCATGGTGATATTCACAGAGCTGAAGACCTTGGCATGACCCTGGACAGAATCCATATGGAGGCCACTAACCTATTCCACCCCACATACATGGACACTAAGGTTGGAGGACATGACTGGAGCAGAGAACATGTGGAAACCAAATCATCCCACTTATTGCTCCTTAACCCTTACAGTGATAAGACCGCCAGTACCCAGCTGAGGGCAGTGTCCCTTTAAATAGGATTAAAAGGCTGGTGAGCATGTGGAGGTCTGCCGTGTGATCCTGGATAGAGCGCGACATCTGCTGTCACATGTAATCACCTCAATCCCACTAATCTCAACTTCACTCATTTACATATTATTCCCCATCCTTCACCTGACCCAGAGAGACACCAGCAAACAGGGCCACACAGTGGGCACTTATGATGGGTACTTTGTGGGGTAAGTTGCATACCAGTACATTACCCCACTGCACCCATCATACCTGCACCTTACCCCCACTGCACCCATCATACCTGCACCTTACCCCCACTGCACCCATCATACCTGCACCTTACCCCCAGTGCACCCATCATACCTGTACCTTACCCCCAGTGCACCCATCATACCTGCACCTTACCCCCAGTGTGCCTATCATACCTGCACCCATCATACCTGCACCTTACCCCCAGTGCACCCATCATACCTGCACCTTACCCCCAGTGCGCCCATCATACCTGCACCCATCAAACCTGCACCTTACCCGCACTTCACTCATCATACCTGCACCCATCAAACCTGCACCTTACCCCCACTGCACCCATCATACCTGCACCCATCATACCTGCACCTTACCCCCACTGTACCCATCATACCTGCACCTTACCCCCACTGCACCCATCATACCTGCACCTTACCCCCACTGCACCCATCATACCTGCACCTTACCCCCAGTGCACCCATCATACCTGCCCTTCCCCCAGTGTGCCTATCATCCTGCCCCATTATACCTGCACCTTACCCCCAGTGCACCCATCATACCTGCACCTTACCCCCAGTGCGCCCATCATCCTGCACCCATCAAACCTGCACCTTCCCGCACTTCACTCATCATACCTGCACCCATCAAACCTGCACCTTACCCCCACTGCACCCATCATACCTGCACCCATCATACCTGCACCTTACCGCCACTGTACCCATCATACCTGCACCTTACCCCCACTGCACCCATCATACCTGTACCTTTCCCCCAGTGTGCCCATCATACCTGCACCCATCAAACCTGCACTGCACTCATCATACCTGCACCCATCATACCTGCACCTTACCCCCACTGCACCCATCATACCTGCACCTTACCCCCACTGCACCCATCATACCTGCACCCTTACCCCCACTGCACCCATCATACCTGCACCCATCATACCTGCACCTTACCCACAGTGCACCCATCATACCTGCACCCATCATACCTGCACCCATCATACCTGCACCCATCATACCTACACCTTACCCACACTGCACCCATCATACCTGCACCTTACCCCCAGTGCAACCATCATACCTGCACCTTACCCCCAGTGCACCCATCATACCTGCACCCATCAAACCTGCACCTTACCCCCACTGCACCCATCATACCTGCACCTTACCCCCACTGCACCCATCATACCTACACCTTACCCCCCCCCATCATCCTGCACCCATCATACCTGCACCTCCCAATACACCCATCATACCTGCACCTTACCCACACTACACCCATCATACCTGCACCTTACCCCCAGTGCACCCATCATACCTGCACCCATCATACCTGCACCTTACCCACACTACACCCATCATACCTGCACCTTACCCACACTACACCCATCATACCTGCACCTTACCCCCAGTGCACCCATCATACCTGCACCCATCATACCTGCACCTTACCCCCACTGCATCCATCATACCTGCACCTTACCCCCACTGCACCCATCATACCTACACCTTACCCCCAGTGCACCCATCATACCTGCACCCTTCATACCTGCACCTTACCCACACTACACCCATCATACCTGCACCTTACCCACACTACACCCATCATACCTGCACCTTACCCCCAGTGCACCCATCATACCTGCACCCATCATACCTGCACCTTACCCACACTACACCCATCATACCTGCACCTTACCCACACTACACCCATCATACCTGCACCTTACCCCCAGTGCACCCATCATACCTGCACCCATCATACCTGCACCTTACCCCCACTGCATCCATCATACCTGCACCTTACCCCCACTGCACCCATCATACCAGCACCCATCAAACCTGCACCTTACCCGCACTGCACCCATCATACCTGTACCTTACCCCCACTGCACCCATCATACCTGTACCTTACCCCCAGTGCACCTATCATACCTGCACCTTACCCCCAGTGCGCCCATCATACCTGCACCCATCAAACCTGCACCTTACCCCCAGTGCACCCATCATACCTGCACCCACCATACCTACACCTTACCCCCACTGCACCCATCATACCTGCACCTTACCCCCAGTGCAACCATCATACCTGCACCTTACCCCCAGTGCACCCATCATACCTGCACCCATCAAACCTGCACCTTACCCCCACTGCACCCATCATACCTGCACCTTACCCCCACTGCACCCATCATACCTGCACCTTACCCCCAGTGCAACCATCATACCTACACCTTACCCCCAGTGCACCCATCATACCTGCACCTTACCCACACTACACCCATCATACCTGCACCTTACCCACACTGCACCCATCATACCTGCACCTTTCCCCCAGTGCACCCATCATACCTGCACCCATCATACCTGCACCTTACCCCCACTGCATCCATCATACCTGCACCTTACCCCCACTGCACCCATCATACCAGCACCCATCAAACCTGCACCTTACCCGCACTGCACCCATCATACCTGTACCTTACCCCCACTGCACCCATCATACCTGCACCTTACCCCCAGTGCGCCCATCATACCTGCACCCATCAAACCTGCACCTTACCCCCAGTGCACCCATCATACCTGCACCCACCATACCTGCACCTTACCCCCAGTGCACCCATCATACCTGCACCTTACCCCAAGTGCACCCATCATACCTGCAACCATCATACCTGCACCTTACCCCCACTGCACCCATCATACCTGCACCTAACCCCCAGTGCACCCATCATACCTGCAACCATCATACCTGCACCTTACCCCCACTGCACCCATCAAACCTGCACCTTACCCCCACTGCACCCATCATACCTGCACCTTACCCACACTGCACCCATCATACCTGCACCTTACCCACACTGCACCCATCATACCTGCACCTTACCCACACTGCACCCATCATACCTGCACCTTACCCCCAGTGCACCCATCATACCTGCACCCATCATACCTGCACCTTACCCCCACTGCACCCATCATACCTGCACCTTACCCCCACTGCACCCATCATACCTGCACCCATCATACCTGCACCTTACCCCCACTGCACCCATCATACCTGCACCTTACCCACACTACACCCATCATACCTGCACCTTACCCACACTGCACCCATCATACCTGCACCTTACCCCCAGTGCACCCATCATACCTGCACCCATCATACCTGCACCTTACCCCCACTGCATCCATCATACCTGCACCTTACCCCCACTGCACCCATCATACCAGCACCCATCAAACCTGCACCTTACCCGCACTGCACCCATCATACCTGTACCTTACCCCCACTGCACCCATCATACCTGCACCTTACCCCCAGTGCGCCCATCATACCTGCACCCATCAAACCTGCACCTTACCCCCAGTGCACCCATCATACCTGCACCCACCATACCTGCACCTTACCCCCAGTGCACCCATCATACCTGCACCTTACCCCAAGTGCACCCATCATACCTGCAACCATCATACCTGCACCTTACCCCCACTGCACCCATCATACCTGCACCTAACCCCCAGTGCACCCATCATACCTGCAACCATCATACCTGCACCTTACCCCCACTGCACCCATCAAACCTGCACCTTACCCCCACTGCACCCATCATACCTGCACCTTACCCACACTGCACCCATCATACCTGCACCTTACCCACACTGCACCCATCATACCTGCACCCATCATACCCACCCCCCCACTGCACCCATCATACCTGCACCTTACCCACACTGCACCCATCATACCTGCACCCATCATACCTGCACCTTACCCCCACTGCACCCATCATACCTGCACCTTACCCCCACTGCACCCATCATACCTGCACCCATCATACCTGCACCTTACCCCCACTGCACCCATCATATCTGCACCTTACCCCCACTGCACCCATCATACCTGCACCTTACCCCCACTGCACCCATCATACCTGCAGCTTACCCCCACTGCACCCATCAGATTCCCCCTGATTCTTACCCATTCCACCTGCACCTTATTTGTCGTCATGCTTCACCCACCATATTGTGTTCAATTATCTTTCTATTTTCCATCCCAATTGTCAATCTGTACCCCTATATCCTACCTCATATGTCGATGTAATACCTTGCTCTGCTAGTCCTACTCCAGCTGCCCCAGCACCTCTTTACCCCACATGCGCCAGTATTTTTTTACCCTAGCTGCCCCATTGCCCCCTTACCCCAGCTGGTGGCATTCCGGCCCATAAACTCCCGGGTCTGTGGATTCCAGATAAATTGCTTCCATTCTTCCATGATCTGACTACATGACTTCTTCTGGGTGAGGGTGGCCATTGTCCTGATCCGCTTATGTCCAGACTCTCAGATCACTAAGCCCTAGATTTGGAGCAGCAGTGTATTTATATGCTCATTGACTCCGCCCCTCATGAATAATACTCAGATTACCCCATTCACTCATGAATAATAATCAGCTTCCTCCTCCCCAAACCATTCCAGATTGCTACAATGTAACAAGATCCCAGGAAGATAAAGTGAGACGTATCACACATCAGCAGATTAGATACATGGCACAGCAGACAGTAGCAAAACATGACATGATTGCACAGATACATTGCACAGTGGATTGTATCACACATGATCAGATTAGATACACAGCTCAGCAGACAGTATCGCACATGATTGGATTAGATGCAAAGCTCAGCAGGCAGTATCGCACATGATGGGATTAGATACACAGCTCAGTAGACAGTATCACACATGATTGGATTAGATACATAGCTCAGCAGACAGTATCACACATTATGGGATTAGATACACAGCTCTGCAGGCAGTATCACACATGATGGGATTAGATACACAGCTCAGCAGGCAGTATCACACATGATGGGATAAGATACATATTTTAACAGACAGTATCACACATGATGGGATTAGATACACCGCTCCTTAGACAGTATCACACATGATGGGATTAGATACACAGCTCAGCAGGCAGTATCACACATGATGGGATTAGATACACAGCTCCGCAGGCAGTATCACACATGATTGTATTAGATACACAGCTCCACAGGCAGTATCACACATGATTGGATTAGATACACAGCTCAGCAGACAGTATTGCACATGATGGGATTAGATACACAGCTCTGCAGACAATATCACACGATGGGATTAGATACACAGCTCAGCAGACAGTATCGCACATGATTGGATTAGATACACAGCTCCGCAGACAGTATCACACATCATGGGATTAGATACACAGCTCAGCAGGCAGTATCACACATAATGGGATTAGATACACAGCTCAGCATGCAGTATCACACATGATGGGATTAGATACACAGCTCCGCAGGCAGTATCGCACATGATTGGATTAGATACATAGCTCAGCAGACAGTATCACACATGATTGGATTAGATACATAGCTCAGCAGGCAGTATCACACATGATTGGATTAGATACACAGCTCCGCAGACAGTATCACACATGATGGGATTATATACACAGCTCAACAGGCAGTATCACACATGATGGGATTAGATACACAGCTCAGCATGCAGTATCACACATGATGGGATTAGATACACAGCTCCGCAGGCAGTATCGCACATGATTGGATTAGATACACAGCTCAGCAGACAGTATCGCACATGATGGGATTAGATACACAGCTCAGCAGACAGTATCGCACATGATTGGATTAGATACATAGCTCAGCAGGCAGTATCACACATGATTGGATTAGATACACAGCTCAGCAGACAGTATCGCACATGATGGGATTAGATACACAGCTCTGCAGGCAGTATCACACATAATGGGATTAGATACACAGCTCAGCAGGCAGTATCACACATGATTGGATTAGACACACAGCTCAGCAGACAGTATCACACATGATGGGATTAGATACACAGCTCTGCAGGCAGTATCACACATGATGGGATTAGATACACAGCTCAGCAGGCAGTATCACACATAATGGGATTAGATACACAGCTCCGCAGGCAGTATCACACATGATTGGATTAGATACACAGCTCAGCAGACAGTATCGCACATGATGGGATTATATACACAGCTCTGCAGGCAGTATCACACATAATGGGATTAGATACACAGCTCCGCAGGCAGTATCACACATGATTGGATTAGATACACAGCTCCGCAGGCAGTATCGCACATGATTGGATTAGATACACAGCTCAGCAGACAGTATCGCACATGATGGGATTAGATACACAGCTCAGCAGACAGTATCACACATGATTGGATTAGATACACAGCTCAGCAGACAGTATCGCACATGATGGGATTAGATACACAGCTCAGCAGGCAGTATCACACATAATGGGATTAGTTACACAGCTCAGCAGGCAGTATCACACATGATTGGATTAGATACACAGCTCAGCAGACAGTATCACACATGATGGGATTAGATACACAGCTCAGCAGACAGTATCACACATAATGGGATTAGATACACAGCTCTGCAGGCAGTATCACACATAATGGGATTAGATACACAGCTCAGCAGGCAGTATCGCACATGATGGGATTAGATACACAGCTCAGCAGGCAGTATCACACATGATTGGATTAGATACACAGCTCAGCAGGCAGTATCACACATGATTGGATTAGATACACAGCTCAGCAGGCAGTATCACACATGATTGGATTAGATACACAGCTCAGCAGGCAGTATCACACATAATGGGATTAGATACACAGCTCTGCAGGCAGTATCACACATAATGGGATTAGATACACAGCTCAGCAGGCAGTATCGCACATGATGGGATTAGATACACAGCTCAGCAGGCAGTATCGCACATAATGGGATTAGATACACAGCTCAGCAGGCAGTATCGCACATGATGGGATTATATACACAGCTCTGCAGGCAGTATCACACATAATGGGATTAGATACACAGCTCCGCAGGCAGTATCACACATGACTGGATTAGATACACAGCTCCGCAGGCAGTATCGCACATGATTGGATTAGATACACAGCTCCGCAGTATCACACATAATGGGATTAGTTACACAGCTCAGCAGGCAGTATCACACATGATGGGATTAGATACACAGCTCAGCAGGCAGTATCACACATAATGGGATTAGATACACAGCTCAGCAGGCAGTATCACACATGATGGGATTAGATACACAGCTCAGCAGGCAGTATCACACATGATGGGATTAGATACACAGCTCAGCAGGCAGTATCACACATGATGGGATTAGATACACAGCTCAGCAGGCAGTATCACACATAATGGGATTAGATACACAGCTCAGCAGGCAGTATCACACATGATTGGATTAGATACACAGCTCAGCAGGCAGTATCGCACATGATGGGATTATATACACAGCTCTGCAGGCAGTATCACACATAATGGGATTAGATACACAGCTCAGCAGGCAGTATCGCACATGATGGGATTAGATACACAGCTCAGCAGGCAGTATCACACATGATTGGATTAGATACACAGCTCAGCAGGCAGTATCACACATGATTGGATTAGATACACAGCTCAGCAGGCAGTATCGCACATGATGGGATTAGATACACAGCTCAGCAGGCAGTATCACACATGATTGGATTAGATACACAGCTCAGCAGACAGTATCACATGATAGGATTAGATACACAGCTCAGCAGACACTATCACAAATGAATGGATTAGATACACAGCTCCGCAGACAGTATCGCGCATGATTGGAATAAATACACAGGTCAGCAGACAGTATCACACATGATGGGATTAGATACACAGCTCTGCAGGCAGTTTCGCACATGATGGGATTAGATACACAGCTCAGCAGGCAGTATCGCACATGATTGGATTAGATACACAGCTCCGCAGACAGTATCGCACATGATGGGATTAGATACACAGCTCAGCAGACAGTATCACACATGATTGGATTAGATACATAGCTCAGCAGGCAGTATCACACATGATTGGATTAGATACACAGCTCAGCAGACAGTATCGCACATGATGGGATTAGATACACAGCTCTGCAGGCAGTTTCGCACATGATGGGATTAGATACACAGCTCAGCAGGCAGTATCGCACATGATTGGATTAGATACACAGCTCCGCAGACAGTATCACACATGATTGGATTAGATACACAGCTCAGCAGACAGTATCGCACATGATGGGATTAGATACACAGCTCTGCAGGCAGTATCACACATGGAAGGGTCAGATGATGTGTTTGCCTCTGGTCTGCCCCATTCCCTGCAGGGTGATTTGGTGGGCGGGGGGTTATTGTGTTGTTCAGGGGGTGAGACACCTCGCCCCATAGACTGGTATAAAGGGCGTTTGCAGCCAGCATTGTAAGCAGTGTCCGCCACGCCCGGCCCTGTGGCTCCTGTAACCTGCCGGACCACTTCTCGCTGGCACAGGCTGGATCTTTCCGTCCTTCTCTCGTCACGTCCTTATTAAAATACCTGAGCTGATGTGTATCTCAGCCTGTCACCCAGATAGCTCTCCTCTGAGCTCAGGCAGTGATAGGGTTAACTGGCCTTCACCACCATCATCATCAGGGCCAGTTATAAACAGGGGTCTGTGTAGTACAAAGTGGGGTGTGCGCAGGACCCGAGGATCGGAGGGAATGAGGTCACTATGGTCTCCGCATGGTCACACATTCTGTGGCCCTAACAGCTCCTCTGATGGGCCCTCCAAACCACAACATGGCACTATGGCTGGAGGTTACCTGAGGATTGTGCCATACACTCACAGCCGATTCTTAGGCGCTATTCACACCACAGTCTCTAAATCCATCTAGAAGATCCGGTCATCCAATGTAAAAACAAGATGTGAATAAGCCCGAAAAGAAAAAGGAGCATAAAGAAGGAGAGAAGAAGGAGAAGGCAAAAGAGGGGAAGGAGAAAGAGAGGACGAAGGAGAGGGAAGGAGAAAGAGAAGATGAAGGAGGGGAAGGAGAAAGAGAAGACGAAGGAGGGGAAGGAGAAAGAGAAGACCGAAGGAGGGGAAGGAGAAAGAGAGGATGAAGGAGGGGAAGGAGAAAGAGAGGATGACACGGTCAGGACTCCTAGGAGCTATATATCTATAATACATAGTGTATGACACTGTCAGGGGTCGTAGGACTATATATCTATAAGACATAGTGTATGACACTGTCAGGACTCCTAGGACTATATATCTATAATACATAGTGTATGACACTGTCAGGACTCCTAGGACTATATATCTATAATACATAGTGTATGACACTGTCAGGACTTCTAGGACTATATATCTATAACACATAGTGTATGACACTGTCAGGACTCCTAGGACTATATATCTATAATACATAGTGTATGACACTACCAGCGCTCCTAGGACTATATATCTATAATACATAGTGTGTGACACTGTCAGGGCTCCTAGGACTATATATCTATAATACATAGTGTATGACACTGTCAGGGCTCCTAGGACTATATATCTACCTCTCCTCCATCTCTACCGCCAGTGTACACTATACATATCAGTCCTCTCCCTCCATCTCTACCGCCAGTGTACACTATACATATCAGTCCTCTCCTCCATCTCTACCGCCAGTGTACACTATACATATCAGTCCTCTCCCCTCCATCTCTACCGCCAGTGTACACTATACATATCAGTCCTCTCCTCCATCTCTACCGCCAGTGTACACTATACATATCAGTCCTCTCCTCCATCTCTACCGCCAGTGTACACTATACATATCAGTCCTCTCTCCTCCATCTCTACCGCCAGTGTACACTATACATATCAGTCCTCTCCTCCATCTCTACCGCCAGTGTACACTATACATATCAGTCCTCTCCCTCCATCTCTACCACCAGTGTACACTATACATATCAGTCCTCTCTCCTCCATCTCTACCGCCAGTGTACACTATACATATCAGTCCTCTCTCCTCCATCTCTACCGCCAGTGTACACTATACATATCAGTCCTCTCCCTCCATCTCTACCGCCAGTGTACACTATACATATCAGTCCTCTCCCTCCATCTCTACCGCCAGTGTACACTATACATATCAGTCCTCTCCCTCCATCTCTACCGCCAGTGTACACTATACATATCAGTCCTCTCCTCCATCTCTACCGCCAGTGTACACTATACATATCAGTCCTCTCCTCCATCTCTACCGCCAGTGACACTATACATATCAGTCCTCTCCTCCACTCTACCGCCAGTGTACACTATACATATCAGTCCTCTCCTCCATCTCTACCGCCAGTGTACACTATACATATCAGTCCTCTCCTCCATCTCTACCGCCAGTGTACACTATACATATCAGTCCTCTCTCCTCCATCTCTACCGCCAGTGTACACTATACATATCAGTCCTCTCCTCCATCTCTACCGCCAGTGTACACTATACATATCAGTCCTCTCTCCTCCATCTCTACCACCAGTGTACACTATACATATCAGTCCTCTCCCTCCATCTCTACCGCCAGTGTACACTATACATATCAGTCCTCTCTCCTCCATCTCTACCGCCAGTGTACACTATACATATCAGTCCTCTCCTCCATCTCTACCACCAGTGTACACTATACATATCAGTCCTCTCTCCTCCATCTCTACCACCAGTGTACACTATACATATCAGTCCTCTCCTCCATCTCTACCGCCAGTGTACACTATACATATCAGTCCTCTCTCCTCCATCTCTACCACCAGTGTACACTATACATATCAGTCCTCTCCTCCATCTCTACCGCCAGTGTACACTATACATATCAGTCCTCTCCCTCCATCTCTACCGCCAGTGTACACTATACATATCAGTCCTCTCTCCTCCATCTCTACCACCAGTGTACACTATACATATCAGTCCTCTCCCTCCATCTCTACCGCCAGTGTACACTATACATATCAGTCCTCTCTCCTCCATCTCTACCGCCAGTGTACACTATACATATCAGTCCTCTCCTCCATCTCTACCGCCAGTGTACACTATACATATCAGTCCTCTCTCCTCCATCTCTACCACCAGTGTACACTATACATATCAGTCCTCTCCTCCATCTCTACCGCCAGTGTACACTATACATATCAGTCCTCTCTCTCCATCTCTACCGCCAGTGTACACTATACATATCAGTCCTCTCCTCCATCTCTACCGCCAGTGTACACTATACATATCAGTCCTCTCTCCTCCATCTCTACCGCCAGTGTACACTATACATATCAGTCCTCTCCTCCATCTCTACCGCCAGTGTACACTATACATATCAGTCCTCTCCTCCATCTCTACCGCCAGTGTACACTATACATATCAGTCCTCTCTCCTCCATCTCTACCGCCAGTGTACACTATACATATCAGTCCTCTCCCTCCATCTCTACCGCCAGTGTACACTATACATATCAGTCCTCTCTCCTCCATCTCTACCGCCAGTGTACACTATACATATCAGTCCTCTCCTCCATCTCTACCGCCAGTGTACACTATACATATCAGTCCTCTCCCTCCATCTCTACCGCCAGTGTACACTATACATATCAGTCCTCTCCCTCCATCTCTACCGCCAGTGTACACTATACATATCAGTCCTCTCCCTCCATCTCTACCGCCAGTGTACACTATACATATCAGTCCTCTCCTCCATCTCTACCACCAGTGTACACTATACATATCAGTCCTCTCCTCCATCTCTACCGCCAGTGTACACTATACATATCAGTCCTCTCCCTCCATCTCTACCGCCAGTGTACACTATACATATCAGTCCTCTCCCTCCATCTCTACCGCCAGTGTACACTATACATATCAGTCCTCTCTCTCCATCTCTACCGCCAGTGTACACTATACATATCAGTCCTCTCCTCCATCTCTACCCGCCAGTGTACACTATACATATCAGTCCTCTCCCTCCATCTCTACCGCCAGTGTACACTATACATATCAGTCCTCTCCCTCCATCTCTACCGCCAGTGTACACTATACATATCAGTCCTCTCCTCCATCTCTACCGCCAGTGTACACTATACATATCAGTCCTCTCCCTCCATCTCTACCGCCAGTGTACACTATACATATCAGTCCTCTCCTCCATCTCTACCGCCAGTGTACACTATACATATCAGTCCTCTCCTCCATCTCTACCGCCAGTGTACACTATACATATCAGTCCTCTCTCTCCATCTCTACCGCCAGTGTACACTATACATATCAGTCCTCTCCTCCATCTCTACCGCCAGTGTACACTATACATATCAGTCCTCTCTCTCCATCTCTACCGCCAGTGTACACTATACATATCAGTCCTCTCCTCCATCTCTACCGCCAGTGTACACTATACATATCAGTCCTCTCCCTCCATCTCTACCGCCAGTGTACACTATACATATCAGTCCTCTCCTCCATCTCTACCGCCAGTGTACACTATACATATCAGTCCTCTCTCTCCATCTCTACCGCCAGTGTACACTATACATATCAGTCCTCTCTCCTCCATCTCTACCGCCAGTGTACACTATACATATCAGTCCTCTCTCCTCCATCTCTACCACCAGTGTACACTATACATATCAGTCCTCTCCTCCATCTCTACCACCAGTGTACACTATACATATCAGTCCTCTCCCTCCATCTCTACCGCCAGTGTACACTATACATATCAGTCCTCTCCTCCATCTCTACCGCCAGTGTACACTATACATATCAGTCCTCTCCTCCATCTCTACCGCCAGTGTACACTATACATATCAGTCCTCTCTCTCCATCTCTACCGCCAGTGTACACTATACATATCAGTCCTCTCCCCTCCATCTCTACCACCAGTGTACACTATACATATCAGTCCTCTCCTCCATCTCTACCGCCAGTGTACACTATACATATCAGTCCTCTCCTCCATCTCTACCGCCAGTGTACACTATACATATCAGTCCTCTCCCTCCATCTCTACCGCCAGTGTACACTATACATATCAGTCCTCTCTCCTCCATCTCTACCGCCAGTGCACACTATACATATCAGTCCTCTCCCTCCATCTCTACCACCAGTGTACACTATACATATCAGTCCTCTCCCTCCATCTCTACCGCCAGTGTACACTATACATATCAGTCCTCTCCTCCATCTCTACCGCCAGTGTACACTATACATATCAGTCCTCTCCTCCATCTCTACCACCAGTGTACACTATACATATCAGTCCTCTCCCCCCATCTCTACCGCCAGTGTACACTATACATATCAGTCCTCTCTCCTCCATCTCTACCGCCAGTGTACACTATACATATCAGTCCTCTCCTCCATCTCTACCGCCAGTGTACACTATACATATCAGTCCTCTCTCCTCCATCTCTACCGCCAGTGTACACTATACATATCAGTCCTCTCCTCCATCTCTACCGCCAGTGTACACTATACATATCAGTCCTCTCCTCCATCTCTACCGCCAGTGTACACTATACATATCAGTCCTCTCTCCTCCATCTCTACCGCCAGTGTACACTATACATATCAGTCCTCTCCTCCATCTCTACCGCCAGTGTACACTATACATATCAGTCCTCTCCTCCATCTCTACCGCCAGTGTACACTATACATATCAGTCCTCTCCTCCATCTCTACCACCAGTGTACACTATACATATCAGTCCTCTCCTCCATCTCTACCGCCAGTGTACACTATACATATCAGTCCTCTCCCTCCATCTCTACCGCCAGTGTACACTATACATATCAGTCCTCTCCCTCCATCTCTACCACCAGTGTACACTATACATATCAGTCCTCTCCTCCATCTCTACCACCAGTGTACACTATACATATCAGTCCTCTCTCCTCCATCTCTACCGCCAGTGTACACTATACATATCAGTCCTCTCCTCCATCTCTACCGCCAGTGTACACTATACATATCAGTCCTCTCTCCTCCATCTCTACCGCCAGTGTACACTATACATATCAGTCCTCTCTCTCCATCTCTACCGCCAGTGTACACTATACATATCAGTCCTCTCCTCCATCTCTACCGCCAGTGTACACTATACATATCAGTCCTCTCCTCCATCTCTACCGCCAGTGTACACTATACATATCAGTCCTCTCCTCCATCTCTACCGCCAGTGTACACTATACATATCAGTCCTCTCCTCCATCTCTACCGCCAGTGTACACTATACATATCAGTCCTCTCCTCCATCTCTACCGCCAGTGTACACTATACATATCAGTCCTCTCTCCTCCATCTCTACCGCCAGTGTACACTATACATATCAGTCCTCTCCTCCATCTCTACCGCCAGTGTACACTATACATATCAGTCCTCTCCCTCCATCTCTACCGCCAGTGTACACTATACATATCAGTCCTCTCTCCTCCATCTCTACCGCCAGTGTACACTATACATATCAGTCCTCTCCTCCATCTCTACCGCCAGTGTACACTATACATATCAGTCCTCTCCCTCCATCTCTACCGCCAGTGTACACTATACATATCAGTCCTCTCTCCTCCATCTCTACCGCCAGTGTACACTATACATATCAGTCCTCTCCTCCACCATCTCTACCGCCAGTGTACACTATACATATCAGTCCTCTCTCTCCATCTCTACCGCCAGTGTACACTATACATATCAGTCCTCTCCTCCATCTCTACCGCCAGTGTACACTATACATATCAGTCCTCTCCTCCATCTCTACCGCCAGTGTACACTATACATATCAGTCCTCTCTCCTCCATCTCTACCGCCAGTGTACACTATACATATCAGTCCTCTCCTCCATCTCTACCGCCAGTGTACACTATACATATCAGTCCTCTCCCTCCATCTCTACCGCCAGTGTACACTATACATATCAGTCCTCTCTCCTCCATCTCTACCGCCAGTGTACACTATACATATCAGTCCTCTCCCTCCATCTCTACCACCAGTGTACACTATACATATCAGTCCTCTCCCTCCATCTCTACCGCCAGTGTACACTATACATATCAGTCCTCTCCTCCATCTCTACCGCCAGTGTACACTATACATATCAGTCCTCTCCCTCCATCTCTACCGCCAGTGTACACTATACATATCAGTCCTCTCCCTCCATCTCTACCGCCAGTGTACACTATACATATCAGTCCTCTCCCTCCATCTCTACCGCCAGTGTACACTATACATATCAGTCCTCTCCCTCCATCTCTACCGCCAGTGTACACTATACATATCAGTCCTCTCTCCTCCATCTCTACCGCCAGTGTACACTATACATATCAGTCCTCTCCTCCATCTCTACCGCCAGTGTACACTATACATATCAGTCCTCTCCCTCCATCTCTACCGCCAGTGTACACTATACATATCAGTCCTCTCCTCCATCTCTACCGCCAGTGTACACTATACATATCAGTCCTCTCCCTCCATCTCTACCGCCAGTGTACACTATACATATCAGTCCTCTCCCTCCATCTCTACCACCAGTGTACACTATACATATCAGTCCTCTCCCTCCATCTCTACCGCCAGTGTACACTATACATATCAGTCCTCTCCCTCCATCTCTACCGCCAGTGTACACTATACATATCAGTCCTCTCCTCCATCTCTACCGCCAGTGTACACTATACATATCAGTCCTCTCCCTCCATCTCTACCGCCAGTGTACACTATACATATCAGTCCTCTCTCCTCCATCTCTACCGCCAGTGTACACTATACATATCAGTCCTCTCCCTCCATCTCTACCGCCAGTGTACACTATACATATCAGTCCTCTCTCCTCCATCTCTACCGCCAGTGTACACTATACATATCAGTCCTCTCCTCCATCTCTACCGCCAGTGTACACTATACATATCAGTCCTCTCTCCTCCATCTCTACCGCCAGTGTACACTATACATATCAGTCCTCTCCCTCCATCTCTACCACCAGTGTACACTATACATATCAGTCCTCTCTCCTCCATCTCTACCGCCAGTGTACACTATACATATCAGTCCTCTCCTCCATCTCTACCGCCAGTGTACACTATACATATCAGTCCTCTCCTCCATCTCTACCGCCAGTGTACACTATACATATCAGTCCTCTCCTCCATCTCTACCGCCAGTGTACACTATACATATCAGTCCTCTCCCTCCATCTCTACCGCCAGTGTACACTATACATATCAGTCCTCTCCTCCATCTCTACCGCCAGTGTACACTATACATATCAGTCCTCTCCCTCCATCTCTACCGCCAGTGTACACTATACATATCAGTCCTCTCCCTCCATCTCTACCGCCAGTGTACACTATACATATCAGTCCTCTCTCCTCCATCTCTACCGCCAGTGTACACTATACATATCAGTCCTCTCCTCCATCTCTACCGCCAGTGTACACTATACATATCAGTCCTCTCCCTCCATCTCTACCACCAGTGTACACTATACATATCAGTCCTCTCCTCCATCTCTACCGCCAGTGTACACTATACATATCAGTCCTCTCTCCTCCATCTCTACCGCCAGTGTACACTATACATATCAGTCCTCTCTCCTCCATCTCTACCGCCAGTGTACACTATACATATCAGTCCTCTCTCCTCCATCTCTACCGCCAGTGTACACTATACATATCAGTCCTCTCCCTCCATCTCTACCGCCAGTGTACACTATACATATCAGTCCTCTCCCTCCATCTCTACCGCCAGTGTACACTATACATATCAGTCCTCTCCCTCCATCTCTACCACCAGTGTACACTATACATATCAGTCCTCTCCTCCATCTCTACCGCCAGTGTACACTATACATATCAGTCCTCTCCTCCATCTCTACCGCCAGTGTACACTATACATATCAGTCCTCTCCTCCATCTCTACCGCCAGTGTACACTATACATATCAGTCCTCTCTCCTCCATCTCTACCGCCAGTGTACACTATACATATCAGTCCTCTCCTCCATCTCTACCGCCAGTGTACACTATACATATCAGTCCTCTCCTCCATCTCTACCGCCAGTGTACACTATACATATCAGTCCTCTCCCTCCATCTCTACCGCCAGTGTACACTATACATATCAGTCCTCTCCCTCCATCTCTACCACCAGTGTACACTATACATATCAGTCCTCTCCCTCCATCTCTACCACCAGTGTACACTATACATATCAGTCCTCTCCTCCATCTCTACCGCCAGTGTACACTATACATATCAGTCCTCTCCCTCCATCTCTACCGCCAGTGTACACTATACATATCAGTCCTCTCTCCTCCATCTCTACCGCCAGTGTACACTATACATATCAGTCCTCTCCTCCATCTCTACCGCCAGTGTACACTATACATATCAGTCCTCTCTCTCCATCTCTACCACCAGTGTACACTATACATATCAGTCCTCTCTCCTCCATCTCTACCACCAGTGTACACTATACATATCAGTCCTCTCCTCCATCTCTACCGCCAGTGTACACTATACATATCAGTCCTCTCTCCTCCATCTCTACCACCAGTGTACACTATACATATCAGTCCTCTCTCCTCCATCTCTACCGCCAGTGTACACTATACATATCAGTCCTCTCCTCCATCTCTACCGCCAGTGTACACTATACATATCAGTCCTCTCCTCCATCTCTACCGCCAGTGTACACTATACATATCAGTCCTCTCCTCCATCTCTACCGCCAGTGTACACTATACATATCAGTCCTCTCTCCTCCATCTCTACCACCAGTGTACACTATACATATCAGTCCTCTCCTCCATCTCTACCGCCAGTGTACACTATACATATCAGTCCTCTCCCTCCATCTCTACCGCCAGTGTACACTATACATATCAGTCCTCTCTCCTCCATCTCTACCGCCAGTGTACACTATACATATCAGTCCTCTCCTCCATCTCTACCGCCAGTGTACACTATACATATCAGTCCTCTCTCCTCCATCTCTACCGCCAGTGTACACTATACATATCAGTCCTCTCCTCCATCTCTACCACCAGTGTACACTATACATATCAGTCCTCTCCTCCATCTCTACCGCCAGTGTACACTATACATATCAGTCCTCTCTCTCCATCTCTACCGCCAGTGTACACTATACATATCAGTCCTCTCCTCCATCTCTACCGCCAGTGTACACTATACATATCAGTCCTCTCCCTCCATCTCTACCGCCAGTGTACACTATACATATCAGTCCTCTCCTCCATCTCTACCGCCAGTGTACACTATACATATCAGTCCTCTCTCCTCCATCTCTACCGCCAGTGTACACTATACATATCAGTCCTCTCCTCCATCTCTACCGCCAGTGTACACTATACATATCAGTCCTCTCTCCTCCATCTCTACCGCCAGTGTACACTATACATATCAGTCCTCTCTCTCCATCTCTACCGCCAGTGTACACTATACATATCAGTCCTCTCCTCCATCTCTACCGCCAGTGTACACTATACATATCAGTCCTCTCTCTCCATCTCTACCGCCAGTGTACACTATACATATCAGTCCTCTCCCTCCATCTCTACCGCCAGTGTACACTATACATATCAGTCCTCTCTCTCCATCTCTACCGCCAGTGTACACTATACATATCAGTCCTCTCTCCTCCATCTCTACCGCCAGTGTACACTATACATATCAGTCCTCTCTCCTCCATCTCTACCGCCAGTGTACACTATACATATCAGTCCTCTCTCCTCCATCTCTACCACCAGTGTACACTATACATATCAGTCCTCTCTCCTCCATCTCTACCACCAGTGTACACTATACATATCAGTCCTCTCCTCCATCTCTACCGCCAGTGTACACTATACATATCAGTCCTCTCCCTCCATCTCTACCGCCAGTGTACACTATACATATCAGTCCTCTCCCTCCATCTCTACCGCCAGTGTACACTATACATATCAGTCCTCTCCTCCATCTCTACCGCCAGTGTACACTATACATATCAGTCCTCTCCTCCATCTCTACCGCCAGTGTACACTATACATATCAGTCCTCTCCTCCATCTCTACCGCCAGTGTACACTATACATATCAGTCCTCTCCCTCCATCTCTACCACCAGTGTACACTATACATATCAGTCCTCTCCTCCATCTCTACCGCCAGTGTACACTATACATATCAGTCCTCTCCCTCCATCTCTACCACCAGTGTACACTATACATATCAGTCCTCTCCCTCCATCTCTACCGCCAGTGTACACTATACATATCAGTCCTCTCTCCTCCATCTCTACCACCAGTGTACACTATACATATCAGTCCTCTCCTCCATCTCTACCGCCAGTGTACACTATACATATCAGTCCTCTCCCTCCATCTCTACCACCAGTGTACACTATACATATCAGTCCTCTCCTCCATCTCTACCGCCAGTGTACACTATACATATCAGTCCTCTCCCTCCATCTCTACCGCCAGTGTACACTATACATATCAGTCCTCTCCCTCCATCTCTACCGCCAGTGTACACTATACATATCAGTCCTCTCCCTCCATCTCTACCGCCAGTGTACACTATACATATCAGTCCTCTCCCTCCATCTCTACCGCCAGTGTACACTATACATATCAGTCCTCTCCCTCCATCTCTACCGCCAGTGTACACTATACATATCAGTCCTCTCCCTCCATCTCTACCGCCAGTGTACACTATACATATCAGTCCTCTCCTCCATCTCTACCGCCAGTGTACACTATACATATCAGTCCTCTCCCTCCATCTCTACCGCCAGTGT
Organism: Leptodactylus fallax; assembly: GCA_947044405.1. Taxonomy (NCBI): domain Eukaryota; kingdom Metazoa; phylum Chordata; class Amphibia; order Anura; family Leptodactylidae; genus Leptodactylus; species Leptodactylus fallax. The sequence goes on along the minus strand of CAMRHE010000442.1, from coordinate 861,004 downwards.
ACACTATACATATCAGTCCTCTCCTCCATCTCTACCGCCAGTGTACACTATACATATCAGTCCTCTCTCCTCCATCTCTACCGCCAGTGTACACTATACATATCAGTCCTCTCCTCCATCTCTACCGCCAGTGTACACTATACATATCAGTCCTCTCCTCCATCTCTACCGCCAGTGTACACTATACATATCAGTCCTCTCCCTCCATCTCTACCGCCAGTGTACACTATACATATCAGTCCTCTCCCTCCATCTCTACCACCAGTGTACACTATACATATCAGTCCTCTCCCTCCATCTCTACCGCCAGTGTACACTATACATATCAGTCCTCTCCTCCATCTCTACCGCCAGTGTACACTATACATATCAGTCCTCTCCCTCCATCTCTACCGCCAGTGTACACTATACATATCAGTCCTCTCCCTCCATCTCTACCACCAGTGTACACTATACATATCAGTCCTCTCCTCCATCTCTACCGCCAGTGTACACTATACATATCAGTCCTCTCCTCCATCTCTACCGCCAGTGTACACTATACATATCAGTCCTCTCCCTCCATCTCTACCACCAGTGTACACTATACATATCAGTCCTCTCCTCCATCTCTACCGCCAGTGTACACTATACATATCAGTCCTCTCCCTCCATCTCTACCGCCAGTGTACACTATACATATCAGTCCTCTCCCTCCATCTCTACCACCAGTGTACACTATACATATCAGTCCTCTCTCCTCCATCTCTACCACCAGTGTACACTATACATATCAGTCCTCTCTCCTCCATCTCTACCACCAGTGTACACTATACATATCAGTCCTCTCCTCCATCTCTACCACCAGTGTACACTATACATATCAGTCCTCTCTCCTCCATCTCTACCACCAGTGTACACTATACATATCAGTCCTCTCCCTCCATCTCTACCGCCAGTGTACACTATACATATCAGTCCTCTCCCTCCATCTCTACCACCAGTGTACACTATACATATCAGTCCTCTCCTCCATCTCTACCGCCAGTGTACACTATACATATCAGTCCTCTCTCCTCCATCTCTACCGCCAGTGTACACTATACATATCAGTCCTCTCCTCCATCTCTACCGCCAGTGTACACTATACATATCAGTCCTCTCCCTCCATCTCTACCGCCAGTGTACACTATACATATCAGTCCTCTCCTCCATCTCTACCGCCAGTGTACACTATACATATCAGTCCTCTCCCTCCATCTCTACCGCCAGTGTACACTATACATATCAGTCCTCTCTCCTCCATCTCTACCGCCAGTGTACACTATACATATCAGTCCTCTCTCTCCATCTCTACCACCAGTGTACACTATACATATCAGTCCTCTCTCTCCATCTCTACCGCCAGTGTACACTATACATATCAGTCCTCTCTCTCCATCTCTACCGCCAGTGTACACTATACATATCAGTCCTCTCTCCTCCATCTCTACCGCCAGTGTACACTATACATATCAGTCCTCTCCTCCATCTCTACCACCAGTGTACACTATACATATCAGTCCTCTCCTCCATCTCTACCACCAGTGTACACTATACATATCAGTCCTCTCCTCCATCTCTACCGCCAGTGTACACTATACATATCAGTCCTCTCCTCCATCTCTACCACCAGTGTACACTATACATATCAGTCCTCTCTCCTCCATCTCTACCGCCAGTGTACACTATACATATCAGTCCTCTCCTCCATCTCTACCGCCAGTGTACACTATACATATCAGTCCTCTCCTCCATCTCTACCGCCAGTGTACACTATACATATCAGTCCTCTCCTCCATCTCTACCGCCAGTGTACACTATACATATCAGTCCTCTCCTCCATCTCTACCGCCAGTGTACACTATACATATCAGTCCTCTCTCCTCCATCTCTACCGCCAGTGTACACTATACATATCAGTCCTCTCTCCTCCATCTCTACCGCCAGTGTACACTATACATATCAGTCCTCTCTCCTCCATCTCTACCGCCAGTGTACACTATACATATCAGTCCTCTCCCTCCATCTCTACCGCCAGTGTACACTATACATATCAGTCCTCTCCTCCATCTCTACCGCCAGTGTACACTATACATATCAGTCCTCTCCCTCCATCTCTACCGCCAGTGTACACTATACATATCAGTCCTCTCCCTCCATCTCTACCGCCAGTGTACACTATACATATCAGTCCTCTCCTCCATCTCTACCTCCAGGTGTACACTATACATATCAGTCCTCTCCTCCATCTCTACCGCCAGTGTACACTATACATATCAGTCCTCTCCCTCCATCTCTACCGCCAGTGTACACTATACATATCAGTCCTCTCCTCCATCTCTACCGCCAGTGTACACTATACATATCAGTCCTCTCTCCTCCATCTCTACCGCCAGTGTACACTATACATATCAGTCCTCTCCCCCCATCTCTACCGCCAGTGTACACTATACATATCAGTCCTCTCCCTCCATCTCTACCGCCAGTGTACACTATACATATCAGTCCTCTCTCCTCCATCTCTACCACCAGTGTACACTATACATATCAGTCCTCTCCCTCCATCTCTACCGCCAGTGTACACTATACATATCAGTCCTCTCCCTCCATCTCTACCACCAGTGTACACTATACATATCAGTCCTCTCCCTCCATCTCTACCACCAGTGTACACTATACATATCAGTCCTCTCTCCTCCATCTCTACCGCCAGTGTACACTATACATATCAGTCCTCTCTCCTCCATCTCTACCGCCAGTGTACACTATACATATCAGTCCTCTCCCTCCATCTCTACCGCCAGTGTACACTATACATATCAGTCCTCTCCTCCATCTCTACCGCCAGTGTACACTATACATATCAGTCCTCTCTCTCCATCTCTACCGCCAGTGTACACTATACATATCAGTCCTCTCCTCCATCTCTACCGCCAGTGTACACTATACATATCAGTCCTCTCTCCTCCATCTCTACCGCCAGTGTACACTATACATATCAGTCCTCTCCTCCATCTCTACCGCCAGTGTACACTATACATATCAGTCCTCTCTCCTCCATCTCTACCACCAGTGTACACTATACATATCAGTCCTCTCTCCTCCATCTCTACCACCAGTGTACACTATACATATCAGTCCTCTCCTCCATCTCTACCGCCAGTGTACACTATACATATCAGTCCTCTCCCTCCATCTCTACCACCAGTGTACACTATACATATCAGTCCTCTCCCTCCATCTCTACCGCCAGTGTACACTATACATATCAGTCCTCTCCTCCATCTCTACCGCCAGTGTACACTATACATATCAGTCCTCTCTCCTCCATCTCTACCACCAGTGTACACTATACATATCAGTCCTCTCCTCCATCTCTACCGCCAGTGTACACTATACATATCAGTCCTCTCCTCCATCTCTACCGCCAGTGTACACTATACATATCAGTCCTCTCTCTCCATCTCTACCACCAGTGTACACTATACATATCAGTCCTCTCTCCTCCATCTCTACCACCAGTGTACACTATACATATCAGTCCTCTCCTCCATCTCTACCGCCAGTGTACACTATACATATCAGTCCTCTCCTCCATCTCTACCGCCAGTGTACACTATACATATCAGTCCTCTCTCCTCCATCTCTACCGCCAGTGTACACTATACATATCAGTCCTCTCCTCCATCTCTACCGCCAGTGTACACTATACATATCAGTCCTCTCTCTCCATCTCTACCGCCAGTGTACACTATACATATCAGTCCTCTCCCTCCATCTCTACCACCAGTGTACACTATACATATCAGTCCTCTCTCTCCATCTCTACCGCCAGTGTACACTATACATATCAGTCCTCTCTCCTCCATCTCTACCGCCAGTGTACACTATACATATCAGTCCTCTCCTCCATCTCTACCGCCAGTGTACACTATACATATCAGTCCTCTCCCTCCATCTCTACCGCCAGTGTACACTATACATATCAGTCCTCTCCTCCATCTCTACCGCCAGTGTACACTATACATATCAGTCCTCTCCTCCATCTCTACCGCCAGTGTACACTATACATATCAGTCCTCTCCTCCATCTCTACCACCAGTGTACACTATACATATCAGTCCTCTCCTCCATCTCTACCACCAGTGTACACTATACATATCAGTCCTCTCTCCTCCATCTCTACCACCAGTGTACACTATACATATCAGTCCTCTCCTCCATCTCTACCGCCAGTGTACACTATACATATCAGTCCTCTCCTCCATCTCTACCACCAGTGTACACTATACATATCAGTCCTCTCCCTCCATCTCTACCACCAGTGTACACTATACATATCAGTCCTCTCCCTCCATCTCTACCACCAGTGTACACTATACATATCAGTCCTCTCTCTCCATCTCTACCACCAGTGTACACTATACATATCAGTCCTCTCTCCTCCATCTCTACCACCAGTGTACACTATACATATCAGTCCTCTCCTCCATCTCTACCGCCAGTGTACACTATACATATCAGTCCTCTCTCCTCCATCTCTACCACCAGTGTACACTATACATATCAGTCCTCTCTCTCCATCTCTACCGCCAGTGTACACTATACATATCAGTCCTCTCTCCTCCATCTCTACCACCAGTGTACACTATACATATCAGTCCTCTCCCTCCATCTCTACCACCAGTGTACACTATACATATCAGTCCTCTCTCCTCCATCTCTACCGCCAGTGTACACTATACATATCAGTCCTCTCTCCTCCATCTCTACCGCCAGTGTACACTATACATATCAGTCCTCTCCTCCATCTCTACCGCCAGTGTACACTATACATATCAGTCCTCTCTCCTCCATCTCTACCACCAGTGTACACTATACATATCAGTCCTCTCCCTCCATCTCTACCGCCAGTGTACACTATACATATCAGTCCTCTCTCTCCATCTCTACCGCCAGTGTACACTATACATATCAGTCCTCTCCTCCATCTCTACCACCAGTGTACACTATACATATCAGTCCTCTCTCTCCATCTCTACCGCCAGTGTACACTATACATATCAGTCCTCTCCCTCCATCTCTACCGCCAGTGTACACTATACATATCAGTCCTCTCCTCCATCTCTACCACCAGTGTACACTATACATATCAGTCCTCTCCCTCCATCTCTACCGCCAGTGTACACTATACATATCAGTCCTCTCCTCCATCTCTACCACCAGTGTACACTATACATATCAGTCCTCTCCCTCCATCTCTACCGCCAGTGTACACTATACATATCAGTCCTCTCCTCCATCTCTACCGCCAGTGTACACTATACATATCAGTCCTCTCTCTCCATCTCTACCGCCAGTGTACACTATACATATCAGTCCTCTCCTCCATCTCTACCGCCAGTGTACACTATACATATCAGTCCTCTCTCCTCCATCTCTACCGCCAGTGTACACTATACATATCAGTCCTCTCTCCTCCATCTCTACCGCCAGTGTACACTATACATATCAGTCCTCTCCTCCATCTCTACCGCCAGTGTACACTATACATATCAGTCCTCTCTCCTCCATCTCTACCGCCAGTGTACACTATACATATCAGTCCTCTCCTCCATCTCTACCGCCAGTGTACACTATACATATCAGTCCTCTCTCCTCCATCTCTACCGCCAGTGTACACTATACATATCAGTCCTCTCTCCTCCATCTCTACCGCCAGTGTACACTATACATATCAGTCCTCTCCCTCCATCTCTACCGCCAGTGTACACTATACATATCAGTCCTCTCTCTCCATCTCTACCGCCAGTGTACACTATACATATCAGTCCTCTCCTCCATCTCTACCGCCAGTGTACACTATACATATCAGTCCTCTCTCCTCCATCTCTACCGCCAGTGTACACTATACATATCAGTCCTCTCCTCCATCTCTACCGCCAGTGTACACTATACATATCAGTCCTCTCTCCTCCATCTCTACCGCCAGTGTACACTATACATATCAGTCCTCTCCCTCCATCTCTACCGCCAGTGTACACTATACATATCAGTCCTCTCCCTCCATCTCTACCGCCAGTGTACACTATACATATCAGTCCTCTCTCCTCCATCTCTACCGCCAGTGTACACTATACATATCAGTCCTCTCCTCCATCTCTACCGCCAGTGTACACTATACATATCAGTCCTCTCCTCCATCTCTACCGCCAGTGTACACTATACATATCAGTCCTCTCCTCCATCTCTACCGCCAGTGTACACTATACATATCAGTCCTCTCCCTCCATCTCTACCACCAGTGTACACTATACATATCAGTCCTCTCCCTCCATCTCTACCGCCAGTGTACACTATACATATCAGTCCTCTCCCTCCATCTCTACCGCCAGTGTACACTATACATATCAGTCCTCTCCTCCATCTCTACCGCCAGTGTACACTATACATATCAGTCCTCTCCCTCCATCTCTACCGCCAGTGTACACTATACATATCAGTCCTCTCCCTCCATCTCTACCGCCAGTGTACACTATACATATCAGTCCTCTCCTCCATCTCTACCGCCAGTGTACACTATACATATCAGTCCTCTCCCTCCATCTCTACCGCCAGTGTACACTATACATATCACCGTCCTCTCTATCCTCCTCCATCTCTACCACCAGTGTACACTATACATATCAGTCCTCTCCTCCATCTCTACCGCCAGTGTACACTATACATATCAGTCCTCTCCCTCCATCTCTACCGCCAGTGTACACTATACATATCAGTCCTCTCCCTCCATCTCTACCGCCAGTGTACACTATACATATCAGTCCTCTCCCTCCATCTCTACCGCCAGTGTACACTATACATATCAGTCCTCTCCCTCCATCTCTACCGCCAGTGTACACTATACATATCAGTCCTCTCCTCCATCTCTACCGCCAGTGTACACTATACATATCAGTCCTCTCCTCCATCTCTACCGCCAGTGTACACTATACATATCAGTCCTCTCCTCCATCTCTACCGCCAGTGTACACTATACATATCAGTCCTCTCCTCCATCTCTACCGCCAGTGTACACTATACATATCAGTCCTCTCCCTCCATCTCTACCGCCAGTGTACACTATACATATCAGTCCTCTCCTCCATCTCTACCGCCAGTGTACACTATACATATCAGTCCTCTCCCTCCATCTCTACCGCCAGTGTACACTATACATATCAGTCCTCTCCCTCCATCTCTACCACCAGTGTACACTATACATATCAGTCCTCTCCCTCCATCTCTACCGCCAGTGTACACTATACATATCAGTCCTCTCTCCTCCATCTCTACCGCCAGTGTACACTATACATATCAGTCCTCTCTCCTCCATCTCTACCGCCAGTGTACACTATACATATCAGTCCTCTCCCTCCATCTCTACCGCCAGTGTACACTATACATATCAGTCCTCTCCTCCATCTCTACCGCCAGTGTACACTATACATATCAGTCCTCTCCTCCATCTCTACCGCCAGTGTACACTATACATATCAGTCCTCTCCTCCATCTCTACCGCCAGTGTACACTATACATATCAGTCCTCTCTCTCCATCTCTACCGCCAGTGTACACTATACATATCAGTCCTCTCTCCTCCATCTCTACCGCCAGTGTACACTATACATATCAGTCCTCTCCCTCCATCTCTACCGCCAGTGTACACTATACATATCAGTCCTCTCCCTCCATCTCTACCGCCAGTGTACACTATACATATCAGTCCTCTCTCCTCCATCTCTACCGCCAGTGTACACTATACATATCAGTCCTCTCCTCCATCTCTACCGCCAGTGTACACTATACATATCAGTCCTCTCCCTCCATCTCTACCGCCAGTGTACACTATACATATCAGTCCTCTCCTCCATCTCTACCGCCAGTGTACACTATACATATCAGTCCTCTCTCCTCCATCTCTACCACCAGTGTACACTATACATATCAGTCCTCTCTCCTCCATCTCTACCGCCAGTGTACACTATACATATCAGTCCTCTCCTCCATCTCTACCGCCAGTGTACACTATACATATCAGTCCTCTCCCTCCATCTCTACCGCCAGTGTACACTATACATATCAGTCCTCTCTCTCCATCTCTACCACCAGTGTACACTATACATATCAGTCCTCTCTCCTCCATCTCTACCGCCAGTGTACACTATACATATCAGTCCTCTCCTCCATCTCTACCGCCAGTGTACACTATACATATCAGTCCTCTCCCTCCATCTCTACCGCCAGTGTACACTATACATATCAGTCCTCTCCTCCATCTCTACCACCAGTGTACACTATACATATCAGTCCTCTCCTCCATCTCTACCGCCAGTGTACACTATACATATCAGTCCTCTCTCCTCCATCTCTACCGCCAGTGTACACTATACATATCAGTCCTCTCCCTCCATCTCTACCACCAGTGTACACTATACATATCAGTCCTCTCCCTCCATCTCTACCGCCAGTGTACACTATACATATCAGTCCTCTCCTCCATCTCTACCGCCAGTGTACACTATACATATCAGTCCTCTCCTCCATCTCTACCGCCAGTGTACACTATACATATCAGTCCTCTCTCCTCCATCTCTACCGCCAGTGTACACTATACATATCAGTCCTCTCCCTCCATCTCTACCGCCAGTGTACACTATACATATCAGTCCTCTCCCTCCATCTCTACCGCCAGTGTACACTATACATATCAGTCCTCTCTCCTCCATCTCTACCGCCAGTGTACACTATACATATCAGTCCTCTCCTCCATCTCTACCGCCAGTGTACACTATACATATCAGTCCTCTCTCTCCATCTCTACCGCCAGTGTACACTATACATATCAGTCCTCTCTCTCCATCTCTACCGCCAGTGTACACTATACATATCAGTCCTCTCCTCCTCCATCTCTACCGCCAGTGTACACTATACATATCAGTCCTCTCTCCTCCATCTCTACCACCAGTGTACACTATACATATCAGTCCTCTCCTCCATCTCTACCGCCAGTGTACACTATACATATCAGTCCTCTCCCTCCATCTCTACCGCCAGTGTACACTATACATATCAGTCCTCTCTCCTCCATCTCTACCACCAGTGTACACTATACATATCAGTCCTCTCCCTCCATCTCTACCGCCAGTGTACACTATACATATCAGTCCTCTCTCCTCCATCTCTACCGCCAGTGTACACTATACATATCAGTCCTCTCCTCCATCTCTACCGCCAGTGTACACTATACATATCAGTCCTCTCCTCCATCTCTACCGCCAGTGTACACTATACATATCAGTCCTCTCTCTCCATCTCTACCGCCAGTGTACACTATACATATCAGTCCTCTCCTCCATCTCTACCGCCAGTGTACACTATACATATCAGTCCTCTCTCCTCCATCTCTACCGCCAGTGTACACTATACATATCAGTCCTCTCCTCCATCTCTACCACCAGTGTACACTATACATATCAGTCCTCTCTCCTCCATCTCTACCGCCAGTGTACACTATACATATCAGTCCTCTCTCCTCCATCTCTACCGCCAGTGTACACTATACATATCAGTCCTCTCTCCTCCATCTCTACCGCCAGTGTACACTATACATATCAGTCCTCTCCCTCCATCTCTACCGCCAGTGTACACTATACATATCAGTCCTCTCTCCTCCATCTCTACCGCCAGTGTACACTATACATATCAGTCCTCTCTCCTCCATCTCTACCGCCAGTGTACACTATACATATCAGTCCTCTCCTCCATCTCTACCGCCAGTGTACACTATACATATCAGTCCTCTCCTCCATCTCTACCGCCAGTGTACACTATACATATCAGTCCTCTCCTCCATCTCTACCGCCAGTGTACACTATACATATCAGTCCTCTCTCCTCCATCTCTACCACCAGTGTACACTATACATATCAGTCCTCTCCTCCATCTCTACCGCCAGTGTACACTATACATATCAGTCCTCTCCCTCCATCTCTACCGCCAGTGTACACTATACATATCAGTCCTCTCCCTCCATCTCTACCGCCAGTGTACACTATACATATCAGTCCTCTCCCTCCATCTCTACCACCAGTGTACACTATACATATCAGTCCTCTCTCCTCCATCTCTACCGCCAGTGTACACTATACATATCAGTCCTCTCTCTCCATCTCTACCACCAGTGTACACTATACATATCAGTCCTCTCCCTCCATCTCTACCGCCAGTGTACACTATACATATCAGTCCTCTCCTCCATCTCTACCGCCAGTGTACACTATACATATCAGTCCTCTCCCTCCATCTCTACCGCCAGTGTACACTATACATATCAGTCCTCTCTCTCCATCTCTACCGCCAGTGTACACTATACATATCAGTCCTCTCTCTCCATCTCTACCGCCAGTGTACACTATACATATCAGTCCTCTCCCTCCATCTCTACCACCAGTGTACACTATACATATCAGTCCTCTCCTCCATCTCTACCGCCAGTGTACACTATACATATCAGTCCTCTCCCCCATCTCTACCGCCAGTGTACACTATACATATCAGTCCTCTCCTCCATCTCTACCGCCAGTGTACACTATACATATCAGTCCTCTCCCTCCATCTCTACCGCCAGTGTACACTATACATATCAGTCCTCTCCTCCATCTCTACCGCCAGTGTACACTATACATATCAGTCCTCTCTCCTCCATCTCTACCGCCAGTGTACACTATACATATCAGTCCTCTCCCTCCATCTCTACCGCCAGTGTACACTATACATATCAGTCCTCTCTCCTCCATCTCTACCACCAGTGTACACTATACATATCAGTCCTCTCCTCCATCTCTACCGCCAGTGTACACTATACATATCAGTCCTCTCTCCTCCATCTCTACCGCCAGTGTACACTATACATATCAGTCCTCTCCCTCCATCTCTACCGCCAGTGTACACTATACATATCAGTCCTCTCCCTCCATCTCTACCGCCAGTGTACACTATACATATCAGTCCTCTCCTCCATCTCTACCGCCAGTGTACACTATACATATCAGTCCTCTCCTCCATCTCTACCACCAGTGTACACTATACATATCAGTCCTCTCCTCCATCTCTACCGCCAGTGTACACTATACATATCAGTCCTCTCCTCCATCTCTACCGCCAGTGTACACTATACATATCAGTCCTCTCCCTCCATCTCTACCGCCAGTGTACACTATACATATCAGTCCTCTCCCTCCATCTCTACCGCCAGTGTACACTATACATATCAGTCCTCTCTCCTCCATCTCTACCGCCAGTGTACACTATACATATCAGTCCTCTCCTCCATCTCTACCGCCAGTGTACACTATACATATCAGTCCTCTCCCTCCATCTCTACCGCCAGTGTACACTATACATATCAGTCCTCTCCTCCATCTCTACCGCCAGTGTACACTATACATATCAGTCCTCTCCCTCCATCTCTACCGCCAGTGTACACTATACATATCAGTCCTCTCCCTCCATCTCTACCGCCAGTGTACACTATACATATCAGTCCTCTCCCTCCATCTCTACCGCCAGTGTACACTATACATATCAGTCCTCTCTCCTCCATCTCTACCACCAGTGTACACTATACATATCAGTCCTCTCCTCCATCTCTACCGCCAGTGTACACTATACATATCAGTCCTCTCCCTCCATCTCTACCGCCAGTGTACACTATACATATCAGTCCTCTCCTCCATCTCTACCGCCAGTGTACACTATACATATCAGTCCTCTCCCTCCATCTCTACCGCCAGTGTACACTATACATATCAGTCCTCTCCTCCATCTCTACCGCCAGTGTACACTATACATATCAGTCCTCTCCCTCCATCTCTACCGCCAGTGTACACTATACATATCAGTCCTCTCCCTCCATCTCTACCACCAGTGTACACTATACATATCAGTCCTCTCCCTCCATCTCTACCACCAGTGTACACTATACATATCAGTCCTCTCCTCCATCTCTACCACCAGTGTACACTATACATATCAGTCCTCTCTCTCCATCTCTACCACCAGTGTACACTATACATATCAGTCCTCTCCCTCCATCTCTACCACCAGTGTACACTATACATATCAGTCCTCTCTCCTCCATCTCTACCGCCAGTGTACACTATACATATCAGTCCTCTCCTCCATCTCTACCGCCAGTGTACACTATACATATCAGTCCTCTCCTCCATCTCTACCGCCAGTGTACACTATACATATCAGTCCTCTCTCCTCCATCTCTACCGCCAGTGTACACTATACATATCAGTCCTCTCCTCCATCTCTACCGCCAGTGTACACTATACATATCAGTCCTCTCTCCTCCATCTCTACCGCCAGTGTACACTATACATATCAGTCCTCTCCTCCATCTCTACCGCCAGTGTACACTATACATATCAGTCCTCTCCTCCATCTCTACCGCCAGTGTACACTATACATATCAGTCCTCTCCTCCATCTCTACCGCCAGTGTACACTATACATATCAGTCCTCTCTCCTCCATCTCTACCGCCAGTGTACACTATACATATCAGTCCTCTCCTCCATCTCTACCGCCAGTGTACACTATACATATCAGTCCTCTCCCTCCATCTCTACCGCCAGTGTACACTATACATATCAGTCCTCTCCCTCCATCTCTACCGCCAGTGTACACTATACATATCAGTCCTCTCTCCTCCATCTCTACCGCCAGTGTACACTATACATATCAGTCCTCTCCTCCATCTCTACCGCCAGTGTACACTATACATATCAGTCCTCTCCCTCCATCTCTACCGCCAGTGTACACTATACATATCAGTCCTCTCCCTCCATCTCTACCGCCAGTGTACACTATACATATCAGTCCTCTCCCTCCATCTCTACCGCCAGTGTACACTATACATATCAGTCCTCTCTCCTCCATCTCTACCGCCAGTGTACACTATACATATCAGTCCTCTCCTCCATCTCTACCGCCAGTGTACACTATACATATCAGTCCTCTCCTCCACTCCATCTCTACCGCCCTGTACACTATACATATCAGTCCTCTCCCCTCCCTTCCTCTCTCCTCCATCTCTACCACCAGTGTACACTATACATATCAGTCCTCTCTCCTCCATCTCTACCGCCAGTGTACACTATACATATCAGTCCTCTCCCTCCATCTCTACCGCCAGTGTACACTATACATATCAGTCCTCTCCCTCCATCTCTACCACCAGTGTACACTATACATATCAGTCCTCTCTCCTCCATCTCTACCACCAGTGTACACTATACATATCAGTCCTCTCCCTCCATCTCTACCGCCAGTGTACACTATACATATCAGTCCTCTCTCCCTCCATCTCTACCGCCAGTGTACACTATACATATCAGTCCTCTCCCTCCATCTCTACCGCCAGTGTACACTATACATATCAGTCCTCTCTCCTCCATCTCTACCGCCAGTGTACACTATACATATCAGTCCTCTCCCTCCATCTCTACCGCCAGTGTACACTATACATATCAGTCCTCTCCCTCCATCTCTACCACCAGTGTACACTATACATATCAGTCCTCTCCTCCATCTCTACCGCCAGTGTACACTATACATATCAGTCCTCTCTCTCCATCTCTACCGCCAGTGTACACTATACATATCAGTCCTCTCCCTCCATCTCTACCGCCAGTGTACACTATACATATCAGTCCTCTCCTCCATCTCTACCGCCAGTGTACACTATACATATCAGTCCTCTCCCTCCATCTCTACCGCCAGCCTGTACACTATACATATCAGTCCTCTCTCCTCCATCTCTACCGCCAGTGTACACTATACATATCAGTCCTCTCCTCCATCTCTACCGCCAGTGTACACTATACATATCAGTCCTCTCCTCCATCTCTACCGCCAGTGTACACTATACATATCAGTCCTCTCTCCTCCATCTCTACCGCCAGTGTACACTATACATATCAGTCCTCTCCCTCCATCTCTACCGCCAGTGTACACTATACATATCAGTCCTCTCCCTCCATCTCTACCGCCAGTGTACACTATACATATCAGTCCTCTCCCTCCATCTCTACCGCCAGTGTACACTATACATATCAGTCCTCTCCCTCCATCTCTACCGCCAGTGTACACTATACATATCAGTCCTCTCCTCCATCTCTACCACCAGTGTACTCCATCATCTCACCGCCAGTGTACACTATACATATCAGTCCTCTCCTCCATCTCTACCGCCAGTGTACACTATACATATCAGTCCTCTCCCTCCATCTCTACCACCAGTGTACACTATACATATCATTCCTCTCCTCCATCTCTACCGCCAGTGTACACTATACATATCAGTCCTCTCTCCTCCATCTCTACCGCCAGTGTACACTATACATATCAGTCCTCTCCTCCATCTCTACCGCCAGTGTACACTATACATATCAGTCCTCTCTCCTCCATCTCTACCGCCAGTGTACACTATACATATCAGTCCTCTCCCTCCATCTCTACCACCAGTGTACACTATACATATCAGTCCTCTCCCTCCATCTCTACCGCCAGTGTACACTATACATATCAGTCCTCTCCTCCATCTCTACCGCCAGTGTACACTATACATATCAGTCCTCTCCTCCATCTCTACCGCCAGTGTACACTATACATATCAGTCCTCTCCTCCATCTCTACCGCCAGTGTACACTATACATATCAGTCCTCTCCTCCATCTCTACCGCCAGTGTACACTATACATATCAGTCCTCTCCTCCATCTCTACCGCCAGTGTACACTATACATATCAGTCCTCTCTCCTCCATCTCTACCGCCAGTGTACACTATACATATCAGTCCTCTCCTCCATCTCTACCGCCAGTGTACACTATACATATCAGTCCTCTCCCTCCATCTCTACCACCAGTGTACACTATACATATCAGTCCTCTCCCTCCATCTCTACCGCCAGTGTACACTATACATATCAGTCCTCTCCCTCCATCTCTACCGCCAGTGTACACTATACATATCAGTCCTCTCCTCCATCTCTACCGCCAGTGTACACTATACATATCAGTCCTCTCCCTCCATCTCTACCGCCAGTGTACACTATACATATCAGTCCTCTCCTCCATCTCTACCACCAGTGTACACTATACATATCAGTCCTCTCCCTCCATCTCTACCGCCAGTGTACACTATACATATCAGTCCTCTCCTCCATCTCTACCGCCAGTGTACACTATACATATCAGTCCTCTCCCTCCATCTCTACCGCCAGTGTACACTATACATATCAGTCCTCTCCCTCCATCTCTACCGCCAGTGTACACTATACATATCAGTCCTCTCCCTCCATCTCTACCACCAGTGTACACTATACATATCAGTCCTCTCCCTCCATCTCTACCACCAGTGTACACTATACATATCAGTCCTCTCCTCCATCTCTACCGCCAGTGTACACTATACATATCAGTCCTCTCCTCCATCTCTACCGCCAGTGTACACTATACATATCAGTCCTCTCCCTCCATCTCTACCACCAGTGTACACTATACATATCAGTCCTCTCCCTCCATCTCTACCGCCAGTGTACACTATACATATCAGTCCTCTCCCTCCATCTCTACCACCAGTGTACACTATACATATCAGTCCTCTCTCTCCATCTCTACCGCCAGTGTACACTATACATATCAGTCCTCTCCTCCATCTCTACCGCCAGTGTACACTATACATATCAGTCCTCTCTCCTCCATCTCTACCGCCAGTGTACACTATACATATCAGTCCTCTCCTCCATCTCTACCGCCAGTGTACACTATACATATCAGTCCTCTCCCTCCATCTCTACCGCCAGTGTACACTATACATATCAGTCCTCTCCCTCCATCTCTACCGCCAGTGTACACTATACATATCAGTCCTCTCTCCTCCATCTCTACCGCCAGTGTACACTATACATATCAGTCCTCTCCCTCCATCTCTACCACCAGTGTACACTATACATATCAGTCCTCTCCTCCATCTCTACCGCCAGTGTACACTATACATATCAGTCCTCTCTCTCCATCTCTACCGCCAGTGTACACTATACATATCAGTCCTCTCCTCCATCTCTACCGCCAGTGTACACTATACATATCAGTCCTCTCCCTCCATCTCTACCGCCAGTGTACACTATACATATCAGTCCTCTCCTCCATCTCTACCACCAGTGTACACTATACATATCAGTCCTCTCTCCTCCATCTCTACCGCCAGTGTACACTATACATATCAGTCCTCTCTCCTCCATCTCTACCGCCAGTGTACACTATACATATCAGTCCTCTCTCCTCCATCTCTACCGCCAGTGTACACTATACATATCAGTCCTCTCCTCCATCTCTACCGCCAGTGTACACTATACATATCAGTCCTCTCCTCCATCTCTACCACCAGTGTACACTATACATATCAGTCCTCTCCTCCATCTCTACCACCAGTGTACACTATACATATCAGTCCTCTCTCCTCCATCTCTACCACCAGTGTACACTATACATATCAGTCCTCTCCTCCATCTCTACCGCCAGTGTACACTATACATATCAGTCCTCTCCTCCATCTCTACCGCCAGTGTACACTATACATATCAGTCCTCTCCTCCATCTCTACCACCAGTGTACACTATACATATCAGTCCTCTCTCCTCCATCTCTACCGCCAGTGTACACTATACATATCAGTCCTCTCCTCCATCTCTACCGCCAGTGTACACTATACATATCAGTCCTCTCTCCTCCATCTCTACCGCCAGTGTACACTATACATATCAGTCCTCTCCTCCATCTCTACCGCCAGTGTACACTATACATATCAGTCCTCTCCTCCATCTCTACCGCCAGTGTACACTATACATATCAGTCCTCTCCTCCATCTCTACCGCCAGTGTACACTATACATATCAGTCCTCTCTCCTCCATCTCTACCACCAGTGTACACTATACATATCAGTCCTCTCTCTCCATCTCTACCGCCAGTGTACACTATACATATCAGTCCTCTCCTCCATCTCTACCGCCAGTGTACACTATACATATCAGTCCTCTCTCCTCCATCTCTACCGCCAGTGTACACTATACATATCAGTCCTCTCCCTCCATCTCTACCGCCAGTGTACACTATACATATCAGTCCTCTCCTCCATCTCTACCGCCAGTGTACACTATACATATCAGTCCTCTCTCCTCCATCTCTACCACCAGTGTACACTATACATATCAGTCCTCTCCCTCCATCTCTACCGCCAGTGTACACTATACATATCAGTCCTCTCCCTCCATCTCTACCGCCAGTGTACACTATACATATCAGTCCTCTCCTCCATCTCTACCGCCAGTGTACACTATACATATCAGTCCTCTCTCCTCCATCTCTACCGCCAGTGTACACTATACATATCAGTCCTCTCTCCTCCATCTCTACCGCCAGTGTACACTATACATATCAGTCCTCTCCTCCATCTCTACCGCCAGTGTACACTATACATATCAGTCCTCTCCCTCCATCTCTACCGCCAGTGTACACTATACATATCAGTCCTCTCCTCCATCTCTACCGCCAGTGTACACTATACATATCAGTCCTCTCCCTCCATCTCTACCGCCAGTGTACACTATACATATCAGTCCTCTCTCCTCCATCTCTACCGCCAGTGTACACTATACATATCAGTCCTCTCCCTCCATCTCTACCGCCAGTGTACACTATACATATCAGTCCTCTCCCTCCATCTCTACCGCCAGTGTACACTATACATATCAGTCCTCTCCTCCATCTCTACCGCCAGTGTACACTATACATATCAGTCCTCTCCCTCCATCTCTACCGCCAGTGTACACTATACATATCAGTCCTCTCTCCTCCATCTCTACCGCCAGTGTACACTATACATATCAGTCCTCTCCCTCCATCTCTACCGCCAGTGTACACTATACATATCAGTCCTCTCCTCCATCTCTACCGCCAGTGTACACTATACATATCAGTCCTCTCCTCCATCTCTACCGCCAGTGTACACTATACATATCAGTCCTCTCTCCTCCATCTCTACCGCCAGTGTACACTATACATATCAGTCCTCTCCTCCATCTCTACCGCCAGTGTACACTATACATATCAGTCCTCTCCTCCATCTCTACCGCCAGTGTACACTATACATATCAGTCCTCTCCCTCCATCTCTACCACCAGTGTACACTATACATATCAGTCCTCTCTCCTCCATCTCTACCGCCAGTGTACACTATACATATCAGTCCTCTCCTCCATCTCTACCGCCAGTGTACACTATACATATCAGTCCTCTCCCTCCATCTCTACCACCAGTGTACACTATACATATCAGTCCTCTCCCTCCATCTCTACCGCCAGTGTACACTATACATATCAGTCCTCTCCCTCCATCTCTACCGCCAGTGTACACTATACATATCAGTCCTCTCTCCTCCATCTCTACCGCCAGTGTACACTATACATATCAGTCCTCTCCCTCCATCTCTACCGCCAGTGTACACTATACATATCAGTCCTCTCTCCTCCATCTCTACCGCCAGTGTACACTATACATATCAGTCCTCTCTCCTCCATCTCTACCGCCAGTGTACACTATACATATCAGTCCTCTCCTCCATCTCTACCGCCAGTGTACACTATACATATCAGTCCTCTCTCCTCCATCTCTACCGCCAGTGTACACTATACATATCAGTCCTCTCCTCCATCTCTACCGCCAGTGTACACTATACATATCAGTCCTCTCCTCCATCTCTACCGCCAGTGTACACTATACATATCAGTCCTCTCCTCCATCTCTACCGCCAGTGTACACTATACATATCAGTCCTCTCCTCCATCTCTACCGCCAGTGTACACTATACATATCAGTCCTCTCCTCCATCTCTACCGCCAGTGTACACTATACATATCAGTCCTCTCTCCTCCATCTCTACCGCCAGTGTACACTATACATATCAGTCCTCTCCTCCATCTCTACCGCCAGTGTACACTATACATATCAGTCCTCTCCCTCCATCTCTACCGCCAGTGTACACTATACATATCAGTCCTCTCTCCTCCATCTCTACCGCCAGTGTACACTATACATATCAGTCCTCTCCTCCATCTCTACCACCAGTGTACACTATACATATCAGTCCTCTCTCTCCATCTCTACCGCCAGTGTACACTATACATATCAGTCCTCTCCCTCCATCTCTACCGCCAGTGTACACTATACATATCAGTCCTCTCCCTCCATCTCTACCGCCAGTGTACACTATACATATCAGTCCTCTCCTCCATCTCTACCGCCAGTGTACACTATACATATCAGTCCTCTCTCCTCCATCTCTACCACCAGTGTACACTATACATATCAGTCCTCTCTCCTCCATCTCTACCGCCAGTGTACACTATACATATCAGTCCTCTCCCTCCATCTCTACCACCAGTGTACACTATACATATCAGTCCTCTCTCCTCCATCTCTACCACCAGTGTACACTATACATATCAGTCCTCTCCTCCATCTCTACCGCCAGTGTACACTATACATATCAGTCCTCTCTCCTCCATCTCTACCGCCAGTGTACACTATACATATCAGTCCTCTCCCTCCATCTCTACCGCCAGTGTACACTATACATATCAGTCCTCTCTCCTCCATCTCTACCGCCAGTGTACACTATACATATCAGTCCTCTCTCCTCCATCTCTACCGCCAGTGTACACTATACATATCAGTCCTCTCCTCCATCTCTACCGCCAGTGTACACTATACATATCAGTCCTCTCCTCCATCTCTACCGCCAGTGTACACTATACATATCAGTCCTCTCCCTCCATCTCTACCGCCAGTGTACACTATACATATCAGTCCTCTCTCCTCCATCTCTACCGCCAGTGTACACTATACATATCAGTCCTCTCCTCCATCTCTACCGCCAGTGTACACTATACATATCAGTCCTCTCCCTCCATCTCTACCGCCAGTGTACACTATACATATCAGTCCTCTCTCCTCCATCTCTACCGCCAGTGTACACTATACATATCAGTCCTCTCTCCTCCATCTCTACCGCCAGTGTACACTATACATATCAGTCCTCTCTCCTCCATCTCTACCGCCAGTGTACACTATACATATCAGTCCTCTCTCCTCCATCTCTACCACCAGTGTACACTATACATATCAGTCCTCTCTCCTCCATCTCTACCGCCAGTGTACACTATACATATCAGTCCTCTCCCTCCATCTCTACCGCCAGTGTACACTATACATATCAGTCCTCTCCTCCATCTCTACCGCCAGTGTACACTATACATATCAGTCCTCTCTCCTCCATCTCTACCGCCAGTGTACACTATACATATCAGTCCTCTCCCTCCATCTCTACCGCCAGTGTACACTATACATATCAGTCCTCTCCTCCATCTCTACCGCCAGTGTACACTATACATATCAGTCCTCTCTCCTCCATCTCTACCGCCAGTGTACACTATACATATCAGTCCTCTCCTCCATCTCTACCGCCAGTGTACACTATACATATCAGTCCTCTCTCTCCATCTCTACCGCCAGTGTACACTATACATATCAGTCCTCTCCTCCATCTCTACCGCCAGTGTACACTATACATATCAGTCCTCTCCTCCATCTCTACCACCAGTGTACACTATACATATCAGTCCTCTCTCCTCCATCTCTACCGCCAGTGTACACTATACATATCAGTCCTCTCCCTCCATCTCTACCGCCAGTGTACACTATACATATCAGTCCTCTCCTCCATCTCTACCACCAGTGTACACTATACATATCAGTCCTCTCTCCTCCATCTCTACCACCAGTGTACACTATACATATCAGTCCTCTCCTCCATCTCTACCGCCAGTGTACACTATACATATCAGTCCTCTCCTCCATCTCTACCGCCAGTGTACACTATACATATCAGTCCTCTCTCCTCCATCTCTACCGCCAGTGTACACTATACATATCAGTCCTCTCCTCCATCTCTACCGCCAGTGTACACTATACATATCAGTCCTCTCTCCTCCATCTCTACCGCCAGTGTACACTATACATATCAGTCCTCTCCCTCCATCTCTACCGCCAGTGTACACTATACATATCAGTCCTCTCCCTCCATCTCTACCGCCAGTGTACACTATACATATCAGTCCTCTCCCTCCATCTCTACCGCCAGTGTACACTATACATATCAGTCCTCTCCTCCATCTCTACCGCCAGTGTACACTATACATATCAGTCCTCTCCTCCATCTCTACCACCAGTGTACACTTATACATATCAGTCCTCTCCTCCATCTCTACCGCCAGTGTACACTATACATATCAGTCCTCTCCTCCATCTCTACCGCCAGTGTACACTATACATATCAGTCCTCTCCTCCATCTCTACCACCAGTGTACACTATACATATCAGTCCTCTCCCTCCATCTCTACCGCCAGTGTACACTATACATATCAGTCCTCTCTCCTCCATCTCTACCGCCAGTGTACACTATACATATCAGTCCTCTCCTCCATCTCTACCGCCAGTGTACACTATACATATCAGTCCTCTCCCCCCATCTCTACCACCAGTGTACACTATACATATCAGTCCTCTCTCCTCCATCTCTACCGCCAGTGTACACTATACATATCAGTCCTCTCCTCCATCTCTACCACCAGTGTACACTATACATATCAGTCCTCTCCCTCCATCTCTACCGCCAGTGTACACTATACATATCAGTCCTCTCCCTCCATCTCTACCGCCAGTGTACACTATACATATCAGTCCTCTCCTCCATCTCTACCGCCAGTGTACACTATACATATCAGTCCTCTCCTCCATCTCTACCGCCAGTGTACACTATACATATCAGTCCTCTCTCTCCATCTCTACCGCCAGTGTACACTATACATATCAGTCCTCTCCTCCATCTCTACCACCAGTGTACACTATACATATCAGTCCTCTCTCCTCCATCTCTACCGCCAGTGTACACTATACATATCAGTCCTCTCCTCCATCTCTACCGCCAGTGTACACTATACATATCAGTCCTCTCCTCCATCTCTACCGCCAGTGTACACTATACATATCAGTCCTCTCTCCTCCATCTCTACCGCCAGTGTACACTATACATATCAGTCCTCTCTCCTCCATCTCTACCGCCAGTGTACACTATACATATCAGTCCTCTCTCCTCCATCTCTACCACCAGTGTACACTATACATATCAGTCCTCTCCTCCATCTCTACCGCCAGTGTACACTATACATATCAGTCCTCTCCCTCCATCTCTACCGCCAGTGTACACTATACATATCAGTCCTCTCCCTCCATCTCTACCACCAGTGTACACTATACATATCAGTCCTCTCTCCTCCATCTCTACCACCAGTGTACACTATACATATCAGTCCTCTCTCTCCATCTCTACCACCAGTGTACACTATACATATCAGTCCTCTCCTCCATCTCTACCGCCAGTGTACACTATACATATCAGTCCTCTCCTCCATCTCTACCGCCAGTGTACACTATACATATCAGTCCTCTCCCTCCATCTCTACCGCCAGTGTACACTATACATATCAGTCCTCTCTCCTCCATCTCTACCGCCAGTGTACACTATACATATCAGTCCTCTCTCCTCCATCTCTACCGCCAGTGTACACTATACATATCAGTCCTCTCTCCTCCATCTCTACCACCAGTGTACACTATACATATCAGTCCTCTCTCCTCCATCTCTACCACCAGTGTACACTATACATATCAGTCCTCTCCTCCATCTCTACCGCCAGTGTACACTATACATATCAGTCCTCTCCTCCATCTCTACCGCCAGTGTACACTATACATATCAGTCCTCTCCCTCCATCTCTACCGCCAGTGTACACTATACATATCAGTCCTCTCCTCCATCTCTACCGCCAGTGTACACTATACATATCAGTCCTCTCTCCTCCATCTCTACCGCCAGTGTACACTATACATATCAGTCCTCTCTCCTCCATCTCTACCACCAGTGTACACTATACATATCAGTCCTCTCTCCTCCATCTCTACCGCCAGTGTACACTATACATATCAGTCCTCTCCTCCATCTCTACCGCCAGTGTACACTATACATATCAGTCCTCTCTCCTCCATCTCTACCGCCAGTGTACACTATACATATCAGTCCTCTCTCTCCATCTCTACCGCCAGTGTACACTATACATATCAGTCCTCTCTCCTCCATCTCTACCGCCAGTGTACACTATACATATCAGTCCTCTCCCTCCATCTCTACCGCCAGTGTACACTATACATATCAGTCCTCTCCTCCATCTCTACCGCCAGTGTACACTATACATATCAGTCCTCTCCCTCCATCTCTACCGCCAGTGTACACTATACATATCAGTCCTCTCCTCCATCTCTACCGCCAGTGTACACTATACATATCAGTCCTCTCCTCCATCTCTACCGCCAGTGTACACTATACATATCAGTCCTCTCCTCCATCTCTACCGCCAGTGTACACTATACATATCAGTCCTCTCTCCTCCATCTCTACCGCCAGTGTACACTATACATATCAGTCCTCTCCTCCATCTCTACCACCAGTGTACACTATACATATCAGTCCTCTCTCCTCCATCTCTACCGCCAGTGTACACTATACATATCAGTCCTCTCCCTCCATCTCTACCGCCAGTGTACACTATACATATCAGTCCTCTCTCCTCCATCTCTACCGCCAGTGTACACTATACATATCAGTCCTCTCCTCCATCTCTACCGCCAGTGTACACTATACATATCAGTCCTCTCCTCCATCTCTACCGCCAGTGTACACTATACATATCAGTCCTCTCCCTCCATCTCTACCGCCAGTGTACACTATACATATCAGTCCTCTCCCTCCATCTCTACCGCCAGTGTACACTATACATATCAGTCCTCTCCTCCATCTCTACCGCCAGTGTACACTATACATATCAGTCCTCTCTCTCCATCTCTACCGCCAGTGTACACTATACATATCAGTCCTCTCCCCCATCTCTACCGCCAGTGTACACTATACATATCAGTCCTCTCCCTCCATCTCTACCGCCAGTGTACACTATACATATCAGTCCTCTCTCCTCCATCTCTACCGCCAGTGTACACTATACATATCAGTCCTCTCCTCCATCTCTACCGCCAGTGTACACTATACATATCAGTCCTCTCCTCCATCTCTACCGCCAGTGTACACTATACATATCAGTCCTCTCTCCTCCATCTCTACCGCCAGTGTACACTATACATATCAGTCCTCTCTCCTCCATCTCTACCGCCAGTGTACACTATACATATCAGTCCTCTCCTCCATCTCTACCACCAGTGTACACTATACATATCAGTCCTCTCCCTCCATCTCTACCGCCAGTGTACACTATACATATCAGTCCTCTCTCCTCCATCTCTACCGCCAGTGTACACTATACATATCAGTCCTCTCCCTCCATCTCTACCGCCAGTGTACACTATACATATCAGTCCTCTCCTCCATCTCTACCGCCAGTGTACACTATACATATCAGTCCTCTCTCCTCCATCTCTACCGCCAGTGTACACTATACATATCAGTCCTCTCTCCTCCATCTCTACCGCCAGTGTACACTATACATATCAGTCCTCTCCCTCCATCTCTACCGCCAGTGTACACTATACATATCAGTCCTCTCCTCCATCTCTACCGCCAGTGTACACTATACATATCAGTCCTCTCCTCCATCTCTACCGCCAGTGTACACTATACATATCAGTCCTCTCCTCCATCTCTACCACCAGTGTACACTATACATATCAGTCCTCTCCTCCATCTCTACCGCCAGTGTACACTATACATATCAGTCCTCTCCTCCATCTCTACCGCCAGTGTACACTATACATATCAGTCCTCTCTCCTCCATCTCTACCGCCAGTGTACACTATACATATCAGTCCTCTCTCCTCCATCTCTACCGCCAGTGTACACTATACATATCAGTCCTCTCTCCTCCATCTCTACCGCCAGTGTACACTATACATATCAGTCCTCTCCTCCATCTCTACCACCAGTGTACACTATACATATCAGTCCTCTCTCCTCCATCTCTACCACCAGTGTACACTATACATATCAGTCCTCTCCTCCATCTCTACCGCCAGTGTACACTATACATATCAGTCCTCTCTCCTCCATCTCTACCGCCAGTGTACACTATACATATCAGTCCTCTCCCTCCATCTCTACCACCAGTGTACACTATACATATCAGTCCTCTCTCCTCCATCTCTACCACCAGTGTACACTATACATATCAGTCCTCTCCTCCATCTCTACCGCCAGTGTACACTATACATATCAGTCCTCTCCCTCCATCTCTACCGCCAGTGTACACTATACATATCAGTCCTCTCTCCTCCATCTCTACCACCAGTGTACACTATACATATCAGTCCTCTCCCTCCATCTCTACCGCCAGTGTACACTATACATATCAGTCCTCTCTCCTCCATCTCTACCGCCAGTGTACACTATACATATCAGTCCTCTCCTCCATCTCTACCGCCAGTGTACACTATACATATCAGTCCTCTCCTCCATCTCTACCGCCAGTGTACACTATACATATCAGTCCTCTCTCCTCCATCTCTACCGCCAGTGTACACTATACATATCAGTCCTCTCTCCTCCATCTCTACCGCCAGTGTACACTATACATATCAGTCCTCTCCTCCATCTCTACCGCCAGTGTACACTATACATATCAGTCCTCTCTCCTCCATCTCTACCGCCAGTGTACACTATACATATCAGTCCTCTCCTCCATCTCTACCGCCAGTGTACACTATACATATCAGTCCTCTCTCCTCCATCTCTACCGCCAGTGTACACTATACATATCAGTCCTCTCCCTCCATCTCTACCGCCAGTGTACACTATACATATCAGTCCTCTCCTCCATCTCTACCGCCAGTGTACACTATACATATCAGTCCTCTCTCCTCCATCTCTACCGCCAGTGTACACTATACATATCAGTCCTCTCTCTCCATCTCTACCGCCAGTGTACACTATACATATCAGTCCTCTCTCCTCCATCTCTACCGCCAGTGTACACTATACATATCAGTCCTCTCCTCCATCTCTACCGCCAGTGTACACTATACATATCAGTCCTCTCCCTCCATCTCTACCACCAGTGTACACTATACATATCAGTCCTCTCCTCCATCTCTACCACCAGTGTACACTATACATATCAGTCCTCTCCCTCCATCTCTACCGCCAGTGTACACTATACATATCAGTCCTCTCTCCTCCATCTCTACCGCCAGTGTACACTATACATATCAGTCCTCTCCTCCATCTCTACCGCCAGTGTACACTATACATATCAGTCCTCTCCTCCATCTCTACCGCCAGTGTACACTATACATATCAGTCCTCTCCTCCATCTCTACCGCCAGTGTACACTATACATATCAGTCCTCTCCTCCATCTCTACCGCCAGTGTACACTATACATATCAGTCCTCTCCTCCATCTCTACCGCCAGTGTACACTATACATATCAGTCCTCTCCTCCATCTCTACCGCCAGTGTACACTATACATATCAGTCCTCTCCTCCATCTCTACCGCCAGTGTACACTATACATATCAGTCCTCTCCCTCCATCTCTACCACCAGTGTACACTATACATATCAGTCCTCTCCCTCCATCTCTACCGCCAGTGTACACTATACATATCAGTCCTCTCCCTCCATCTCTACCGCCAGTGTACACTATACATATCAGTCCTCTCCCTCCATCTCTACCGCCAGTGTACACTATACATATCAGTCCTCTCCCTCCATCTCTACCGCCAGTGTACACTATACATATCAGTCCTCTCTCCTCCATCTCTACCACCAGTGTACACTATACATATCAGTCCTCTCCTCCATCTCTACCGCCAGTGTACACTATACATATCAGTCCTCTCCCTCCATCTCTACCGCCAGTGTACACTATACATATCAGTCCTCTCTCCTCCATCTCTACCGCCAGTGTACACTATACATATCAGTCCTCTCTCCTCCATCTCTACCGCCAGTGTACACTATACATATCAGTCCTCTCCTCCATCTCTACCGCCAGTGTACACTATACATATCAGTCCTCTCCTCCATCTCTACCGCCAGTGTACACTATACATATCAGTCCTCTCCTCCATCTCTACCACCAGTGTACACTATACATATCAGTCCTCTCTCCTCCATCTCTACCGCCAGTGTACACTATACATATCAGTCCTCTCCTCCATCTCTACCGCCAGTGTACACTATACATATCAGTCCTCTCCCTCCATCTCTACCGCCAGTGTACACTATACATATCAGTCCTCTCTCCTCCATCTCTACCACCAGTGTACACTATACATATCAGTCCTCTCTCCTCCATCTCTACCACCAGTGTACACTATACATATCAGTCCTCTCCTCCATCTCTACCGCCAGTGTACACTATACATATCAGTCCTCTCCTCCATCTCTACCGCCAGTGTACACTATACATATCAGTCCTCTCTCCTCCATCTCTACCGCCAGTGTACACTATACATATCAGTCCTCTCTCCTCCATCTCTACCACCAGTGTACACTATACATATCAGTCCTCTCTCCTCCATCTCTACCGCCAGTGTACACTATACATATCAGTCCTCTCCTCCATCTCTACCACCAGTGTACACTATACATATCAGTCCTCTCTCCTCCATCTCTACCACCAGTGTACACTATACATATCAGTCCTCTCCTCCATCTCTACCGCCAGTGTACACTATACATATCAGTCCTCTCCTCCATCTCTACCGCCAGTGTACACTATACATATCAGTCCTCTCTCCTCCATCTCTACCGCCAGTGTACACTATACATATCAGTCCTCTCTCCTCCATCTCTACCGCCAGTGTACACTATACATATCAGTCCTCTCTCCTCCATCTCTACCGCCAGTGTACACTATACATATCAGTCCTCTCCCTCCATCTCTACCGCCAGTGTACACTATACATATCAGTCCTCTCCTCCATCTCTACCGCCAGTGTACACTATACATATCAGTCCTCTCTCCTCCATCTCTACCACCAGTGTACACTATACATATCAGTCCTCTCTCCTCCATCTCTACCGCCAGTGTACACTATACATATCAGTCCTCTCCTCCATCTCTACCACCAGTGTACACTATATACATCACCCCCCTCTCCTCCATCTCTACCGCCAGTGTACACTATACATATCAGTCCTTCTCATCTTCCTTTTCCCATGTACAGCTCTCACACACTTTTCACTCTCTTTAACCACCCCAATCGCTATACTTCATTTAGCAGTGAAGTTAAACAGAAGCGTCCTCATAAATCTCTGAACCACCTTCTTTCTCTGTCTATTTTGCTCCTTCTAGCTTCTGGGGACATCTCTCCAAATCCTGGCCCTCCTTCTTTCAGTAACGTTTCCTCTTCCAGCACACATGAAGTCCTACAAATCTCCTCAATATTCACTGTGTTCCCTCTCCTTATCTTTCTCCTGTCCCTTTATCTCCTGCTTGGTGTGTAACAAACTAGAATATATTAATGATATTAATGACTCGCCCTTACTGTCCCCTGGATCCAGCAGTTTGATACGGCCTCCCCTGGTGCTCGTTCTCATGGTGGCCTACAATTCTCACACACCTCTAGGCCTGACAACAGGAAGGGTGGAGGGGTAGGGTTACTTCTGTCACCGCAGTGCACTTTTCAGGCCATCCCACCGGTACCCTCACTCACATCCCCCTCTACCGTCCACCCGGCTCACCCTACCAATTTCTGGATCACTTCGCTTCTTGGCTTCCCCTCTTTTTATCCAGTGAAATTCCTCCCCTCATCATGGGTGACTGTAACATCCCCACTGACACCCCTGTCTCCCCAGCTGCCTCACATTTTCTCTCAATAACCTCGTCTTTTGGTCTTTCACAACTTTCCTCTTCCGCCACACACGTAGATGGCAACACCATTGATCTTGTCTTCCATCGTCTCCTCACAGTTTCTAAATTTACTAACTCTTCTCTGCCACTCTCTGACCATAACCTTCTGTCTCTCACCAACAGTGCTTTCTCTCCTTCACAGGACACACCTACTCATCATACATATAGGAATTTACATGTTATTAACACCCAGCACCTCTCAGATCCTCTACAGTCCTCTCTGTCCCCCATCTCTTCACTGTCCTGCCCCAATCTGGCCACCAGTCACTATAATGAAACCCTTAAGAGTGCATTGGATGAGGCGGCTCTCCCTTTCCCCTCTTCACTTGAAAATTTCAACGCAGGAGGCAGCAACCCTGGCACACGCCACAGATGCGTTTTCTTCAGCGGTGCTCTAGGTGTACTGAACGTCTCTGGAGAAAATCACGTACACCTGCAGACTTCCTCCACTTTAAATTTATGCTTAAAACCTATAATTCTGCCCTTCACCTCGCCAAACAAGACTATTTCACCGCTCTCATCTCTTCTCTCTCCTGTAACCCTAAAAGGCTACTTGAAACTTTTCAATCCTTACTCACTCCCAAGGTGCAGATGCCATTCACAGACCTTAGCACAGATGACCTGGCCTCTTATTTCCATGACAAAATTGATAAGATCCGTCAGGAAATAACTGCCCAATCCCCAGGTGGCATTTATCTTCCTTACCTACCACACAATTAATCCTCCCTCTCCTTACCACACGCTTGATCCCCTTACCTACCACACCATTGATCCCCTTACCTACCACACCATTGATTCCCTTACCTACCACACCATTGATCCCCTTACCTACCACACCATTGATCCCCTTACCTACCACACCATTGATCCCCTTACCTACCACACCATTAATCCCCTCACCTACTTCACCATTGATCCCCTCACCTACCACACCATTGATCCCCTCACCTACCATACTATTGATCTCCTCACCTACTGCACCATTGAACCCCCTCACCTACCACACTTCATCCTGTTCATTCTCCTCTTTTGAACCTCCTTTCTTCTGCTCACCCTATGACTTATAGTAGTGACAAACATGCTGTTATAACCCCTCTATTGAAGAAATCCTCCTTTGACCCATCCTGTGCTGCTAACTATCGACCCGTCTCTAACCTCTCCTTCATCTCCAAAATCTTGGAACGCTTGATCTATTCTCGCTTAATCCACTATCTTTCTGCTAACTCTCTTCTTGACCCCTTACAATCTGGCTTCCGCACTCTGCACTCTACTGAAACGGCCCTCACAAAAGTCTCCAATGATCTCCTGACGGCTAAATCCAAAGGTGACTTCTCTCTTCTTATTCTTCTAGATCTCTTAGCAGCATTTGACACTGTTGACCATCAACTCCTCCTCACTATGCTCCGCTCTGTCGGCCTCACAGACACCGCTCTCTCCTGGTTCTCTTCTTATCTCTCTGACCACACTTTCTGTGTATCATTTGCAGGCTCTGTTTCTTCCCCTCTTCCCCTTGCCGTTGGGGTTCCTCAGGGCTCGGTCCTAGGCCCCCTGCTCTTCTCCCTCTACACAGCCCCCATTGGACAAACCATCACCAGATTTGGCTTCAGGTACCATCTCTATGCTGATAACACCCAATTATATACGTCATCCCGTGACATCACCCCTGCACTAATACAGAACACCAGTGACTGTCTCTCTGCTGTCTCTAATATCATGTCTTCGCTCTATCTGACACTGAATCTCTCAAAGACTGGACTACTGCTGTTTCCACCGGTCACTACAGCGAGGCCTCCGGTCTGTGCCGGTCACTACAGCGAGTCCTCCGGTCTGCGCCGGTCACTACAGCGAGGCCTCCGGTCTGTGCCGGTCACTACAGCGAGGCCTCCGGTCTGTGCCGGTCACTACAGCGAGGCCTCCGGTCTGTGCCGGTCACTACAGCAAGGCCTCCGGTCTGTGCCGATCACTACATCGAGGTCTCTGGTCTGTGCCGGTCACTACAGCGAGGCCTCCCGTCTGTGCCGGTCACTACAGCGAGGCCTCCTGTCTGTGCCGGTCACTACAGGGAGGCCTTCGGTCTGTGCCGGTCGCTACAGCGAGGCCTCTCGTCTGTTCCGGTCACTACAGCGAGGCCTTCGGTCTGTGCCGGTCACTACAGCGAGGCCTCCGGTCTGTGCCGGTCACTACAGCGAGCCCTCCGGTCTGCGCAGGTCACTACAGCGATGCCTCCGCTCTGTGCCGGTCACTACATTGGCTGCCTATACAATACAGAATATAATATAAACTTCTCCCCCGCCTCCACAAGGCTCTCCATAATGCTGCACCTCCCTACATTTCCTCCCTCATCTCTGTCTATCGCCCAACCCGTGCTCTCCGCTCACTCAATGACCTAAGACTAACATCCTCTATTATCAGAACCTCCCACGCTCGTATACAAGACTTCTCCCGAGTTGCACCACTTCTCTGGAATGTTCTATCCCGGACAATCAGATTAACCCCCAATTTCCACAGCTTCAAGCGCAAACTAAAGACACATCTTATCAGACAGGCCGATCACAACTCCTAATGTAAACCCTTCTGTAGTTAGAATCCCTAAAACGTCCCCTCCTCTGTTCACGCTCCCGCATTACCTCACAGGATATGAGGCCGTATCAGACTAACTTTATATGTCCGGGCACCGTCTGCACGTTACAGGACACGACTGGTGACGGCTCCTACAGCTTTATATATGTGTAATGACAGTAACCTCTATTACAGAAACAGCTGGACCACTGTATAACTAATATTAGCACTTGTGTCACCCCATGCTACCTCATAGATTGTCAGTAGAGATGAGCGAATCGAAGCTGACGAAGCAGAATTTGATCCGAATTTCAGGAAATCTTCGATTCGCATCGAATCCGGATTTCCTCACGATTTCCTAAAATGGCTGCTGCACATGTTAGGACATGGGGCAAGGGACTCTGGGAACGCGGGATCACTCACAATGCCATGCATGCAGCCAATCAGCAGCCAGCCAGCCCTGTGATGTCACAGCCCTATAAATACCCTCTGCCATCTTAGGTTCAGTCATCTCCCAGTGCAGGGAGAAATGTCAGCAGGTGCTAGGGAAAGTGGTAGAAAAGACTTAAAAACTGATATTTTGCTCAATCGAAGTTCAGGGAAAGAGCATCAGAAGTGTAGGGAAAGGATAGGGAGGAATTTATACAGAGTATTGAAGCAGAACAGGGGTCATTTTGGGGTGTTTGCAGCGTCAGTAATAGGAACAATCGTACTACACCTTGCTGCACTGACTGCGCAGTTATCTGTTATAACGCCTTTTCTGTTTATTAGTGGGGAAACAATAAAGGGCTTATTCGCCGTTGTGTGTTATAGGTAGAAAATTATAGGCCATTTTGCCCTGTATTAATTTCCTTTTCATTTACTTATTTGATGTAACAGTATGTCAGACAGAGAAGTGAGAGGCCATGCACAGGGGAGGGCACAGGCCTAAATGTTTCTGCCGCAGGCACAGGTCGCAGCAGAGTAAGGGGGCGTGGCAGCAGGGGTCACTTACAGAGGCCTGAGCTCCCAGTGTCAAGTCGTGGTCGTGTCTTGACCAGCAACACAACGGTTGTAGACTGGTTAACTCCGTCATCCACTTCATCCCAAGTCACATCAGACACCCCCAGCCAAGAGTCGGTAGGTTCGTCAGACACAACCCTTAGTTGGCATGGCCCGGCAGCAGGCCCTGTGCCCTCACCTGTCCTCAACCTGCCTCTGTCCTTTTCTGTTCCCTCAGCTAGAGAACTACTCTATGCTGTGGGCTCAGATCCACTGTACAGTGAGGAGGAGGTACTAGAGGACAGTCAGCAGCTACTGCTCTGCCAAGATGTGGAGGAGACATCCGCCGCTTCCTCCGGTAGGCGGGCAAGTAGTGATGAGGAGAGTGGTATGGGAGCTGGTGTTGCGAGCAGTCAGGCTCTTAGCTCATAGACCGTTGAGGAGGACATCAGTGACGTGCAGTACTCGATGATGATGTAGCCGATCGCAATTGGTTGCTGGGTGATGAAGGGGCCTCATCATCATCGGGAGAAAAGGGTGGCAGCTTGCGCAGGAGGTAGCGGCTGAGCCAGCAAGTCGGTAGTGTGGCCGGGAGTCAGCAGGGTGGCAGCAGTGGGAGGTCAGGAGCCAAACGTGCCCAGGGTAGTGTACCCGCTTCACTGGA
The DNA here is from genome assembly GCA_947044405.1 of Leptodactylus fallax. Taxonomy (NCBI): domain Eukaryota; kingdom Metazoa; phylum Chordata; class Amphibia; order Anura; family Leptodactylidae; genus Leptodactylus; species Leptodactylus fallax. The sequence goes on along the minus strand of CAMRHE010000442.1, from coordinate 827,636 downwards.
GCCTACCTGCCCGGAAAGCAGTGGTGCAGGGGTTCACGGAGGCAGTGGCGTTAGCAGTCAGTCAGTACGGAGTGTTGGGAGTAAAATCACCTACTCGGCCATGTGGAAGTTTTTTGTTAACCCGCTGGGGGAGTTGATCATGGTCATATGTCAAATCTGTGGGCAGAAGGTGAAGCATGGCCAGGGTGAAAATGTTGGCACCACAGCCCTGCGCCAACATATACAGTGTCACCATAAAGTGGCCTGGGAGAACCGTGGCTCCAATGTGGTGGTCCAGCCTGCCGCAGTAACTGCTGCATCACTCAGTGGCACGCACGCCATTTCAGGCAGTCAAGGCTCCACCACCTCAGCTGAAGGAAGCTGTGTGTCTTTCCCATCATCTGATGGTCCTGATACTCCAGCTCCTCCTCCTAGTCAGTCATTGCATCAGCAATCAATCACCAAAGTGACTATGAAGAGACAACAGTATGCGTGCAATCATCCAATGGTGCAGAAGCTGAACCTGCTCCTGTCCAAGTTGCTGGTGCTGCAGTCCCTCCCTTTCCACTTGGTGGACTCTGCATCTTTCAGAGAACTGATGGCTTGCACCAAGCTGAGGTGGACAGTCCCAAGCCATCATTTCTTTGCCAAAAAGGCAGTACCAGCCCTGCACAAATTTGTAGAAGAGAAGGTGGGCCAGTCCTTGAGCCTGTCGGTGTCTGCCAAAGTGCACGGCAGCGCCAACGTGTGGAGCTGCAACTATGGTCAAGGACAATATATGTCATTTATGGCCCACTGGGTTAATGTGGTTTCTGTACAGGCACACCAGCAACTTGGACAGGTGACGCCACTTCCGCCTCCATGTTCTCACACCGTTGGTCCTGCAACAATGTCCGCCTCATCCTCCACTGTGTCCTCAGCCACCACTGCAGGGACAATTCCCAGTGCTCCTCCAGCATACCACATGTGCATGGCACAACGGTGTCACACTGTTCTACACTTCATTTGTCTGGGCGAACAGAGTCACACAGGGGAGGAACTGCTCTGTGTCCTTCATTAAGAAATCAAATCCTGGCTTTCTCAGTGACAACTCAAAATTGGAACCATGGTGACTGACAACGGGAAGAACATGGTATCGGTGCTGCGTCAAGGGGGGATGAGCCATGCGCTCTGCATGGTGCACGTGTTTAATCTGGTTATCAAGTGTTTCCTTAAGTCTACCACCCATCTGAAAGACATCCTAAAAATGGCCAGGAAACTTTGCATGCACTTCAGCCACTCGTACACTGCCAAGCACACCTTCCATGAGCTGCAGCGGCAGAACGGCCTCCCACAACATAGGCTGATATGCGATGTTTCCACCCATTGGAATTCCACCCTCCATATGTTGGACCGACTGTACGAACAGAGAAAGGCCATAAACGATTTCTTGATAATCCAGGCGGACAGAGTTACTCCCCCGTGTAACTTCGATGTTAGCCAGTGGCAGCTCATGTGTGACACCTGCCGTTTGCTTGTTCCCTTTGAGGAGGCCCCTTTATTTGTCACCCGGATTACGGGATGAACAACGTCATTCCACTGATTCATATCCTTGAAAAGATGCTGGTAAATCTGGCTGGTCAGGGGACTGGAGATGTGGCGCCTACATCTCACGACCACATGAGCCCTGTGGGGGCTGAACTGGAGGAGGAGGAGGAGGAGGACATTGGAGCACAAGCAATGTGAAGCGAAATGAGTTGTTTTTCTACACGGGTGACAGGAGAGGAGGAGCAGGAACAGCCGGAAGAGCAAGAGGGAGATGAGGAGGATGAGGCAGATGACCCAGACACACCGTGGCAGTATGCAGCGGAGATGGATGCAGGGAGTCCCTCCGAGTCACTTGCACAAATGGCCCGATGCATGCTGACTTGCTTGCGTAGTGACAGCTGAATTGTCACCATTAGGCAGAGGGATGACTATTGGCTCTCCACCATGTTAGACCCTTGCTACAGGTCAAAAGTGGGGGCCTTTTTTACACCCGCTGAGAGGGAGGACAAACTGAACTATTATAGAGACATCCTATGTAGTAAGTTGGCTGCTGCCTATCTGCACCATCGTCCATCCTCTCGCAGGTCTGACCGGGGGGCCCTGAGCGCTCAACTTGCACTGCCATGGCAGCTGTGGGGGGGGGGGGGTGGCAGGAGCAGTATTGGCTCCATCAGCAGCAGCCTGAGCCTAGAGTCGCTGATGAGCAGTTTCTTCAGCCGCATAGTGAAACCAGCAGCTAGACACATAGCAGAACCTCAACCAGCAGCTGGTGGCATACTTGGAGTCTACCCTGCCACCCAGTGTCGGACTGGGATGTTTAGGGCCCACCAGTGGAATTGCTTCTAGGGTCCAACCATCAAGACCCCTGCAGATCAGCGATACCAAGACAGGGCAGCTAAAGGTAATAACATGTTGGGAGCCATGCTGCTGACCCGCCATACCATGTGCACCACTGCACTACCTAAACCTACTGCTACACCCTGTATGGCAAGTGAACTGCGTAGCTCCTAGAATTGTTACCATAACCTGTAGCCGTACTGTCCTGAGAAAGCTGATCTGCAGAGGTCCTGGATGTTGTATCATCGCAGATGGATAAATCCTTTGAAGAGGTTGTCCAGGAATTGGAGCAACCCATGTCCCGTGCGGGAGGTGTACACACCACAGAGCCAGAAGCAGAAAGCTCCATCCGCTGTATAGCAGCCCGGCGCCTGCACTGCAGCTCAGCTCCCACTGACTTCAATAAGTGCTGAGATACAGTGAAGGTGCCCGGCTAATACACAGTGGACAGAGCTTTCTGCTTCTGGCCCTGTATTGTGTACAAGACGGGCATCAGAAGTGGTTCCGTACAGTTGATCGGTCTGTGGTCAGCCCCCTACAGATCAGGTATCTATGGCCTATCCTGAGAATAAACCATAACAAATTATGCCTGGACAAGCCCTTTAATATACCCCCTAATGTGCCACACTTTAAAGAGGTTGTCCAGTATAATTTTTTTTCTTTTTATAATTAGTCTGGGGGAGGTGAACCCCTCCCCCCCAGAAAAACAAAAACATAATAAACATACTCACCTGTCCCCGGTGCTCCGGTGTCCTCCCAGCACGGTCCGGTCCTGCAGCTCCGCTGTCTTCTTTTGCCGGAAGTCCTCACTGGCTGTGACGTCCCAGGTCTCTTCCCCCACACAGCATTTTATGCTCCACAGTGGCCCCCACGCAGCATTATATGCCCACAATGGCCCCCACACAGTATTATATGCCCCGCAGTGGCCCCCCACACAGTATTATATGACCCACAGTGGCCCCACACAGTATTATATGCCCCACAGTGGCCTCCACACAGTATTATATTTCCCTCGCAGTAGCGCCCCACACAGTATTATATGCCCCACAGTGGCCTCCACACAGTATTATATTTCCCTCGCAGTGGCCCCCACATCGTATTATATGCCTTGCAGTGGCCCCCACACAGTATTATATTCCCACAGTGGCCCCACACAGTATTATATGCCCCACAGTGGCCCCCACACAGTATTATATGCTCTGCAGTGGCCCCCACACAGTATTATATTCCCACAGTGGCCCCACACAGTATTATATGCCCTGCAGTGGCCCCTACACAGTATTATATGCTCCGCAGTGGCCCCCACACAGTATTATATGCCCTGCAGTGGCCCCCACACAGTATTATATGCCCTGCAGTGGCCCCCACACAGTATTATTTTCCCACAGTGGCCCCTACACAGTATTATATGCCCACAGTGGCCCCCACACACTATTAGATGCTCCACAGTGCCCCCCCCTCCCCCAGAGCAGGTGCTATTATTATACTCTGGGGTCTCCTCAGACCCCCAAATATAATAAGTATAGGCCCAGGAGAAGTGATTAAAATAACAAACACTTATACTCACCTTGTCTTACCTCTCTGGGGCATCCTTGCTCCGTCCTGCTGTCTTTCCCATGTTTCTTGGTCCTGTGCCTCAGACGTCACCATTGGGGCCTTTGACTGGACCTCTGCGGTCACGTGGGGGCGCACTGACGTCATTACGCTGGCGCGCCCCACGTCACCGCTGGGGCCTAATCACAGGCCCCTGCAGTGAGGCCGGAAATGCACCGGAGATGATGCTGAGCCCAGGACAGCCAGGTGAGTATTTCTTTTTTATTTTTTGTCACTTCCCCTGGCCCCTTTCCATTAACAATAGGAATAGCGGTTGGGGAACCAGGCTTTCCCCGACCACTATTATGGTAGTCCAGGGCCCCGGCCATTTCCAGCTGGCCGCAGGCCCCATACTCCTCTGGTCGCGGTCGCAGCCCCTGCGACCACGATCATTATGCCACTGTCCACTGGTCCGATCGGGATGGTCAGGTGCCGCATCGGGCCCCTGACCGTCCCGTTCGTACCCCTGACTTTTACATTGGCAAAATGAGTACTAATAGTCGGGGCCCACCGGGGGATTCACCGGTTCCCTGGTGGGCCAGTCCGACCCTGCTGCCACCCGTCATCAAAGATCCGCTGGACTACTGGGCAGCTAAACTAGATTTGTGGCTGCAACTGGCCAAGTTTGCCCTGGAAAAGCTGTCCTACCCGGCCAGTAGTGTGGCATCAGAGCAGGTGTTTAGTGCGGCGGGGGCCATAGTTACCCCAAGGAGAACTCGCCTGTCTACCCAAAATGTGGAGAGACTGAACTTTGTCAAGATGAATCAGGCATGGATCAGCCAGGATTTCCACCCACCAATGCCTGATTCAGCAGATTAAATCATCCATTTATTTGACCCTTCTTCTGATCTGTCAGAAGGAAGGAAAAATGAGACGCACAACGGATCCTGTCTGTGTAGCAGCTGTAAGGCCTGTACGGTCCCATCAGAATTGCCTCATGATTTGGTAGCCAAAAGCAGGAGTGGGTACAAATCACGGAAGACATGCAAATATTCCATTCACGTGTCATCTCTGTTTTGGATCCACTCCTGGTTTTTTTTTTTTTGGCATCATCAAAAACTGATGGATTACTGACCAAATCCTGACCGAGTGAAGGTGGATGCTCAACAGACAGGTGTGATGATTCCACTTACATATGGCTACAAAGATGTATTTTGATCTCTGGGTAGCGTATCTCTCTCTTAATTCCATTTAATCTAACTGTGCGTAGCTCTAATCCCAGGTGTATGTTGTCAGTAGTGGCAACAATGTAACAATAGGGCTTTGTACTCATCCCAGAATGGCTCCATTGAATTCCTACATAGCCCCTTGGTGATCAAATACACATGTATTGTTTAGCCTAGGCTGTTAGATCAGACATGGTTGATAACATATAGACGGCATTGGGTCATTCCACTTAATCCCATCTTCTTACAAAGAATCTTGACTTGAGTGCGTTAGTCAATCAGACTTGCTGTCGCTGGTGACCTCATTCTGGGTGGTGGCATAAAGGGTATATAGGATGAGGAAGGGATCAGTGGGAGAGATGCTACTGTGATGAGTTGCTGAGATGCTGGAGGGGCTGGCTGGAATGCTGTGTTGCTACTGCTAGGAGCCTCCCCTGGTTATCCTCACATGCCAGGGCATGTGTGAGTGTTGGATTATAGAGCCACATCAAGGATATGTGTGGTAAAGTAATTATTTCACTTTTATTCCCTTTTTATTTTATGTGCTGTATCTTGTAACTAGTAACTGTTAATGCTTGCATATATCTGCATATCTGTTCTGAACTACATGTGTTAGATGTTAATACCGACCCATTTAGGGGTTATTAAATATACAAAATATAGAAAGTTTGTCTTGTATTTATCTTGTGAACCCAGCACTCACTGGCGGTGAGTGTGGTTTTTATTAAAGAAGTCTCAGGTGTGGGCCAAAGCGATGTTGGCGCACTGAGGATCTTCACATTGGTGGCAGCAGAGTGGGATTCTTAGGATAAACAGCATGTGTTGGTGACCTTTATCACTCAGACGCTGGGGATTGTGGTAATCCTATGAGACAAGCTCGGTATTAAAGCAAGCATTAAGATACAGTGAAAGTTTGATACAGTGCTGTTCCCCTCCCTTACTCTTTGTATTCTATCCTATCTTTTATTTGGCAAATACCAGTGGATGGCTAGTGGGCTCAGAAGCAGAGCTCCAGAATTGCAGAACCAGGCTTTTGGAGATCCTGAGCGTATGGCTGAAATGGAGGCAGCCACAGCTATGCAGGGGGTCGAGCAGAGTCCTGATTTTGGGGCTAGGCCAGGAAGTGCAGCAAGCAGCCCGGTCCCAAGGATTACTTCACCAGGAAGGACCAGTAGCCCCAGCCTTGTGGGGGGAATGACTTCATACTGGCAAATGGCCCTGCAGCAAGTAGGCACCAGTGACCCTAACACATACCTGCAGGTGATGTGCCGCTTTCAGGAAGCTGCAAAACACGAACGGCAGGCTGCAGAACGGCAGGCAGATCGTGAGGCAGCAGAACGGCAGGCTGAGCGGCAGTATCAGCTTGAGCTCAAAAGGATGAAGCTCTCCCAGCAGGCACCGTCTGCCCCTGCACAAACTCCAGAAGCCCAAGTACCAAGGCTCCAATCTGAGGACTTTCCAATCCTAGAAACCCTACGGGGTATTGGACAGGAACACTTCACTGTACCCATGGCTTGTGTCCATCTGGACTGGGGTACAGGAAAAGGAATGCGGACTGTGGGACTAATGACTGATTTGCCTGCTAATGTACTGTTGGAAATGGATTTAGGACCTATGATGTCCCAATATGGGGTGGGGAGCACCCCAATTTACTGTGATAAACTGTCTATGATTAATGCTGATAATGTGTCTGTCAGATCTGCAGAGAGGGCCCGTAACCCCCCCTCTGAGATACTTCCCATGGCAGTCAATGTAAATGCTAATGAGTTGCCTTCAGCTGAGAGCAGGGAAGATGCAAATGAGCTTCCTGCAACCCAGCTCAGCAAAAATGTTATTGATGCTTTGTTCACCCCCGTGCTAGGAGCCAATGAGACCTTGTCTGTAGACACACCCACATCTGCGGGGGCGTCTCCCTCCCAGCTTGTTAATATGTCTACCACAGATCTCATTGAGGCCCGGTGTGAATTAACAATTGCTAATGAATGTACTGTCAATGTAATTGCCAATGCTTGTTGTGAAAGTGTACAGGGTAGCTCTTCTGAGACACTGGAAGCGACTTCTATTATTTCGCCCAGTGCATCCGATAAGCATCCAACTGCTGACCATGTGCCAGGTAGTCAGGTAGGCTATGGGGATCTCATGGCCGATCCAGGTGAGGGACGGACTGCTGGTAGTGCGGTGCTAGCCCGCAGCCAGAGTGCTACAAGGGTGTTGGCGCACTGAGGATCTTTCACAACAGGATCCGTTTTTTGGGGGGTTTTTGTTCTGACGGATCAGAGGAAGGGCAAAATAATCAGTGATGTCAACACAAACTTCCTGCTGACACCCTCTGTACTCTATCAGGGGGCGCTACTTGTATAAGCGTTTAGTAGAACAGGTTCTGTAGACATCTATGTGGAATCAGCAGATGACGATGTAAAAGGAGTGCGCTCTTTCACTCTACAGTAGGATGTTGGGCCTCTGCACGGTTCTTACTACCTGGCACTAACATGGACCTGTAAGGTTGAGTTCACACTTGAGTTAGTTGGTCAGTTTTGGCCCCGTAACTGGCCAAATAAGTGAAGTGTGCAGCGGTTCTAATAGCGACGCCTGTCATGTGCGTGTCATACTGACTCCCAGTATTGTGTCACTACCACAGTAGGCTCTCTATGTGTGTTACTGCGAGGCAAAGTGTTCTACACCGCTATACAGGCTCTCTGCAGACAGGAAATAGCTGTTTTTTTCGTTTCAGTAATTTTTATTCAAATTTTCAGAATATAAAAATACAGAACATTATGGAAACACAATGTGATATACAGTTGACAAGCATTGTGGTACAGTTTTCGAGATACAATCTTTGAACCGCATAGCTCTAAAAACAAATGATAAATATTGCTTATTAAGTAAACTTTAACAAGAACATTTAACTTTTAGGCACACTCATAGGGCTGTCGTGATTTATACCCAGGGTAGTTTCTCTATGAACAACCTTCCCTTCCTCCCTGGGTTTGTGTTCATGCAAGTGACATTTGACACACAACTGCAACGATGGCTGCTCCTCTCCCACTCCTCTGTCTGCGAGGTTGACGAGTCTGACATCCATCCCTATACCTACTACAACCTCCCCGACTGATTTCTTGTAACACTTTGGTGTCCTTTACATAAGGAATCGAGAATAGATCCACGCATCCCAGACTTTCTCAAATCTAGGAAAAGAATTGTTTCCCATTGCAATTATCCTCTCGTATGAATATGTGTTATTAATGGCTAGTACCAGGGCTGACATAGGTGGAGAGGCCGTTGACTTCCATCTCTGTACCAACATTAATTTAGCTATAGTCAAAATTTTACAAATGAGTTGTTTGTACTTATTCAACTCTCCGGAGACTCCAATTAACAGAATAGCCGTATGTACCGTATGGGGGGAATTGGAGACCAAACAGCTCTGAGAGCATGTCGAAGACACTATCCCAGTACCCACGAATTACAGGGCAAGTCCCCAGAATATGAAGGAGGATTCCTCTGCCTCCACAACCCCTCCAACAATTCCCGGACATTGAGGGATACGCCAACTGTAGAGTGGATGGGGTCCTGTACCACCGTAAGATGATTTTCGTGGCTGTCTCTATGTGAGTGCTACACTTTAAAGACAAATGGACCAGTCTAATCGCTTGCTGCCATTCATCTGGAGTAAGGACCATTCCCAGGTCCCTCTCCCAGCAGCGGAACGGGGTAGACCTAGTAAAATTCGAGACCCCATCCATTTTATCATAAAGAAAATGCAGTCCTCTTATATTAGTCGATAACCAAGTGAAAAGTGAATTATTATGTGGTAGGGTCGTTACAGGATGTTTAGATATGAAGTGCCATATTTGAAAATATTTAAGGAAATCGCCGATATGAATTCCGTATTGTTGTCTTAGGTCTACAAACGAAATAGGTTTTTTAGTATCAGAGTATAATTGAGAAATCTGCGTGATCCCTCTCGATTCCCAGCCCGAGACCCCTACGTCATCAACCACCCAGGCCATCAATGACAGAGGCATATCTGCAATATGAAAATGTTTCATTGGATTTGCTTTTCCATGAAGTAGCTTCCATGCCGTTAGTGAGGCACACATGATCGGGGAGAAGGACCTCGGAGCAGGGACACCCCAAAAGGGCAACCATAACGCGTCCTCCAATTTTAAGGGAGATATAAACGCCTGCTCTAAGTGCAACCATGGAACCGAGGTATCCGTTGACTTCCACCTCGCGCACTGAGTGACCAGTGAAGCTATATAGTAGTTCCTCACTATTGGTACCCCCAGCCCTCCTACCTCCCGTTGTTTAAATAGAAATCTTTTATTAATTCTAGGTCTCCTTCCATTCCACACGTATTTAGAAATCATCCTTTGTGCTGTTTCAAAAAAGGAAATAGGGATGGATATTGGGAGTGTGCGAAACAGGTACAAGAGTCTCGGCAATAGCAACATCTTAAAAGCCGCTACCCGTCCTATCCAGGAAACATCTGTTTTTGACAATCGCTCAGTTTCCTCTTGCAATATTTTTAACATTGGTATATAGTTACTTTTGTAAAGAGTCCCCAAGGATGCCGTCACTTGTATCCCCAAATACTGAACACTATCCTCCCTCCAATCAAAATCATAAGTCGATTTTAGATGTTGGAGCAAGGGCGGGGGGACATTTAAAGGCAATACCTACGATTTAGCCATGTTTAATTTGTAAAACGATCGTTGCCCAAAATTATTAATAGTTTCCATAAGGCGAGGAATAGACGTTTGCGGTCTGGACAAAGTGAGAATAATATCATCCGCATATAGGGAGATAAGGTGAGATTTATCTCCTATGTCAATGCCTCTCACTCCCGGATCTAGTCTAAGTACCTGGGCTAAAGGTTCTATAGAAAGAACAAATATCAGGGGTGAGAGGGGGCACCCCTGTCTGGTCCCATTTGTTATTAGAAAAGGATCTGATACTACTCTGTTAGTGAACACTTTTGCAGAAGGTGCCGAATATAGCGCCTCAATCGCTCTTAAAATGGCTCCAGAAAACCCCATGTTTCTGAGTACCGAGAAGGCATACGACCAGCAAATGCGATCGATCGCCTTCTCCGCGTCTAATGCAAGGACCACCGCTTCTTCCCTCCTAGATTCAACATGATGGATTATGTTTAAAATACGTCTAGTGTTAGCGTATGATTGTCTTCCCTTAACAAACCCCACTTGGTCATGTCTTATTAAGCTTGGAAGGCAGACTGCCAATCTGCTTGCTATTAGTTTGGCATAAATTTTTAAATCTGTGTTCAATAGCGATATAGGTCTGAAGTTTTGGGGATTAGTGGCGGGTTTGCCAGGCTTTGGCAACGTAACTACCAAGGCTTCTTGGTTTTCTTTTGGGATGGTACCAGAATCCACCACAGCTGTCAAGAATGACAGTAGCGGGCTCATCAGGATTGAGGTGAAACATTTATAGTATTCTTTAGTAAGGCCGTCAGGGCCCGGAGACTTGTGAGACGGCAATGATTTAATTACGTCTAACAGCTCTGTTGAAGTAATAGGTGCATTCAAGGAGTCCAGCTGTGGCTCAGTGAGTGCAGGTAGCTGAGCAGCTCTAAGGAGTTGCTCAATATCGTAGTTTGTCGGGAGGACCGTAGAAGAGTCCTCTGCTAAATTGTAGAGTCCCTCATAGAAAATTTTAAAGGCGTTGGCGATGCCGTTCGGGTCATAAATTTTGTGTGTACCATCTTCACTATGCAGAAATGGGATCCTGGATTTGGCATGCTTTTGTTTAAGCTTAGATGCTAAGAGTTTGCCCGCTTTATTAGATTGAGAATAATACTTAGCTCTAACCTTTTTAGGTTTTTCTCATATTTGTGCAATAGACAAACGGTCAGCTGCTGTCGCAGTGCCATTAACTTCGTTGCATGTAAGGGAGAAGGAGACTGTTTGTTGCTGGTGTCGATGGTTCTTATCTGACGGAGCAGTCGATCCATTTCTGCCAGTCTATTTTTCTTTTCTATATGCCCAAGGCGAATAAACGTACCTCTAATAAAGGCCTTATGAGAGTTCCACAATATTTCAGGGCTAGGAGCAGAGGGGGCATTAATCTGAAAGAATTCCTTCAGATCATTCTCTAACGTTGCTTTTAACTTTGGCTGTGACATTAAAAATTCATTACACCTCCACACATATGCTCTAGTGGATTCATATTTTTCCACTATTGACAAGGTTATCGCTGCATGGTCTGACCAAGTTATTTGAAATATCTCAGACTGCTTAACAAGGGGAATGCTAGACTGCTCTATTAGGAACAAATCTATGCGTGAGTAACTATTATGTACCATAGAGTGATACGTATAGTCTTTTTCGGTATTATGTAAGATACGCCAGACGTCAAACAGTTCATAGCGCCATATAGCCTGCGATAAGGAGGGGTGACGCGTTAATATGCCAGAAGTGGTATCAACTAGCGGGTCCGGGGCCATAATATTAATATTAGACACCCCTGCTTCCTTTTTTCTACCGCCCTCACAAGTCTCCCTAGGAATGCCACCTGTTTCTTGTTTGGGGCGTAGACTGATACCAGCGTATAAGTGACATTATTAAGAACACAGACTAATATTACAAATCGCCCTCCCGGGTCAGCGTAGTGAGATAACAACTGAAACGCTACTGAATCTCTCATTCCAATCAGTGTTCCTCTACGCTTTGAGGAGTAGTCACCATGAAACACATGTGGATAGGCAGGGTTATTAATGCGAAAGGCGTCTGCCTCTAAAAGGTGCGTCTCTTGTAGAGCAAGAATGTCACAGTTATGAGCTCGGGCCTCACGCCATAAATTGGCTCTTTTTTGAGGGGAGTTCAAACCCCTGACATTCATGGACACAATTTTAAGCACCATAACATACAATTAGAAATGCTTTAAGAATCTTACCGCAATTACTTAGACCAGTGGGTGTCAATGTCATTATGAGGCGAGGCCATCTCCACCCTCTGTATTCACTTCGCCCAATGTGCCAAAACCAAAAAAGAAACAAACCATGCAGATTATATAACCAATGAGTAAACCCTCGTAGCAGAACCAGACAAAAGAAAAAAAAGAACATGGTACAGCGGACCAGCGGCTGTCGTAATCTTGGGGGGATAAGTTCAACAACAGTGGACATACGAGATCCAAGAAAAGGTGAGTCTCTAGCTTTGTAGCCCTTTGCGTGGACAACCTTGGGCCCTCACTTGATGCCAACCTTCCGACACGGGACCAGATGGTTGCTTGGGTGGTAGCTCGGCAATCGGAATGTTCCATTTTTGGAGCAGGCTTCTTCCTTCCTCCAGACTTTTGATAACGTGCACCGTGTTATCTCGGGAAATGATCACTCGGACCGGAAATCCCCATTTGTACAAAATGTGATGTTGGCGTAAGGCTGTGGTAATAGGGAGAAATTGTCGCCTTTTTTGGTAATGACGTAGCTGATAAATCCGAGTAAATGGATATTTTGCGATATGGTTCAGGTAGGCGGTCTACCTTTCGGGAAGTCATCAAAACCAGATCCTTAGTGCGATAGAAATGAATTTTAGCTAAAACATCTCTAGGTATAGCTTCATCCAAATGTGAAGGTCTGGGAACTCTGTGAGCTCTATCGATGGTTAGATCCATCGCCGTGAGGTTCGGTATCAGCGATCGCATCAGATCCTGGAGGAATGTAGTTAAATCATTCGTAGATACGGACTCCGGAATCCCTCTAAATTTTAGATTGTTTCGTCGTGAACGATCTTCTAAATCAGCTATTTTAGCTTTCAAAAACGACACATCCGTCTCCATCTCATAGTGAGCATCTATCAGCGCATTATGTGAAGTAGCAAATTCCACCATTTTAGATTCGACATGAACAGTGCGGCTTTTTAATTCCTGAAGATCTCTATCTAGTGGTTTTACCATGAGAGACATGTCTGTTTTTAATGATTTACAGAAGGCCATAAGCATATTTTTCATGGAGGCCTCAGTTAGTGGATTCTCCGTCTCTGGTATATTTGCAAAATAATCAATGGATGGAGGAGTAGGCTGTGCACTGACACTCACCTCTTCATCCTGGGAGTCGCTGTTCTGGAGCCTGGGTCTCTGCCTAACCGGGCTAGCGGTGGTTGACTGAGGCATCTCCAGGCTGGAACTGCCCATGAGCGCTGAGACGCCATGTTGCAGAAGCCCATTTTCAGCATAGGCCCCGGCCTGCCGGGGAGAAGGCCCAGATGACTCTGTGTCCGCACCGTCCAGCAGCTGCGGTAAAGATGGGGCCGAGCGCGCTCTCCTGTGTGCAGAGAGCATGATTGTCTCCTCCGGAGGGTCACGAGAGGGAGTTGAGGCCCTAGATTCCGCATCCGAGCGCGGGCCGACTCCATTTTGGTCCTCCCCTCCCCAGTGAGGGACGTAATAGTCAGATATCTTCTGCGGTTTCACCGCCGGCTTCCTTTTCCTGGGCATCCCCGAAGGTAGGATACTGTAACTAATACAGGCTATGCCCGAAGGCCACGGGCTTGTCGCTAGTAAGGTCGCTGTGTAGGACTCAGACCGGGTGCTCTGAGACTACGCGGCCATCTCAATCCACAGCTAGGCTCCGCCCCCGAAATAGCTGTTTTTTAATGTGATTGACTGTGAATTAATTCAAATAGAATAATTTTGGAAACTTTGGAGAATCGGTCGAATCGAATTTTTTGAAAAATTTGCTCATCTCTAATTGTAAACTCTTGTGAGCAGGGCCCTCAGTCTCATTGTGTGAATTGACTATTTCTCTGTAATGTATCTCTTTTGTCTGTACCTGCACCCTACAATTTGTACAGTGCTGCGGAATATGTTTGCGCCATATAAATAAAATGTATTATTATTACTACACATTACACATACACAAGGAACAGGCTTAATTACAAGAATCTTACAAGAGGGATCAGGATTACATGTATTTTGTGGTGTGATGAACAGTTTGCTTGTGACATTTGTGCTAGGTCTACACAACCATGAACATGGCCAGCAGCCTCCCTGCTCCTTCCTACTCCCAAACCCCCTGGTCTACTCTATCTATAGATTTTATTACAGGTCCCCCTGGAGGTCAGGATACATTCGTAGATTATGATGTTAATCTGTTTTCCCTTAGTCCTAACAGCAGCGCAATATGGCGTATTTCTGCCCCTGTGTGTTGATAGGACAAGCGGAATTTTTAATTAACATAATTTATGCATGACTGTGGTACCCTATAAGAGGGCAGAAGGGACCTCCCCCCCCTTGTGTAAGTTATAAAGTAAAAATTCTAAGTTAGGGAGGGAAGCTTGTGCTGCTGTTAGGACTAAGGGAAACAGATTAACATCCTAATCAACGATTCCCTTACCTCCTACAGCAGCACAATATGGGGATTTAGCAAGTAATTCCCCTAGGGAGGGTTTCCTCGCTGTACAGTACCTAGGGCTGGCTATCCAAAGGCAGTCGCCTCTGAACTCTGGACATTTAGCCGATAATGTTTTACAAAGGACAGCTGAGATGACCAAGAAGCGGCTGCACAAATCTGATCAAGAGGAACCGCATGGCTCTCAGCCCAAGAGGTTGACACAGCCCTAGTTGAGTGGGCTGTAAAGAATTCAGGTGGAGTTAACCCCTGAGCTGAAAAAAAGTTTTAATCGCTTCCTAGATCCATCTAGATAAGGTAGGTTTGGAAGCTCTGAGACCTTTGTCTCTACCATATACAGTATATTATTAAGGAGATTCTCGGATTTCCTGAAAGGTCGTGTACGTAGAAGGTAGGTCTGAAGACACCTTACAACATCCAGTGTGTGAAGTCTTTCCTCTTCTTCAGAGGAAGGAGTTGGAAAAAAACACTAGTAAGGAAACCATCTGGTTGATATTGGCACGAGAAGGCACTTTTGGGTTAAAGCTAGGGAGAAACCTGAGCTGGACCCTATCCTCAAGCACAAAGTATATGGTTCCTCGGAAAAAAAAAGCCTGGAGCTCACCCAGTCTCTTTGCTGAAGTGATGGCTAACAAAAAGGTGGTTTTAAAAACTAAATACTTTAGATCTACGTCCTCTATCGGCTCAAATGGAGGACCACAAAGACCCAAGAGAACTGTAGCAAGATCCCACTGGGGAACAGGAGTTGAAACCACCAGTCTAAGTCTCATAGCACTCTTAAGGAACCTAGAAATTAAGGGATTCTGAGACAGTCGTCTGCCTAAACAGGTGGATAGGCCTGAAATCTGTACCTTGAGTGTGGCAGGGGAAAGGCCCTTATCCAAGCCGTCCTGAAGAAAGTCTTAGAATCTCCCATTGCAGGATTCGAACTGTTAACTTCCTGTTTGTAGCACCATTCTTTGAAGACATTACCTATCCTTAGGTAGCTTTCATTGGTAGACTCTGCTCTGGCGCAGGAAAGAGTCTTCAAGATGGCTTCTTACAGCCCTCTGAATCTCCATAAGGGCTGGTCAAGCTCCAGGCTGTCAGGTTGAATCTTCGCAGATCCTGGTACTTCTGAGTTGCTTGGGAAACTAGGTTCTGGGTGGGGGGGAAGCCTCCAATAGATCCCTCGACTCATGTACATGAGCTGGGAAAACCAAGCTCTTTTTGGCCAGAATGGTAAAAATGGCTATCACAGAGACTTGGTCCTGTCCGACTTTCATCAATACCCTTGGTATCATAGAAAGTGGAGAGAAGATGTATGCCAGCCTGGACCTTCAAGGGATGGACAAGGCATCCACTGCCAAGGGAGAGTCCTCCTGATACAGTGAGCAGAATGTCTCCACCTTGGAGTTGATTCTGGTTGTCATTAGGTGTACTTCTGGAAGACCCCACTTCAGGATAATCTGATGGAAGATTTCTGGATTGAGAAACCATGCTCCTGATACGGTGAGACCCCGACTCAACTGATCCGCTACTATGTTCAAGGAGCCCCTGATGTGAACCGCGGATAAGTGGGTCAGAATTTCCTCTGCTCAGTAAAAGTCAGACCTGTCTCCCTGAGGAGAGATAGCGATCTGGTGCCTCCCTGTTTGTTCAGATACATTACGGTCGTCATACTGTCAGACCAGATCTTGATCTCTCTTCCTCTGAAGAGAGAAGAGAAATAAAGTAGTGCCAGGAAAACTGCTTTGAGCTCCTTCCAGTTTTCTAGCCTGCTCCAGACTCCTTGTACGGTCTTCTTGTACAGGTGGGCTCCTCATCCCGCAAGGGATGCATCGGTAGTCAACAGGGTCCAACGAGGTTGGACCGTAGACATCCTGTCTTTCAGGTGTATCCACCATCTGAGGGAAAGATGGGTAGCGGGGAAAGTCTGATCCTCTTGTCGAGAGTGAGAGGAGTATGATTCCCGGCCTTTAGAGCTTCCATCTGAAGAGGGCGCATATGCCATAAAGCCCAAAGGACTGCCATGGCTGAGGATGACATTAGGCCAAGGACTCTCATAGTTGTCCTGATAGACACCAGGTGTGTTCAGAGAAGATACCAGACTGCTGTGGTTAACCTTTCTTTCCTTGCAGGAGTTAAGGAAATTTTCATGTGGTCTGAATCCAGGAGAAACCCCAGGAACTTTCTCTGAGTAGAGGGAATCACCTCTGACTTTTCCCAATTTATTAGCCAACCTAGGTGTTGAAGAAAGGACATGGCTATCTGCAAATTCTGGAGCAGGATGGATTTTGACTGAGCTTTTATTAGCCAGTCATCCAAGTATGGCACTATGAATAGACCTTGGAGTCTGAGTGCGGCTGCTACTGGAGCCACCACCTTGGTGAAGATGTGGGGAGCTAAGGGGATGCCGAAAGGTAGAGCTGCAAACTGACAATACTTCCTGTGGCTGGAAACTGAGACAGCGATTCTGAGATACCTTCTGTGCGGAGGATAAACTGGAATGTGTAGATAGGCATCCTTTATGTCTAGGGTGACAAGGACCTTGCCCTGCTGTAGAAAGGATGTGACAGATTTCACGGTCTCCATTCCAAAATGCTTTATCCTTATGAAGAGATTCAGATATCTTAGATCTATAACCATCCTCCAGTCGCCTGATGATTTTAGCACCAGAAAAAACTGGGGAGTAAACACTGAATCCTTCTTTAGAGGGGGGAACCTCTTCCAAGGCCTCCTTGTAAATATAATCGAGAATGGAACTTACCAGTATAACCTGCCGAGCCGCAGGAAGGGAGCGGATCATAATAAATCAGTCTTGAGTGGGTGAAGAAAATCGATCGCTTATCCCGCTGTACTACTAGCAAGACCCAAGGGTCTTGAATCTTCTCCTGCCACAAGGTGAAAAATTGGGATAGTCGTCCCCAACAGGAGTCTCTGCCACAGGAAGAAAACAGCTGGCGTCAGAAGTTAGGCTTCTTCTTGTCCCCTTCTTTGGAGAACTTCCATCTAGAACCCCTAGACTGGTAACTAGGATGCCTCTAGAACTGAGGTCTACACTGAGGCTGATGTTGGGAGGTCTCGGATAGGTAACCTGCAGACAAGGAGACTGACCTCAAGAATGATAAGAGGTAATCTCTGGAGACTCCAGAGTTGATGTCCCTCTCTAGTTGGGCTAGATCAGAGCACAACTTGTTTGATACCTCATTAGAGGCAATGGCCACCAAGGTCTGAGCCGAGGCCGCAGAATAAGCCTTTCTGAATGTGCCCTCCTCCATACACCTATCCATAGGGTCCTGGAGGTTGAAGCCATCATCCGTCGGGACCACCGTAGGGCGGGACAATTTGACTACTGCCATATCGACTTTAGGTGGGGGACCCCATCGGTCCAGCTGGGATTCCACAATAGGAAATAAGGCCTTAACCTCCTGATAAAATAGTAGCTCTTACAGGATGTTTCCACTCCAATAGCATGAGCTTATCAGTGTTACGACCACTTGGAAGGCCCTAGGCCCCCTATTGGTGGAAGTGGAGGCTTCCCCGTCAACATGTCGGTCCCCCAGAGACTTCAGCAGCCTATTTATCTTCTCTAGAGAAAAGAGAGGTCTGCTGGAATTCTCCAAGGTATCTTCATCCAATGAATGCATCTCAACCACCACCTGGAAGTCCTCTTAGAGACTAGTGAAAGAGTATGTTTCTCAGATCGGGACTTCCGAAATCTGAGAAATGGAGTCCCAGCTCTCCTTCATGGACACTACAACAATGTCTTGTATAATCGGTACTTCAGAAGGGAGTCCACGCAATGATGGCAGCAAGTAATTTCATGCCCACAGTGTGTCACAATGCACACAAACTAGACCCTTTTTTTTTTTTTTTTTAACCAAACTCCTTGCAGGATCTAAACCCAGGACTCTAGTACTGCAAGTCTGTAGTGCTAACCACTGAGCCACCGTGCTGCCCGGAGCTGCAGCAGCAAGAACAGTAATCCAAGTGGAGTACTGAGGCCTTCCTCACTAAGAGACAAGTCATCTCCTGCACTGAGATGAAGGCTTCTATAGGAGGGGAGGAGGAATGAGCAAGTAGTGCACACAAAAAACCCTCCCCCACCCTGCAAATTTTGCAAACCTTAATTCCTTTTACACAGAATTAAGCTAAAAATATACAGACTGATGCCAGAAAAGAGGCTCAGCAAATATAAACTTGCAAAAAGGAGGAAACTAAGCCGCAAAAAGTCCGACCGAGAATTCAGTCCCCGGAAAACTGGAACACAAACAAAGGTTCCGGAGGAACAAAGTGACCGACGTCACTTCTGGCGGCCGCGAAGCTTGTAAGGTAAGTGAAATGGTAATGCCCCACATCAAGGCTGTACAAGTGACCTGCACTACAGGTCTTAGAACATGCAGCATGCGACTACCTCTGCATGTACTACTGAAATAAACCTTTACAGAGCGAAGGGTGAAAGCTTGGCTAGCACAAAAAACTGCCTAAATAAAAACACCCCCCACCCCCTTCTTTTCCACAGAAGCGTCCAGTGGAAGAAAGAAGAGAAGAGAGGTGTAAAGATGGCTCCCCAAAGGAAGAGAACAAACTTTAGGGGAAAAAACAAAATATGGGGAGGACAAAAGACCTCCCTCCACCTGTCCCACCACACAGGACAGAAAAAACACAAGGGGGGAGGTCTCTTTGCCCTCTTATAGGGTACCATAGTCATGCAAATATTTTGCTAATTACAAATTCCGCCTGTCCTATCAACACATAGGGGCAGGAATACCCCATACTGTGCTGCTGTAGGACATAAGGGAATTCACTTATCAACCAGTTCTGCAAATGTAGTCATTTTTTTCCCTGAATCTCCTGCACTGTTTCTGCAGCATATCAGTTACACTGCCCACCTGAGAACATTGAGCAACACCAGCCATCATATCTTTCGGCATGGCGATGGGGGCACCTAATATTTGAGGCGCACACCTCCTCAAATAAGGTGAAGGGCTGAGTGCCTGCACTGAAATTTATGCCAACTCATAGCTAGCATAGATTCTACAGATGAATGTATAATATAATAATGAATCTAGTGTATCACCCATACCACACCCCCTTCCATAAAAGTGAGGACAGTGCAAAACAGAAAAAAATCAGGTTTTGCACAAAATAAGCAATTTTTTAAATTCCCTGTATGTCAGATTGGTGTACAAGGGGTAAAAAATTTGCACCACTGTGTCTCAATCTGTAATACAAGTGCTCTGGCTGTTGATTTGCAGTAACAAAACGTTTGTCTTTGTGCCAACTTTTTTTACCTTTTCCACCTTAAACATGCTGGAGCGCCTGTGTGAGCTTCAGAAGGTGGTGAACTATTACTGCATGCAGCAGACCACAGGGAAAATGTGTTACTACAAGATACATCATTGGAGACTCATGAGGGAAGTGTTCTGGCTTCTCAAGCCCTTTGAAGAAGCCACCAAATTTGTCTTCAGGGATGACAGCAGCATCAACGATGTGATCCCTCTATTGTATATCTTACAGGAAGCCTTTACCCTCATACATTATGGTAGAGGAACTGGGACTCAGACTGGAAGATGAGGAAGACTTTCCCTTGGATGCAGAGGAGGCCCATGATATGACACAGGCACAGCCAGGGGAGGAGGTTGACCCTTATCTGTTTCAAGATGTTTATGGTGACGGCCACGCTGGCCAAGAACAACAAACATAATAGGCCCCTGGGTCTGTGCACATGCTGGCAAGCATGACAGGCTGTATACTCTACTGCTAACACAGCAAAAAGTATTATTAGCATCAAACAAAGGGTTGAGTACTGGATGGCAGTGATCTTAGACCCTCGCTATAAAGACAAAATAAGGGAATTCCTGTTTAGAAAGACCGCTGCAACTGCCAGACACACAACTGGCCTCTGCCCACTCCCAGTCCATCTTACCCTGTGAGTGACATAACTGTCAGGAAAAACAGCAGCCAGGCCCAGCTCACAGAGACAACCGGAGCCTCCTGCCGCATGCTCCATCATGACATTCCACTATACCACACTGGTTCACTGTAGGTTGGTTCACTATGTATTATAGCTATATAGTCCTAGGAGCCCTGACAGTGTCATACACTATGTATTATAGATATATAGTCCTAGGAGCCCTGACAGTGTCATACACTATGTATTATAGCTATATAGTCCTAGGAGCCCTGACAGTGTCATACACTATGTATTATAGATATATAGTCCTAGGAGCCCTGACAGTGTCATACACTATGTATTATAGATATATAGTCCTAGGAGCCCTGACAGTGTCATACACTATGTATTATAGATATATAGTCCTAGGAGTCCTGACAGTGTCATACACTATGTATTATAGCTATATAGTCCTAGGAGCCCTGATAGTGTCATACACTATGTATTATAGATATATAGTCCTAGGAGTCCTGACGGCTTTTTTTCCTGGAGTCCTGACAGTGTCATACACTATGTATTATACATATAGTCCTAGGAGCCCTGACAGTGTCATACACTATGTATTGTAGATATATAATCATAGGAGTCCTGACAGTGTCATACACTATGTATTATAGATATATAGTCCTAGGAGCCCTGACAGTGTCACACACTATGTATTATAGATATATAGTCCTAGGAGCCCTGACAGTGTCACACACTATGTATTATAGATATATAGTCCTAGGAGTCCTGACAGTGTCATACACTATGTATTATAGATATATAGCCCGGGCGCCCTGACAGCTCATATACTATGTATTATAGAAAAGTCCTAGGAGCTCTGACAGTGTCATACACTATGTATTATAGATATATAGTCCTAGGAGTCCTGACAATGTCAGACACTATGTATTATAGATATATAGTCCTAGGAGCCCTGACAGTGTCATACACTATGTATTATAGATATATAGTCCTAGGAGTCCTGACAGTGTCATACACTATGTATTATAAATATATAGTCCTAGGAGCCCTGACAGTGTCATACACTATGTATTATAGATATATAGTCCTAGGAGTCCTGACAGTGTCATACACTATGTATTATAGATATATAGTCCTAGGAGTCCTGACAGTGTCACACACTATGTATTATAGATATATAGTCCTAGGATCCTTGACAGTGTCATACACTATGTATTATAGATATATAGTCCTAGGAGCCCTGACAGTGTCATACACTATGTATTATAGATATATAGTCTTGGGAGCCCTGACAGTGTCATACACTATGTTTTATAGATATATAGTCCTAGGAGCCCTGACAGTGTCATACTCTATGTGTTGTAGATATATAGTCCTAGGACCCCTGACAGTGTCATACACTATGTGTTATAGATATATAGTCCTAGGAGCCCTGACAGTGTCATACACTATGTATTATAGATATATAGTCCTAGGAGTCCTGACAGTGTCACACTGGAAAGAAAAGACATAAGGGGGGTCTGGGAGGGGCTTAAGTCAATTTCGGGTCATAAACAGTCTGTCTGCCAGATTGAGGCAGATATTAATTGGCTTAATGAACTAAACCTATTCTTCAACAGATTTGATCACACACCAGCTCCTCCCACCCCAGTATGTCCTTCAGCTTCCCCCACCACAATGACTTCTCCCCATGCGGCCACTTCCCAACAGACCAGTAAATCCAGAAATCCGTCTTTATCTGGCCACAGTCTGACCTTCACACGGGCCCAGGTGAGGAAGGAGATGAAAAAGATCAAGGCGAGGAAAGCCGCAGGGCCAGATGACATCAGTGCAAGGCTAATTAAGACTTGCGGGGACCAGCTGTGTGGTATAATTACATATATGTATAATATGAGCCTGAGGCAGGAAATAGTCCCTGAATTATGGAAATCTTCTTGTGTGGTACCAGTTCCAAAGAAACCTCACCCTATGGACCTCAACGACTACAGACCTGTAGCACTGACATCCCACCTGATGAAGATCTTGGAGAGATTGGTTCTCACACATCTCCGCCCTCTAGTGAGTCCCGCTATGGACCCCCTCCAGTTTGCTTATCGGCCGGGCATTGGGGTAGATGATGCCATCATCCATCTTCTGCACAGGGCTCTGTCTCACCTGGAGAAACCAGAGAACACGGTGAGAATAATGTTCTTTGACTTCTCCAGTGCTTTTAACACCATACAGCCCAGGTTATTGAGGGACAAGCTGGGCCTTGCTGGAGTGGACCACCACCTCTCCAACTGGATCCTAGACTACCTCACAAATCGACCTCAATACGTGAGAGCCCGAGACTGTGTGTCAGGTACCATGATCTGTAATACGGGGGCACCTCAGGGTACGGTTCTCGCCCCTTTCCTCTTCACACTGTACACTGCAGATTTTAAGTGCAACTCATCCAGCTGCTACCTACAGAAGTATTCTGACGACTCTGCAATAGTGGGTCTCATCACAGATGATGATGACAGGGAGTACAGAGAACTGAACCAGGATTTTGTGGACTGGTGCCACCGGAACCACCTGAAGATTAACGCGGGGAAGACCAAGGAGATGGTGGTGGACTTCCGCAAAGGCAGAAGCCCTCCTAAACCAGTGGACATCCTGGGGACGGGCATCGAGATTGTGAACACCTATAAGTACCTGGGTTTGCTCCTTAATAATAAGCTGGACTGGGCAGATCATATGGAGGCCCTGTACAGGAAGGGCCACAGCAGGCTCTACCTGCTTAGGAAACTGAGAGCCTTTGGAATCCGGGGGGCACTTCTTAGAACTTTCTTCAACTCGGTAGTGGCATCAGCCATCTTCTTTGGAGTGGCCTGCTGGGGGAGCAGTATATCAACCAGGGACAGGAATAGACTCGACAAGCTGATTAGAAGGGCCAGCTCTGTCCTGGGGAGCCCACTGGACCCAGTGCAGGTGGTGGGTGACAGAAGGATACTGTCCGTGGTGAGCTCCATGCAGAAGAAGAAGTCCCATCCCATGCATGAGACTGTGATCGCGCTGAGCAGTACTGTCAGTGACCGACTGCTCCACCCTAGGTGTGAGAAGGAGCGCTATCGGAAGTCTTTCCTCCCCACCGCGGTTAGGCTGTACAACCAACACCGACCTAAGCGGAGATCATTACACACAGAGAACTGAAATATCTCTCTGCCTGTTATATCCCCCCCCCCCCCTCTGCTACGTCCTATCTGTCTGTCTGCTATTAATGTAATGCCTCTCACCTTGGAACATTCCTGTACATGTTGTATTTGTATTTGTATCTGCTTATCTTATCTTTGCTGCTGTAACACACTGAATTTCCCCATTGTGGGACTATTAAAGGACTATTATTATTATTATTATTATTATTATTATAGATATATAGTCCTAGGATCCTTGACAGTGTCATACACTATGTATTATAGATATATACAGTACAGACCAAAAGTTTGGCCACACCTTCTCATTCCAAGAGTTTTCTGTATTTTCATGACTATAAAAATTGTAGATTCACACTGAAGGCATCAAAACTATGAATTACCACTTGTGGAATTATATACTTACCAAAAAAGTGTGAAACAACTGAAAATATGTCTTCTATTCTAGGTTCTTCAAAGTAGCCACCTTTTGCTTTGATTACTGCTTTGCACACTCTTGGCATTCTCTTGATGAGCTTCAAGAGGTAGTCACCTGAAATGGTCTTCCAACAGTCTTGAAGGAGTTCCCAGAGATGCTTAGCACTTGTTGGCCCTTTTGCCTTCACTCTGCGGTCCAGCTCACCCCAAACCATCTGGATTGGGTTCAGGTCTGGTGACTGTGGAGGCCAGGTCATCTGGCGTAGCACCCCATCACTCTCCTTCTTGGTCACATAGCCCTTACACAGTCTGGAGGTGTTTGGGGTCATTGTCCTGTTGATCCAACTAAACGCAAACCGGATGGAATAGCATGCCGCTGCAAGATGCTGTGGTAACCATGCTGGTTCAGAATAAATCCCCACCAGTGTCACCAGCAAAGCCCCCCCACACCATCACACCTCCTCCTCCATGCGTCACGGTGGGAACCAGGCATGTAGAGTCCATTCCTTCACCTTTTCTGCGTCGCACAAAGACACGGTGGTTGGAACCAAAGATCTCAAATTCGGACTCATCAGACCAAAGCCCAGATTTCCACAGGTCTAATGTCCATTCCTTGTGTTCTTCTTGTGCTTGTTGCCTGTCCTTAGCAGTGGTTTCCTAGCAGCTATTTTACCATGAAGGCCTGCTGCACACAGTCTCCTCTTACCAGTTGTTGTAGAGATGTGTCTGCTGCTAGAACTCTGTGTGGCATTGACCTGGTCTCTAATCTGAGCTGCTGTTAACCTGCCATTTCTGAGGCTAGTGACTCGGATGAACTTATCCTCCGCAGCAGAGGTGACTCTTGGTCTTCCTTTCCTGGGGCGGTCCTCATGTGAGCCAGTTTCTTTGTAGCGCTTGATGGTTTTGGCCACTGCACTTGGGGACATTTCAAAGTTTTCCCAATTTTTCGGACTGACTGACCTTCATTTCTTAAAGTAATGATGGCCACTCGTTTTTCTTTACTTAGCTGCTTTTTTCTTGCCATAATACAAATTCTAACACTCCATTCAGTAGGACTATCAGCTGTGTATCCACCTGACTTCTGAACAACACAACTGATGGTCCCAACCCCATTTATAAGGCAAGAAATCCCACTTATTAAACCTGACAGGGCACACCTGTGAAATGAAAACCATTTCAGGTGACTACTTCTTGAAGCTCATCAAGAGAATGCCAAAAGTGTGCAAAGCAGTAATCAAAGCAAAAGGTGGCTACTTTGAAGAACCTAGAATATAAGACATATTTTCAGTTGTTTCACACTTTTTTGTTAAGTATATCATTCCACATGTGTTAATTCATAGTTTTGATGCCTTCAGTGCGAATCTACAATTTTTATAGTCATGAAAATACAGAAAACTCTTGGAATGAGAAGGTGTGTCCAAACTTTTGGTCTGTACTGTAGTCCTAGGAGTCCTGACAGTGTCATACACTATGTATTATAGATAAATAGACCTAGGAGCCCTGACAGTGCCATACACTATGTATTATAGATATATAGTCCTAGGAGCCCTGACAGTGTCACACACTATGTATTATAGATATATAGTCCTAGGAGCCCTGACAGTGTCATACACTATGTATTATAGATATATAGTCTTGGGAGCCCTGACAGTGTCATACACTATGTGTTATAGATATATAGTCCTAGGAGCCCTGACAGTGTCATACACTATGTGTTATAGATATATAGTCCTAGGAGCCCTGACAGTGTAATACACTATGTGTTATAGATATATAGTCCTAGGAGCCCTGACAGTGTCATACACTATGTATTAAAGATATATAGTCCTAGGAGTCCTGACAGTGTCATACACTATGTATTATAGATATATAGTCCTAGGAGTCCTGACAGTGTCATACACTATGTATTATAGATATATAGTCCTAGGAGTCCTGACAGTGCCATACACTATGTATTATAGATATATAGTCCTAGGAGCCCTGACAGTGTCATACACTATGTATTATAGATAAATAGACCTAGGAGCCCTGACAGTGCCATACACTATGTATTATAGATATAAAGTCCTAGGAGTCCTGACAGTGTTATACACTATGTATTATAGATATATAGTCCTAGGAGTCCTGACAGTGTCATACACTATGTATTATAGATATATAGACCTAGGAGCCCTGACAGTGTCATACACTATGTATTATAGATATATGGTCCTAGGAGTCCTGACAGTGTCATACAATATGTATTATAGATATATAGTCCTAGGAGTCCTGACAGTGTCATACACTATGTATTATAGATATATAGTCCTAGGAGCCCTGACAGTGTCATACACTATGTATTATAGATATATAGTCCTAGAAGCCCTGACAGTGTCATACACTATGTATTATAGATATATAGTACTAGGAGCCCTGACAGTGTCATACACTATGTATTATAGATATATATAGTCCTAGGAGTCCTGACAGTGTCATACACTATGTATTATAGATATATAGTCCTAGGAGTCCTGACAGTGTCATACACTATGTATTATAGATATATAGTCCTAGGAGCCCTGACAGTGTCATACACTATGTATTATAGATATATAGTCCTAGGAGTCCTGACAGTGTCATACACTATGTATTATAGATATATAGTCCTAGGAGCCCTGACAGTGTCATACACTATGTATTATAGATATATAGTCCTAGGAGCCCTGACAGTGTCATACACTATGTATTATAGATATATAGTACTAGGAGCCCTGACAGTGTCATACACTATGTATTATAGATATATATAGTCCTAGGAGTCCTGACAGTGTCATACACTATGTATTATAGATATATAGTCCTAGGAGTCCTGACAGTGTCATACACTATGTATTATAGATATATAGTCCTAGTAGTCCTGACAGTGTCATACACTATGTATTATAGATATATAGTCCTAGGAGCCCTGACAGTGTCATACACTATGTATTATAGATATATAGTCCTAGGAGTCCTGACAGTGTCATAGACTATGTATTATAGATATATAGTCCTAGGAGCCCTGACAGTGTCATACACTATGTATTATAGATATATAGACCTAGGAGCCCTGACAGTGTCATACACTATGTATTATAGATATATAGTCCTAGGAGTCCTGACAGTGTCATACACTATGTATTATAGATATATAGTCCTAGTATTCCTGACAGTGTCATACACTATGTATTATAGATATATAGTCCTAGGAGCCCTGACAGTGTCATACACTATGTATTATAGATATATAGACCTAGGAGTCCTGACAGTGTCATAGACTATGTATTATAGATATATAGTCCTAGGAGCCCTGACAGTGTCATACACTATGTATTATAGATATATAGACCTAGGAGCCCTGACAGTGTCATACACTATGTATTATAGATATATGGTCCTAGGAGTCCTGACAGTGTCATACACTATGTATTATAGATATATAGTCCTAGGAGTCCTGACAGTGTCATACACTATGTATTATAGATATATAGTCCTAGGAGCCCTGACAGTGTCATACACTATGTATTATAGATATATAGTCCTAGGAGCCCTGACAGTGTCATACACTATGTATTATAGATATATACAGTAGTACTAGGAGCCCTGACAGTGTCATACACTATGTATTATAGATATATAGTCCTAGGAGTCCTGACAGTGTCATACACTATGTATTATAGATATATAGTCCTAGGAGCCCTGACAGTGTCATACACTATGTATTATAGATATATAGTCCTAGGAGTCCTGACAGTGTCATACACTATGTATTATAGATATATAGACCTAGGAGCCCTGACAGTGTCATACACTATGTATTATAGATATACAGTCCTAGGACTCCTGACAGTGTCATACACTATGTATTATAGATATACAGTCCTAGGAGTCCTGACAGTGTCTACCTATGAATTATAGATATATAGTCCTAGGGCCCTGCAGTGTCATACACTATGTATTATAGATATACAGTCCTAGGAGTCCTGACAGTGTCATACCTATGTTTTAGATATATGTACTAGGGTCCTGACAGTGTCATCGTTATGTATTATGATTTTTTGTCCTTGGGCCCCTGACGTGTCATACACTATGTTTATAGATATATAGCCTAGGGGGCTCCTAAAGGCTCCATCTGTGGCCCCGCTTGGCCCCGCCTCGTAATGTGAGTCTACACTATAAATAACATAGCGTGACACCTCAACTATACAAGATGTCCTGAGCAGCCTGTCTTTGGCAGTAAACTCTGGTTCTCTCTAGTTCTCCTGTTCTTACTCCTGTCCTAAGGGCCATACAGGACTATCCAGTTGGACCAGTCTCACAAGTGGATTTTCCAAAACTGGAGGACACTGGTAGGAGAAGAAAGAAAGATGCTGGTAGATGAATGAACTGCGAGATAACATAGAAAGTGAACAGATTCTGAGAATAAAGGAGAAGTTTGGGGTCATAGCTGTAAGGCATGTGCGGGAGGGGAACTCAATGTATTGTCATGCCAATATCGCAGGGACACAAGAGTTAGGAATCCAGACAGGGGAATGCACCAGG
The DNA here is from genome assembly GCA_947044405.1 of Leptodactylus fallax. Classification (NCBI taxonomy): domain Eukaryota; kingdom Metazoa; phylum Chordata; class Amphibia; order Anura; family Leptodactylidae; genus Leptodactylus; species Leptodactylus fallax. The sequence goes on along the minus strand of CAMRHE010000442.1, from coordinate 799,109 downwards.
CAATGATGAATATGTTTACTTTCAGATAGCTGTGTGGCCCCAGGGCCGCTGCTTCTGCAGATCTGAAGGGCCACACAGCAATGAGAGATCACAGAGAAGGACACTGACAACAGACTGAGATTAGACTGGGAAAGAGAGATTAACAGTTTACAGCAGATTAACTCAACTGCAGATTAAAGGCTCCTCTAATCCAACAACACGGCTAAAAATTGTCTAATTTCTGCTTCATCCAGAGCGACAAAACCTGGGCTGTGAGATCGAAAGACATTTATAGACCAGAGACTTCTCCACCGGAATTCCTCACAAAGTGGAAGAATAAAATAATGGCATATACCGTACGGTATACGGACATATACCTTCTGCTAGTATACAGAACCCGGCTGTACACAGGAAATATACCTTCTGCTAGTATACAGAACCCTGCTGTACACAGGACATATACCTTCTGCTAGTATATACCAGAACCCTGCTGTACACAGGAAATATACCTTCTGCTAGTATACAGAACCCTGCTGTACACAGGACATATACCTTCTGCTAGTATATACCAGAACCCTGCTGTACACAGGACATATACCTTCTGCTAGTATATACCAGAACCCTGCTGTACACAGGACATATACCTTCTGCTAGTATATACCAGAACCCTGCTGTACACAGGACATATACCTTCTGCTTGTATATACCAGAACCCTGCTGTACACAGGACATATACCTTCTGCTAGTATATACCAGAACCCTGCTGTACACAGGACATATACCTTCTGCTAGTATACAGAACCCTGCTGTACACAGGACATATACCTTCTGCTAGTATACAGAACCCTGCTGTACACAGGACATATACCTTCTGCTTGTATATACCAGAACCCTGCTGTACACAGGACATATACCTTCTGCTAGTATATACCAGAACCCTGCTGTACACAGGACATATACCTTCTGCTAGTATATACCAGAACCCTGCTGTACACAGGACATATACCTTCTGCTAGTATACAGAACCCTGCTGTACACAGGACATATACCTTCTGCTAGTATACAGAACCCTGCTGTACACAGGACATATACCTTCTGCTAGTATACAGAACCCTGCTATACACAGGACATATACCTTCTGCTAGTATATACCAGAACCCTGCTGTACACAGGACATATACCTTCTGCTAGTATACAGAACCCTGCTGTACATAGGACATATACCTTCTGCTAGTATACAGAACCCTGCTATACACAGGACATATACCTTCTGCTAGTATATACCAGAACCCTGCTGTACACAGGACATATACCTTCTGCTAGTATATACCAGGACCCTGCTGTACACAGGACATATACCTTCTGCTAGTATACACCAGAACCCTGCTGTACACAGGACATATACCTTCTGCTAGTATACAGAACCCTGCTGTACACAGGACATATACCTTCTGCTAGTATATACCAGAACCCTGCTGTACACAGGACATATACCTTCTGCTAGTATACAGAACCCGGCTGTACACAGGACATATACCTTCTGCTAGTATATACCAGGACCCTGCTGTACACAGGACATATACCTTCTGCTAGTATACAGAACCCTGCTGTACACAGGACATATACCTTCTGCTAGTATACAGAACCCTGCTGTACACAGGACATATACCTTCTGCTAGTATACAGAACCCTGCTGTACACAGGACATATACCTTCTGCTAGTATACAGAACCCTGCTGTACACAGGACATATACCTTCTGCTAGTATACAGAACCCTGCTGTACACAGGACATATACCTTCTGCTAGTATACAGAACCCTGCTGTACACAGGACATATACCTTCTGCTAGTATACAGAACCCTGCTGTACACAGGACATATACCTTCTGCTAGTATATACCAGAACCCTGCTGTACACAGGACATATACCTTCTGCTAGTATATACCAGAACCCTGCTGTACACAGGACATATACCTTCTGCTAGTATATACCAGAACCCTGCTGTACACAGGACATATACCTTCTGCTAGTATACCCAAACCCTGCTATACACAGGACATATACCTTCTGCTAGTATACAGAACCCTGCTGTACACAGGACATATACCTTCTGCTAGTATACAGAACCCTGCTGTACACAGGACATATACCTTCTGCTAGTATATACCAGAACCCTGCTGTACACAGGACATATACCTTCTGCTAGTATAACAGAACCCTGCTGTACACAGGACATATACCTTCTGCTAGTATATACCAGAACCCTGCTGTACACAGGACATATACCTTCTGCTAGTATATACCAGAACCCTGCTGTACACAGGACATATACCTTCTGCTAGTATACAGAACCCTGCTGTACACAGGACATATACCTTCTGCTAGTATACAGAACCCTGCTGTACACAGGACATATACCTTCTGCTAGTATACAGAACCCTGCTGTACACAGGACATATACCTTCTGCTAGTATACAGAACCCTGCTGTACACAGGACATATACCTTCTGCTAGTATATACCAGAACCCTGCTGTACACAGGACATATACCTTCTGCTAGTATACAGAACCCTGCTGTACACAGGACATATACCTTCTGCTAGTATACAGAACCCTGCTGTACACAGGACATATACCTTCTGCTAGTATACAGAACCCTGCTGTACACAGGACATATACCTTCTGCTAGTATAACCAGAACCCTGCTGTACACAGGACATATACCTTCTGCTAGTATACAGAACCCTGCTGTACACAGGACATTACCTCTGGTGGGTTTCCGCCCCGCGGCCGGACTATACCTTCTGCTAGTATACAGAACCCTGCTGTACACAGGACATATACCTTCTGCTAGTATATACCAGAACCCTGCTGTACACAGGACATATACCTTCTGCTAGTATATACCAGAACCCTGCTGTACACAGGACATATACCTTCTGCTAGTATAACAGAACCCTGCTGTACACAGGACATATACCTTCTGCTAGTATATACCAGAACCCTGCTGTACACAGGACATATACCTTCTGCTAGTATACCAGAACCCTGCTGTACACAGGACATATACCTTCTGCTAGTATATACCAGAACCCTGCTGTACACAGGACATATACCTTCTGCTAGTATACCAGAACCCTGCTGTACACAGGACATATACCTTCTGCTAGTATATCCAGAACCCTGCTGTACACAGGACATATACCTTCTGCTAGTATATCAGAACCCTGCTGTACACAGGACATATACCTTCTGCTAGTATATACCAGAACCCTGCTGTACACAGGACATATACCTTCTGCTAGTATATACCAGAACCCTGCTGTACACAGGACATATACCTTCTGCTAGTATACAGAACCCTGCTGTACACAGGACATATACCTTCTGCTAGTATATACCAGAACCCTGCTGTACACAGGACATATACCTTCTGCTAGTATACAGAACCCTGCTGTACACAGGACATATACCTTCTGCTAGTATACAGAACCCTGCTGTACACAGGACATATACCTTCTGCTAGTATATACCAGAACCCTGCTGTACACAGGACATATACCTTCTGCTAGTATACAGAACCCTGCTGTACCACAGGACATATACCTTCTGCTAGTATACAGAACCCTGCTGTACACAGGACATATACCTTCTGCTAGTATATACCAGAACCCTGCTGTACACAGGACATATACCTTCTGCTAGTATATACCAGAACCCTGCTGTACACAGGACATATACCTTCTGCTAGTATATACCAGAACCCTGCTGTACACAGGACATATACCTTCTGCTAGTATATACCAGAACCCTGCTGTACACAGGACATATACCTTCTGCTAGTATACAGAACCCTGCTGTACACAGGACATATACCTTCTGCTAGTATAAGCCCTGCTGTACACAGGACATATACCTTCTGCTAGTATATACCAGAACCCTGCTGTACACAGGACATATACCTTCTGCTAGTATATACCAGAACCCTGCTGTACACAGGACATATACCTTCTGCTAGTATATAGCCATGCGATGGACCCTGCTGTACACAGGACATATACCTTCTGCTAGTATATACCAGAACCCTGCTGTACACAGGACATATACCTTCTGCTAGTATATACCAGAACCCTGCTGTACACAGGACATATACCTTCTGCTAGTATACAGAACCCTGCTGTACACAGGACATATACCTTCTGCTAGTATACAGAACCCTGCTGTACACAGGACATATACCTTCTGCTAGTATATACCAGAACCCTGCTGTACACAGGACATATACCTTCTGCTAGTATACAGAACCCTGCTGTACACAGGACATATACCTTCTGCTAGTATACAGACCCGGCTGTACACAGGACAACCCTGCTAGTATCAGACCCTGCTGTACACAGGACATATACCTTCTGCTAGTATATACCAGGACCCTGCTGTACACAGGACATATACCTTCTGCTAGTATACAGAACCCTGCTGTACACAGGACATATACCTTCTGCTAGTATAACCAGAACCCTGCTGTACACAGGACATATACCTTCTGCTAGTATATACCAGGACCCTGCTGCACACAGGACATATACCTTCTGCTAGTATATACCAGAACCCTGCTGTACACAGGACATATACCTTCTGCTAGTATATACCAGAACCCTGCTGTACACAGGACATATACCTTCTGCTAGTATACAGAACCCTGCTGTACACAGGACATATACCTTCTGCTAGTATATACCAGAACCCTGCTGTACACAGGACATATACCTTCTGCTAGTATACACGAACCCTGCTGTACACAGGACATATACCTTCTGCTAGTATACAGAACCCTGCTGTACACAGGACATATACCTTCTGCTAGTATACAGAACCCTGCTGTACACAGGACATATACCTTCTGCTAGTATAACAGAACCCTGCTGTACACAGGACATATACCTTCTGCTAGTATACAGAACCCTGCTGTACACAGGACATATACCTTCTGCTAGTATATACCAGGACCCTGGGCTGTACACAGGACATATACCTTCTGCTAGTATACAGGACCCTGCTGTACACAGGACATATACCTTCTGCTAGTATACAGCCCTGCTGTACACAGGACATATACCTTCTGCTAGTATATACCAGAACCCTGCTGTACACAGGACATATACCTTCTGCTAGTATACAGAACCCTGCTGTACACAGGACATATACCTTCTGCTAGTATACAGAACCCTGCTGTACACAGGACATATACCTTCTGCTAGTATACAGAACCCTGCTGTACACAGGACATATACCTTCTGCTAGTATACAGAACCCTGCTGTACACAGGACATATACCTTCTGCTAGTATATACCAGGACCCTGCTGTACACAGGACATATACCTTCTGCTAGTATATACCAGGACCCTGCTGTACACAGGACATATACCTTCTGCTAGTATACCAGAACCCTGCTGTACACAGGACATATACCTTCTGCTAGTATACAGAACCCTGCTGTACACAGGACATATACCTTCTGCTAGTATATACCAGAACCCTGCTGTACACAGGACATATACCTTCTGCTAGTATACAGAACCCTGCTGTACACAGGACATATACCTTCTGCTAGTATATACCAGAACCCTGCTGTACACAGGACATATACCTTCTGCTAGTATACAGAACCCTGCTGTACACAGGACATATACCTTCTGCTAGTATACAGAACCCTGCTGTACACAGGACATATACCTTCTGCTAGTATATACCAGGACCCTGCTGTACACAGGACATATACCTTCTGCTAGTATACCAGAACCCTGCTGTACACAGGACATATACCTTCTGCTAGTATATCCAGAACCCTGCTGTACACAGGACATATACCTTCTGCTAGTATAACCAGAACCCTGCTGTACACAGGACATATACCTTCTGCTAGTATACAGAACCCTGCTGTACACAGGACATATACCTTCTGCTAGTATACAGAACCCTGCTGTACACAGGACATATACCTTCTGCTAGTATACAGAACCCTGCTGTACACAGGACATATACCTTCTGCTAGTATATACCAGGACCCTGCTGTACACAGGACATATACCTTCTGCTAGTATATACCAGAACCCTGCTGTACACAGGACATATACCTTCTGCTAGTATAGACTAGAGCCAGTGGCATATCTAAAGTCTTGTGGGCCCCGGTGCAAACTTTTTTTCCAGGGTCCCCTTCCCCTTCCCTACAGCAAATTCTTGATAGTGACGGTTACGGGGCCCCAAACAGTATAATATGCTTGACAGTGGCCCCAGATAGTATTATATGCTCGACAGTGGCACCCACACAGCATTAAATGCTCCACATTGCTCCCCCCAGACACAGTATAATATGGTCCACAGTGGCAACACACACAGTATAATATGCTCCACATAGTGGTCCCCACCCAGTATTGTATGCTCTCCACAGTGGCCCCCACACAGTATTATATTCTTACCAAAGTTGCTCCCACCCAGTATTATATGCTCCCCAAAGTAGGCCCCACCCAGTAGTAAATGCTCCACAGCATTCCCCACCCAGTAGTATATGCTCCACAGTGGCCCCCACCCAGTATTTAATGCTCCACACAGTGTGCCCCACCCAGTAGTATATCCTTCCCACAGTGGGCCCCACCCAGTAGTTTATGCTCCACAGTGTCCCCCACCCAGTAGTATATGCTCCCAACAGTGGGCTCCACCAAGTATTATAGGCTTCCCACAGTAGCCCTCACTCAGTTTTATATGCTCCACAGTAGCCCCACACAAAGTTATATGCTCCACAGTGGTCCCACCCAGTATTATATGCTCCACCCAGTAGTATATGCTCCACACAGTGGGCCCCACCCAGTAGTATATGTTTCCCACAGTGGGCCCTACCCAGTAGTTTATGCTCCACAGTGGCCCCACCCAGTAGTTTATGCTCCACAGTGGCCCCCACCCAGTAGGATATGCTCCCAACAGTGGGCCCCACCCAGTATTATAGGCTTCCCACAGTAGCCCTCACTCAGTATTATATGCTCCACAGTAGCCCCACACAAAGTTATATGCTCCACAGTAGCCCCACATAAAGTTATATGCTCCACAGTGGCCCCACCCAGTATTATATGCTCCACCCAGTATTATATGCGCCACAGTGGCCCCCACACAGTATTATACGCTCCCAACAGCCCCCCTACGCTTCGGTGCTATTATTATACTTTGGGGTCTCCTCAGACCCCAGAGAAGAATAATCGGAAGCCCAGGGAAAGTGATTAAAAATAACAAACATTCATACTCACCTTGCCTTACCTTTCCTTGGCATCCTCGCTCCATCCTGCCATCTTCAGTGTCTTCAGGCCCTCTTCAGAAGTTGCTGCTGAGGCCTGTGATTGGGCCTCAGCGGTCACGTGGGGGCGCACTGACGTCATTACACACTGGGGCCTAATCACAGGCCTCCAGAGAGAACGCTGTGCCCAGGAGAGGTGAGTAATATGTATTTATTATTTTCAGTCACCTCCCCTGGGCAACAACAGTATGTATAGCGGTCAGGGAACCAGACTTTCCCCGACCGCTATCATAGTGGTCCAGGGCTCGGCCATTTCCGCACCACCGCAACCGCGATCGTTACGCCACTGACCACAACCCTGCTGTATGTCAGGACATAAACCATCTGCCTCCTGGATTGCTACTGGGGATGATGGGAGTGATACCTTGTGTCATATGTGTCTCCTGGATTGCTGTTGGGGATGATGGGAGTGATACCTTGTGTCATATGTGTCTCCTGGATTGCTGTTGGGGATGATGGGAGTGATACCTTGTGTCATATGTGTCTCCTGGATTGCTGTTGGGGATGATGGGAGTGATACCTTGTGTCATATGTGTCTCCTGGATTGCTGTTGGGGATGATGGGAGTGATACCTTGTGTCATATGTGTCTCCTGGATTGCTGTTGGGGATGATGGGAGTGATGCTTGGTGATCTCAGCCTCCTGGATTGAGGTCAGGGCCCAGATTTGCATTGGAGTTTCCTTCTTTGCATCTTTCCTTGGATTCTCCTTGGATGAGGTCACTGCAGGATCTTGAGCCTTGTTCACACTTCCAGCAGATTTGCATCTTGTTTTATGAAAACTTCCGGAATGTGGAAGGGAATGATAATGACATATATACGCTATACGGCCAGGAAGAGTCTATTATGGACATTTTCTCAAGTAAATTTTTGTTTCCAACCCCTATCAGACAGATAACAACAAGCACCAAGGAACAAGACGCCGGAACCGACCTCTGGAGACAATGAGGAGACCTAAAGCAATAAACACACTTGATTGGGGAAGGAGGGGGGTGTATATTAGGAGGTGTATATTAGGAGGTGTATATTAGGGGGTGTATATTAGGAGGTGTATATTAGGAGGTGTATATTAGGGGGTGTATATTAGGAGGTGTATATTAGGAGGTGTATATTAGGAGGTGTATATTAGGGGGTGTATATTAGGAGGTGTATATTAGGGGGTGTATATTAGGAGGTGTATATTAGGAGGTGTATATTAGGAGGTGTATATTAGGGGGTGTATATTAGGAGGTGTATATTAGGAGGTGTATATTAGGGGGTGTATATTGGGGCTGTATATTAGGGGGGTGTATATTGGGGGGTGTATATTAGAGGATGTATATTGGGGTGTATATTAGGAGGAGTATATTAGGAGGTGTATATTAGGAGGTGTATATTGGGGGTGTATATTAGGAGGTGTATATTAGGGGGTGTATATTAGGAGGTGTATATTAGGAGGTGTATATTAGGGGGTGTATATTAGGGGGTGTATATTAGGAGGTGTATATTAGGGGGTGTATATTAGGAGGTGTATATTAGGAGGTGTATATTAGGGGGTGTATATTAGGAGGTGTATATTAGGAGGTGTATATTAGGGGGTGTATATTAGGAGGTGTATATTAGGAGGTGTATATTAGGAGGTGTATATTAGGGGGTGTATATTAGGAGGTGTATATTAGGAGGTGTATATTAGGAGGTGTATATTAGGAGGTGTATATTAGGGGGTGTATATTAGGGGGTGTATATTAGGAGGTGTATATTAGGGGGTGTATATTAGGGGTGTATATTGGGGGTGTATATTAGGAGGTGTATATTAGGAGGTGTATATTAGGAGGTGTATATTAGGGGGTGTATATTAGGGGGTGTATATTAGGAGGTGTATATTAGGGGGTGTATATTAGGAGGTGTATATTAGGGGATGTATATTGGAGGTGTATATTAAGAGGTGTATATTAGGGGGTGTATATTAGGAGGTGTATATTAGGAGGTGTATATTAGGGGGTGTATATTAGGAGGTGTATATTAGGAGGTGTATATTAGGAGGTGTATATTAGGAGGTGTATATTAGGGGGTGTATATTAGGAGGTGTATATTAGGGGGTGTATATTAGGGGGTGTATATTAGGGGTGTATATTAGGAGGTGTATATTAGGGGGTGTATATTAGGAGCTGTATATTAGGAGGTGTATATTAGGAGGTGTATATTAGGAGGTGTATATTAGGGGGTGTATATTAGGAGGTGTATATTAGGGGGTGTATATTAGGAGGTGTATATTAGGGGGTGTATATTAGGAGGTGTATATTAGGAGGTGTATATTAGGGGGTGTATATTAGGAGGTGTATATTAGGGGGTGTATATTAGGAGGTGTATATTAGGAGGTGTATATTAGGGGGTGTATATTAGGAGGTGTATATTAGGGGTGTATATTAGGAGGTGTATATTAGGGGGTTGTATATTAAGGGGGTGTATATTAGGAGGTGTATATTAGGGGGTGTATATTAGGAGGTGTATATTAGGGGGTGTATATTAGGGGGTGTATATTAGGAGGTGTATATTAGGAGGTGTATATTAGGGGGTGTATATTGGGGGTGTATATTAGGGGGGTGTATATTGGGGGTGTATATTAGGGGATGTATATTGGGGGTATATATTAGGGGTGTATATTAGGGGGTGTATATTAGGAGGTGTATATTAGGAGGTGTATATTAGGAGGTGTATATTAGGGGGTGTATATTAGGAGGTGTATATTAGGGGGTGTATATTAGGAGGTGTATATTAGGAGGTGTATATTAGGGGGTGTATATTGGGGCTGTATATTAGGGGGGTGTATATTGGGGGGTGTATATTAGAGGATGTATATTGGGGTGTATATTAGGAGGAGTATATTAGGAGGTGTATATTAGGAGGTGTATATTAGGGGGTGTATATTAGGAGGTGTATATTAGGAGGTGTATATTAGGGGGTGTATATTAGGAGGTGTATATTAGGAGGTGTATATTAGGGGGTGTATATTAGGAGGTGTATATTAGGGGGTGTATATTAGGGGGTGTATATTAGGGGTGTATATTAGGAGGTGTATATTAGGGGGTGTATATTAGGAGCTGTATATTAGGAGGTGTATATTAGGAGGTGTATATTAGGAGGTGTATATTAGGGGGTGTATATTAGGAGGTGTATATTAGGGGGTGTATATTAGGAGGTGTATATTAGGGGGTGTATATTAGGAGGTGTATATTAGGAGGTGTATATTAGGGGGTGTATATTAGGAGGTGTATATTAGGGGGTGTATATTAGGAGGTGTATATTAGGAGGTGTATATTAGGGGGTGTATATTAGGAGGTGTATATTAGGGGTGTATATTAGGAGGTGTATATTAGGGGGTTGTATATTAAGGGGGTGTATATTAGGAGGTGTATATTAGGGGGTGTATATTAGGAGGTGTATATTAGGGGGATGTATATTGGGGGTGTATATTAGGAGGTGTATATTAGGAGGTGTATATTAGGGGGTGTATATTGGGGGTGTATATTAGGGGGGTGTATATTGGGGGTGTATATTAGGGGATGTATATTGGGGGTATATATTAGGGGTGTATATTAGGGGGTGTATATTAGGAGGTGTATATTAGGAGGTGTATATTAGGAGGTGTATATTAGGGAGTGTATATTAGGAGGTGTATATTAGGGGGTGTATATTAGGAGGTGTATATTAGGAGGTGTATATTAGGGGGTGTATATTGGGGGGTGTATATTAGAGGATGTATATTGGGGTGTATATTAGGAGGAGTATATTAGGAGGTGTATATTAGGAGGTGTATGTTAAGGGGGTGTATATGAGGGGGTGTATATTAGGAGCAATATATTAGGAGGTGTATATTAGGAGCAGTATATTAGGAGGTGTATATTAGGAGGTGTATATTGGGGGTGTATATTAGGGGGGTTATATTGGGGTGTATATTAAGGGGTGTATATTAGGGGGTTGTATATTAAGGGGGTGTATATTAGGAGGTGTATATAAGGGGGTGTATATTAGGGGGTGTATATTAGGGGATGTATATTGGGGGTGTATATTAGGAGGTGTATATTAGGTGGTGTATATTAGGGGGTGTATGTTAGGGGGTGTATATTAGGGGTGTGTGTATTAGGGGATGTATATTGGGGGTGTATATTAGGAGGTGTATATTAGGGTGTGTATATTAGGGGGTCTATATTAGGGGGGTGTATATTATGGGGGTGTATATTATGGGGAGTATATTAAGGGTATGTATATTAGGGGGTGTATATTAAGGGGGTATATGTTAATGTGGTGTATATTCTGGGGTGTATATTAGGGGGTGTATATTAGGGGGTGTATATTAAGGGGGTGTATATTATGGGGGTGTATATTATGGGGGTGTATATTATAGGGGTGTATATTAAGGGCAATATATTAAGGGGAATATATTAAGGGGGTGTATATTAGGGGGTGTATATTAAGGGGGTATATATTAATTGGATGTATATTAAGGGGGTGTATATTAGGGGGTGTATATTAAGGGGAATATATTAGGGGGTGTATATTAGGAGATGTATATTGGGGTGTATATTAGGAGGAGCATATTAGGAGTTGTATATTAGGGGGGTGTATATTAGGAGGTGTATATTGGGGGTGTATATTAAGGGGTGTATATTAGGAGGTGTATATTAGGGGGTTGTATATTAAGGGGGTGTATAGTAGGAGTTGTATATAAGAGGGTGTATAATGGGGGTGTATGGTAGGGGGGTGTATATTGGGGGTGTATATTAGGAGGTGTATATTGGGGGTGTATTTTAGGGGATGTATATTGGGGCTGTATATTAGGATGTGTATATTAGGTGGTGTATATTAAGGGGTGTATATTAGGGGGTATATATTAAGGGGGTGTATATTATGGGGGTGTATATTAAGGGGAATATATTAAGGGGTTGTATATTAGGGGGTGTATATTAAGGGGGTATATATTAATGGGGTGTATATTAAGGGGGTGTATATTAGGGGGGTGTATATTAGGGGGAATATATTAAGGGGTTGTATATTAGGGGGTGTATATTAAGGGGGTGTATATTAATGGGGTGTATATTAAGGGGGTGTATACTAGGGGGGTGTATATTAGAGGATGTATATTGGGGTGTATATTAGGAGGAGTATATTAGGAGGTGTATATTAAGGGGGTGTATATTAGGAGGTGCATATTAAGGGGGTGTATATTAGGGGGTATATACTAAGGGGAATATATTAAGGGGGTGTATATTAAGGGGCAGGGTCAGACTGGCCCCCGGGAGACCGGTGAATCACCCGGTGGGCCCCATGCCCTTAGGGGGCACTACCGGACCCTATTGCTTTTTTTAATAGGCAATGGAGGTGCGGTGAGGCCCCCATTCACTTACCTCTCCCCGCTCGTAGCCAGGGGGCCCCCATGTACGACGCACATTACGTCATTGTGACGTGATGTGTGGTGTGCAGGGTCCAAGCTGAAGCAGGAAGAGGAGAGGCCGCGAGCAGGAGCCGGGAGAGGTAAGTGATGCAGCCAGGTTCTCCCCGGTTTTAATAACCGGATCGCAAAACCGGGGACAAGAGGCGCAGCCGACCCGGTTGTGCTACTAGTAGAGCAGAAAGCCACAGGCTTCCTGCTCTACTGCTCACAGACTTGTAGGCCACGGGCCCCATTGAGCCTGTGGCCTACAAGCTAAGTACCAATCCTTACCTGTCTGCTCCTGTCGCCTCTTGCTTCTTCCTTCTCTGGGTGCACATGACGTCACATCAGTGCGCCCGGAGCAAAATGGAGCGGTAGGTGACAGGGGCAGACAGGTAAGTAATGACCTAATGCTGCTATAGGGGGGACTAGTAAAGGGGCTACTGTATGGCTCATACAGCGTCCCTTTCACTATTCCCTCCCCCCATACATTAGCAACTTCACTATTCCCCCCCCATACAGTGGTCCCTTCACTGGTGCCCTATACTGTATGGGGACCATTGATGGGGCCATTTTATTGTGGGGGCGGCAGTGATGGAGGCCAATAATGGGGGGGCATTAAATGGGTTTTCCAGGATAAATTACCCCCCCAAAAAACTTACCCTCCTGTCCCCAGTGTCTCCAAGCACAGTTCGGGCCTGCAGCTCTGTTGTTTTCTTCTGCACGTGACCCCTGAGGCCAATCAGCGGCCTAAGCGAAGGGACCTGGGACATCACAGCCAGTGAGGACTTCTGGCAAAAAGAAGGCAGCGGAGCTGCAGGACCGGACCGTGCTGGGAGGACACCGGAGCACCATGGACAGGGGAGTATGATTTTTATTTTTCACCTCCCCCAGACTACAAAAAAAATATATATATGCTGGAAAATCTCTATAAAGTGTGGAGTATTAGGGGGTATATTAAAGGGTTTGTCCAGGCATAATTTATCTTAAGGATAGGCCATAAATACCTGATCTGTAGGGGGCTGACCCCGGACCGATCAGCTGTACGGAGCCACTTCTGGTGCCCGTCCTGTACACAATACAGGGCCGGAAGCAGAAAGCTCTGCCCACTGTATATTAGCCGGGCACTTTCACTGCATCTCAGCACTTATTGAAGTCAGTAGGAGCTGAGCAGTGACGGCGCCGGGCTGCTATACAGCGGATGGAGCTTTCTGCTTCCGGCCTTGTGTTGTGTACAGGACGGGCGCTGGAAGTGGCTCCGAACAGCTGATGGGGCCATGTGTCAGCCCTCTACCGATCAGGTATTTATGGCCTATCCAGAGCATAGTCCATAACCCTGGACAACCCCTTTAATATTCCCCCCCCACAGGACATTAGCCCCCATCACTGCCCCCACACAATATAATGGCCCCATCACTGTTCCCCTTACAGTATGGGGGACCAGTGAAAAGGCCACTATGTGGGGGGACCAGTGAAGTGACCATAGAAAAATTTGGCCCAAACAAGCCCTTTAAAGAGGCTGTTCATAAATTGGAGCGACCCCTGTGGTGGCCGCCAGGGAGATGTAAAAATTAAAAAAAAAAAAAAGCATACTCACCTGTCCCCAGCCCCCCATGGTCCCCCACCTGTGTCTGTTCGGTCTCATGGCGGCGCCTGATTTCTGGAAATCCTGCACCTAATTGGTCTTAGCGGTCACATGAGGTGCAGGACTCCCAGCAAGGAGTCGCCAGCACGAGACTGAATGGACACTGTCAGCGGACAACGAAGTGCCGGGGACAGGGGAGTATGCTTTTTTATTTTTATTTTACACCAATTCCTGGACAACCTCTTTAAAGGATTTATCCATCTTTCTAATATTAATGGCCTGTCCTTGGGATAGGACATCAATATTACATCTGCAGGGGTCCGTCAGCCAGGACTTCTGCAGATCAGCTTTACTAGGACAGCTACAGTTAATGATAACAATTCTAGGAGCCGCGCTGTTCACTTTCCATACAGGGTGTAGCAGTGGGTTTAGGTAGTGCAGTGGTGCACATCGTATGGCAGGTGAGCAGCATGGCTCCCGACGTTTTAATACTTTTAGCCACCCTGTCTCGGTACCACTGATCTGCAAGGGTCCTGGAGGTGGGCCCCTAGACACAATTCCACTGGTGGGCCCTAAACATCCCACTCTGACACAGTTAAGGGGGATATATTAAGGGGATGTATATTAAGGGGGTATGTTGTGCTTCCTTTGAACCACAGGTAACAGAAATTTCGGTGAGCAGATTTTTATATTCCTGGAGTCCTTCAGGCAGTGCAAGAGGGATTTTGGTAGCAATAAGACATTTTGAGGGTTGGGAGTTGTCAATGGCTGCCTATGGCAGTGGAGACCCTAGACCATAATGCTTTATGAAGGGTCTAGTCTGGACCACGTGGCAACCTTACAGAATTGGTGTAACGGCCCTTGTGTTCATTCTGCCCAGGAAGCAGAGGTAGATCTGGCTGAGGGTGCTCTATGGTTAACCCTTAGCTGGTAACAATGAGAAGTCAGATCTTTCATCTACCTGGTGAGGGCGGCTTTTGTTGCTTTCTTCCTTCTATTGGCACCTTCATATTGAAGACACATGGATTCCTCTACCCTGAGAAGGTAAGACAAGACTGATCTTTTATCATCCAGTGTGGATAAAGCAGCTTCTTCATCTGAACTTGATCCCAGTACTGGTAAGAAGATCTTATGTTCCATAGAAAATTGAGATGGCACCTTGGGAAGAAAACCAGACATACCATGTAATACTAGGCACCCCCCACGATGCAAAAGTAGGGCTCCCTTATGGAAAAAGCCAAATCTGCGAGCTGAAGCCATAGCTACTGGGAACATTGTCTTCCGAGAGAGAAATATGATGGAAAGAGGTTCAAGAAGTATTTTTAAGACGAGACATAAATCCCATGATGGTGCTGGAGTTGGAGACTTAAAGGGAGTCTATCATTGAGATTTTCAATTTTTAGTTAAGGCTATATTCATGTAGCCCTTATGTAGGCTATTGTAGGCATACCTTTTATTTCCTGACTCTTGGCGGCGTTTTTCAGAAAAAGCATTTTTCTTGATATGTAAATTAGCTTCCACGGAGCAAAGGGGACGTTCCACCTGTGCTCCGAGCCCCCACTGCGTCATCACCCTCTCCCTGCATCGCCGCCCCCTTCTTCCTTCTTGTTAACGCCTCTTCTGCCTCTTTGCTTCTTTCTCCTGTCAGCTCGAACGAAATCTTGCGCATGCGCCCTAACAAGTGCAGCCTGCCATGTGCTGGAACTTTGTAAGGTTTGGCAGCCAACAATCATAATGACGAAAGATGGGAAAACCATGAAGATTTGTTTGTAATCAGTTTAGGTTTGGTCGGTGTAGTAGTGCGATGCAGATAGCCCCTATTGCCCTGTGTATCGTAATATCCTTATATCACAGTAATGTAGGTCAGGCATGTCAAACATGCGTCCCGCGGGCCACGTGCGGCCCTTTACAGGCATATCTGCGGCCCGCACAAAAGTCTCAAACTTTGTCTCTAAACTTTAGAGACAAAGTTTGAGACTTTTGTGTGGGCCGCACATGTACAAAACTCACGATCAGCACTTCCGGCTCTTCATTCATTGGCCCCAGGGGCGTAACTACCGGGGTAGCAGTGGTAGCGACTGCCACAGGGCCCGGAACATTACGGGGCCCGGAGCCCTGTGGCAGTCGCTGCCGCGAACCCCACAATCACTGCTATCGTTATACTCCGGGTTCTTTTGAGACCCCGGAGTATAACGATCGGGGGCCCAGGGGAGGTGAGCGAACATAAAAAACACCGTAACTCACCTATCCGCCGCTCCGCAGGCTTCGGGCCTGTTTGGTGATGTCCCAGACGTCAGCCGACGTCATTATGCGTCGCGACGCCGGCCTGGATCGTGCGAGATCCGGTCCGACATTGAAGATGGCCGAAGTAGCGCACGGGAGTGCACCGGAGCGAGGAAGAGGTAAGTTGCAGTGTTTTCTATGTTTCTATCCTCCCCTGGGTCTCCGATCATTATACTCTGGGGTCTGAAAAGACCCCAGAGTATAATAATCATTCATGGGTGGTCCACTATGGGGCATAATACTGTGTGCAGGGGCCACTATGGGGCAAACTACTGTGTGTAGGGGCCACTATGGTGCAAACTACTGTTTGCAGGGGCCACTATGGGGCAAACTACTGTGTGCAGGGGCTACTATGGGGCAAACTACTGTGTGCAGGGGCCACTATGGGGCAAACTACTGTGTGCAGGGGCCACTATGGGACAAACTACTGTGTGCTGGGGCTACTATGGGGCAAACTACTATGTGCAGGGGCCACTATGGGGCATAATATTGTGTGCAGGGGCCACTATGCTGCATAATACCGTGTCCAGGGGCCACTATGGGGCATAATACCGTGTGCAGGGGCCACTATGGGGCATAATACCGTGTGCAGGGGCCACTATGGGGCATAATACCGTGTGCAGGGGCCACTATGGGGCATAATAGTGTGCGCAGGAATGCGGTTTGTGTGTGGGGGGTTGGGGGCGGCGGCTTGGGGGGGGGGCCCATGTCAAATGTTCGCCTTGGGGCCCAGCCATTCCTAGTTACGCCACTGATTGGCCCATATCCCTGCATATGACCTGCTTACGTGATCAATGAATGACGACCCGGAAGTGCTGATCGTGAGTTTTGTACATCTGCGGCTCGCGTGGCTGCTGATCACCTAAGTCAGTTTTGTTGTGAGCGGAGGAAGAGTCGTGGCTGAGAGTGACTGGGATACTGTGACCGTGCTGAGGAAGAAGGGACCCACTGCCGCACAGGCAAAGTCCAAGCAAGTGAGTGGCCCTCCTGTATATAACCATTAAAAACTAAAGAGAGGGGTGAGCACTCAGATTATAAATAATTGTGATACAAAAAACAGTGGTGCTGATTGGATGAAAAATGCAATCGAACACAAAGGAGAAACAGCATCCAATATAAAGCACATACAAAATTTCTTTATTAAATAACACAGCAAACAAGGAAAAATTTAAAGCAATTAAAATACATGTGCACCCTTGGAGGCAAATACCAGGGGTGAACACCAAAAAGAACAAATCCTACAGACGCCCATTAAATAAATATAAAGTAAATAAATACATATTGAAAATTCATAATAATAATATAAATAATAATATAATAATATAATATAATGAATAGGCCTATTAGCACAAAGCACAAAGAGGTGTCAAGCCTCAGGACAAAACACTAAAAATGATTGAAAAAAATGATAGCAAATAAATGTTTAGTTTTTAATTGCTGTATTTTTGTTAAATATATTAGTTGCTGTTGCGCACTGCAAATATATGTTGCTGTTACATATTACTACTTCATATCTTGTTTTCATGGCTGCTGTTAAAATACGTGTGTGACATTAGCTGCTGTGTGCGGCCCTCGCAACAACCTCTTGTTACTCATGTGGCCCTCGGGGTACCCTGAGTTTGACATGCCTGATGTAGGTGATAAAGTTGGATAAAGACAAATGTCTCTCAAGGCTAACCCATAAACCTACCATGTTAATCCAGAGAAAGACAAAAAAAATCCATAAAGTGGATTTCAATCATCCCATAAAATAAATTCCTTGTTGACTCGAGATGTGACTGAGCAATGGCCCCACCGTCCCTATAGAACACCGATTTGTCCTCTCGCAGCTACTTTCAGGCTTCCCAAATGTCCTTAGTCACAATCTCCAGCCTGCCAAGGGTGTTGATTAAGTGGACCCCTGGTTTTACCCTTTAACCCCTGTACTGGGATCTGGACTTCACTGGTGGGAACCATCAGATCATGGGGCAGTTACCCCAACTCTTCTAGTAACAGATAGCAGAGAACATGGAGAGAGTTTCCCCAACTCTTGCACTATCACGTAGGACCAAGGGTTACCATGAGATTTTGTGAGTCTGGTCAGAACTTTAGCAACGCTCTGCCAAAATGAGGCTCTGTCCATATGCTGGTGTCGGCCTAAAATATCAAAGTTTGGCCTGATCAGCCAAGCTGTCAATATTGAAGGTGGGATCGCTCATACACACACATCCCATGATCCACTGGACAGCCACATCACAGAGTCTGACATTTGCATGCAGATTCAGCACAGACTGCAGCTCCTTCTGCTGGACTGCTGCAGATACATGCCCTGTTTTTGCAGTAATCCTGGATAAACCAGTTCCCATCACAAAACACACAAATTCCAGGCGCTAATGCCAACCTGGGCAGAAAATCAGGTTTGGTCTAAATGCAAATGTGTGGTAAAGGAGTAAGAGATGGCATAGGTTTGTATCACGTCATAGGGACACTTACTAATTAAAACACCTATGACAGTCAGTAGGCAGAGTGACATGCTGCCAACCCCACTCATCTATGCCTGCAGTCAGGGCACACGCATCACCATGAAGAATGAGATCAGTGTCTGCCCTCCAGACCAGCAAGATGACATTCACCCCCATGCTTTTCTCCATCGATCACCAGTTCTGACATGACACAGAAAAAGACATTAAAGAAATGAGAAACCAATAAAAAGATAAAAACTGAGAATTATTAAAAAAAAAATTTTTTTTTTTTTTTTTTTTTTTTTTTTTTTTTTTTTTTTTTTTTAGGTTTTTTTTTTTTTTTTTTTTTTTTTTTTTTTTTTTTTTTTTTTTTTTTTTTTTTTTTTTTTTATATTTTTTTTATTGTTGGTGTTTTTTTTTTTTTTGAGGGGGGGAATTTATTTTTTTTTTTTTTTTTGTTTTTTTTTTTTTTTGGGGTGGTTCTCCTCCTCAAAAAATTGTTTTTTTTTTTTTAACTGGAATAAAAATTTTTTTCATTTTTTCCCTTTTTTTTCCAGGTGAGGCCTTGAAGATGGTGTGGTTCTACCCCAATGCCCGGCCGTGCTGGAGGGGGTTGGGGGCTCAGGAGATGTGTGAGAACCAGTCTCTCCAAGATCTTCATCAGGTGGGTGTAGTGCTACAGGTCTGTAGTCGTTGAGGTATAGGGTGGGGTTTCTTTGGAATGGTACCACACAAGAGATTTCCTAATTCAGGGATATTTCCTGCTAGGCTCATATATACATTTGTTTTCTGTAATCTAGAATGCAAGCTCTTATGGTCAACTGAGATTCTATCTGTCCTATAGAATGAAACCTTTTATGGTTCAGGACCAACATTCAATTTGGGCCGGGCTGTGTTGTCCACACAAAAATTAATGTAGTCCGTTATGCAGTGTGTGAGTCCTTCTATATCTTCCCCATAAGAATCCTGCAGAACTTCCCATGCGGTTGTGTCAAAACAATCCCTCAGAGCCTCATCACTCTCCTCGGACCATATCCTCACTGTGCGGGTGACAGCTGGTTCTCTACGTACAGTGGCTTGTACACAGGTCCGGCGCTTTGAGTGTCGTCCCTCACGCGGTGGCAAAGAAGCAAGTTCGTGTATGATCATCATCTTAATTGGGCGGTTAAAACATAGTGTGTTGACACTGTGCAGTTGGCTCCTAGGAGCTATATAGTTATAATACCCATAGTCTATGACACTGTCAGGAGGACTATATATCTATAAGACATAGCTGTATGACACTGACCAGCGCTCGCTCAGGACTATATGAGCTATCACATGACATGTGAAGTTCCTGTATGAAGGTCTCTGCTCACAGCTAATAGTTCAATGTCCTTACAGCGTTTGACCTTAATCACAATTCCTAGGATTACACCATCTATATCTATTCACAACACTTCCCCCCCCCCCCCCCCTTTCCTTTCCCCCCTCCCCTTGCTCCGGTCGGCCGGAAGGAGTTTAAAACCATCCAAGGAGACAGAGGGTCAGGAGTAACTTCAGTGAGCCAAGTCTCTGTATGTAGCATCATGCTGCACGCCCGAAACTCCTGATGTGCCTGGTGAGCGCTATTAGTTCATCCATCTTGTTTGCAGGTCTCACATTGCCCATGATGTGGAGGGAACAGCTAGTTGTATGACGCCTCTTTTTTCCCCTCAACGGTTCCCCCCTCTCCTCCCCCCCCCCCCTTTTTCTTTCTCCAAATCTCCGGGGGATGTGTGACCAGATGGTATGCCCTCCTGCTGTGCCTCTGAGCTGCAGAATTTCCTCTCTTGTATATACTATGGAATTGTCTCCATACACAAAAGATCCCTTTTTCAAGCAGAACATAGACAGATAAAAAACAAAAAAAGTATCACAAGGGTCCAAGTCTTTGTGTGTGTTTCATAGTGCAAAGTCCTTAAGTAGAGAGGTACAAAACGAGTCATAGAAAGAAAAATAAGATATGAGAGTCTCAGAGCTGCTGTAGCTGGCAGCCACGCCGCCGCCGCGTTGTTGAAAAAAAAAAAAAAAAGACTATATATCTATAATTCATAGTGTATGACACTGTCAGGGCTACTAGGACTATATATCTATAATACATAGTGTATGACACTGTCAGGGCTCCTAGGACTATATATCTATAATACATAGTGTGTGCCACTGTCGGGCCCTAGGACTATATATCTATAATAAATAGTGTATGACACTGTCAGGGCTCCTAGGACTATATATCTATAATACATAGTGTATGACACTGTCAGGGCTCCTAGGACTATATATCTATAATACATAGTGTATGCCACTGTCAGGGCTCCTAGGACTATATATCTATAATACATAGTGTATGACACTGTCAGGGCTCCTAGGACTATATATCTATAATACATAGTGTATGACACTGTCAGGGCTCCTAGGACTATATATCTATAATACATAGTGTGTGACACTGTCAGGGCTCCTAGGACTATATATCTATAATACATAGTGTATGACACTGTCAGGGCTCCTAGGACTATATATCTATAATACATAGTGTATGACGCTGTCGGGGCTCCTAGAACTATATCTGTAATACATAGTGTATGACACTGTCAGGACTCCTAGGACTATATATCTATAATACATAGTGTATGACACTGTCAGGGCTCCTAGGACTATATATCTATAATACATAGTGTATGACGCTGCCGGGGCTCCTAGGACTACATACTATAATACAGTGTATGACGCAGTCAGGGCTCTTAGGACTATATATCTATATGGGGGGGCCCATGGTTTGGGCCCCTGCCGGGCCCCCGACTATATATCTATAATACATAGTGTATGACGCTGTCAGGGTTCTGTGGGGACTCCTAGGACTATATATCTATAATACATAGTGTATGACGCTGTCAGGCCTGACTCTATATCTAAGCGTTATTCTTAATACATAGTGTATGACACTGTCAGGACTCCCAGGACTATATATCTATAATACATAGTGTATGACACTGTCAGGGCTCCTAGGACTATATATCTATAATACATAGTGTATGACACTGTCAGGGCTCCTAGGACTATATATCTATAATACATAGTGTATGACACTGTCAGGACTCCTAGGACTATATATCTATAATACATAGTGTATGACACTGTCAGGACTCCTAGGACTATATATCTATAATACATAGTGTATGACACTGTCAGGGCTCCTAGGACTATATATCTATAATACATAGCGTATGACACTGTCAGGACTCCTAGGACTATATATCTATAATACATAGTGTATGACACTGTCAGGGCCACACAAGCTTATGTTACAAACATAGCATCCTGACCTCTTATGGCCTATAGCCTGGGACAAATTGGTCTGTGCAGATTTAGGCCCATCTTCGTGCTCTGTCCATTCCACCATAATCAGTAGTCAAAACCGAGGAACTTTGCTCTGCTTAAAGTGTGTCAAATGTTCAAAAAGGAGCCATGTTCACTCATCCAAAAACAGGCAAGCGCTTCAAGGTGAAGGGTCACTGCACATGCAACACTGATTATGTATTCTTCTTACTTAAATGCCCCTACGTATTAGGATACGTCAGTGGGACAATGACAAAGAGAATATCCAAATACAAATCTGCAATCTGGAGTGAGAACCTTGAACTTCTTCTTCTGCTTCACTTTAATGAATAAAATTGCAAGTTGCACCAATTGAAATTCTGCATTAATCGAATGGATCTCTCCAATCCCTCCCCACCCCCATTGTGGTGGTGACCAAAATAAAACCTTGAAGACCCACGAGATGAAGTGGACATATGCGCTAGACACTTTGCACCCACATTGACCCATTGTTATAACTCTGTACCACTATTGATATACAGTGCCTTGCGAAAGTATTCGCCCCCTTGAACTTTTCAACCTTTTTCCACATTTCAGGCTTCAAACATAAGGATATAAAATTGTAATTTTTTGGGGAAGAATCAACAACAAGTGGGACACAATCGTGAAGTGGAACGAAATTTATTGGATATTTTAAACTTTTGTAAAAAATAAAAAACTGAAAAGTGGGGCGTGCAATATTATTCGGCCCCCTTAAGGTAATACTTTGTAGCGCCCCCTTTTGCTGCGAGTACAGCTACAAGTCGCTTGGGGTTGTCTCTATCAGTTCTTGCCCATTCTTCCTTGGAAAACAGCTGGAGCTCAGTGAGGTTGGATGGAGAGCGTTTGTGAACAGCAGTTTTCAGCTCTTTCCACAGATTCTCGATTGGATTCAGGTCTGGACTTTGACTTGGCCATTCTAACACCTGGATACGTTTATTTGGGAACCATTCCATTGTAGATTTGGCCTTATGTTTGGGATCATTGTCTTGTTGGAAGATAAATCTCCGTCCCAGTCTCAGGTCTTTTGCAGACTCCAACAGGTTTTCTTCCAGAATGGTCCTGTATTTGGCTCCATCCATCTTCCCATCAATTTTAACCATCTTCCCTGTCCGTGCTGAAGAAAAGCCGGCCCAAACCATGATACTGCCACCACCATGTGTGACAGTGGGGATGGTGTGTTCAGGGGGATGAGCTGTGTTGCTTTTACGCCAAACATATCGTTTTGCATTGTGGCCAAAAAGTTGGATTTTGGTTTCATCTGAGCAGAGCACCTTCTTCCACATGTTTGGTGTCTCCCAGGTGGCTTTTTATGGATATCTTTGAGAAATGGCTTTCTTCTTGCCACTCTTCCATAAAGGCCAGATTTGTGCAGTGTACGACTGATTGTTGTCCTATGGACAGACTCTCCCACCTCAGCTGTAGATCTCTGCAGTTCATCCAGAGTGATCATGGGCCTCTTGGCTACATCTCTGATCAGTCTTCTCCTTGTTTGAGATGAAAGTTTAGAGGGACGGCCGGGTCTTGGTAGATTTGCAGTGGTCTGATACTCCTTCCATTTCAATATGATCACTTGCACAGTGCTCCTTGGGATGTTTAAAGTTTGGGAAATCTTTTTGTATCCAAATCCGGCTTTAAACTTCTCCACAACAGTATCACGGAGCTGCCTGGTGTGTTCCTTGGTCTTCATGATGCTCTCTGCGCTTTAAACAGAACCCTGAGACTATCACAGAGCAGGTGCATTTATACGGAGACTTGATTACACACAGGTGGATTATATTTATCATCATCAGTCATTTAGGACAACATTGGATCATTCAGAGATCCTCACTGAACTTCTGGACTGAGTTTGCTGCACTGAAAGTAAAGGGGCCGAATAATATTGCACGCCCCACTTTTCAGTTTTTTATTTTTAAAAAAGTTTAAAAATATCCAATAAATTTCGTTCCCCTTCACGATTGTTTCCCACTTGTTGTTGATTCTTCACCAAAAAAATTAAAATTTGATATCTTTATGTTTGAAGCCTGAAATGTGGCAAAAGGTTGAAAAGTTCGAGGGGGCCGAATACTTTCACAAGGCACTGTACCTCATCTGCAAAGGTCATGAACAGTGTTTGAGGGGTGCTTGGGGTCTGAGGACTGCTCCAACATGGGAACAATGATCGCCCCCTGCCCTTCTATTTTACCCCTTACAATTTTTTTGCCCTCTCGTTCCTCTCCCTCCTCTTTTCTTCCGTCCCCTTTCTCTCGTTCCTCTCCCTCCTCTTTTCTTCCGTCCCCTTTCTCTCGTTCCTCTCCCTCCTCTTTTCTTCCGTCCCCTTTCTCTCGTTCCTCTCCCTCCTCTTTTCTTTCGCCCCCTTTCTCTCGTTCCTCTCCCTCCTCTTTTCTTCCGCCCCCTTTCTCTCGTTCCTCTCCCTCCTCTTTTCTTCCGCCCCCCTTTCTCTCGTTCCTCTCCCTCCTCTTTTCTTCCGCCCCCTTTCTCTCGTTCCTCTCCCTCCTCCCCCTTTTCTTCCGCCCCCCTTTCTCTCTCTCGGGGAAAGGGGAGTGATCAGTAATTAGCCTGAAGTGTCAGCCCTGAAAGTAGTACCTCAGGGATTCTAGGGCCCACTTAATGGTTAAGCACTCCCTTTCCATAATACTGTCGTTTTTCTCGGGGGGCGCAAGCTTCCTGCTCAGTTGTGTGACTTGGTGTTCTTGTGACAGCACTGCACCTAACCCCACATCAGTGCCATCAGTCTGGACCATAAACTCCTTGGTAAAGTCAGGGGTAAAAAAAAAAAAACAGCTACATAGGACTGACTTTAATTCCTGGAATGCCCCCTCAGCCTCTTTACCACACTTGACCATGACAGATTCACTTTCCTTGGTGAGGTCTGTCAAAGGAGCTGCAATGGTTGCAAAGTTTGGTGTAAACCTGCGATAGTACCCAACAATCCAAATAAAAGCTCTCACTTGCTTTTTATTTAAGGGACTGGGCCAATTTTGGATGGCTTCCACCTTATTAACCTGGGGTTTTATTACCCCTCTTCCTATTACGTACTCAAGATATCGGCTTCTTCAAGAGTTGGTCATTAATCCGGCTGCCCAAAGAGAATCTAGTACTGCTTGTACTTTTGGCAAGTGGCTTTCCCAGTCTTTATTAAAGATGACCGTATCAACCAGATATGCTGAAGCATAAATATGATGGGGATTAAGGACTCTGTGCATCAACCTCTGGAAAGTTGCTGGAGCTCCATATAACTCAAAAGGCATAATCACATACTGGGCGAGACCATCCAGGGTGACAAATGTGGTTTTCTCTTTAGTCCCATCAGTGAGAGGCACCTACCAGAACCCTTTGGATAGGTCAAGAGAAATATCTGGCATGTCCCAGCCTCTCCATTAACTCATCGACTCTGGACATCGGGGAGGCATCAAACTTTGACACTTCATTCAATTTACAGTTGTTACAGAAGCTTATGGTACCATCTGGCTTAGGAATCCAGACAATGGGATTCGACCAGTCACTCTTGGACTCCTCAATTACCCCAAGTGCTGACCTATTTTTGACCTCCTCAGATATGGCTTGTCTACGAGCTTCAGGGATCCGGTATGGTTTTAGATTAACTCGTACCTGCAGCTCGGTGACAATGTCATGTTCTATCACCACGGTGTGTCTTGGCAACTCGGAAAACACATCATTTTTCTCAGTACTAATTCTTTTGCCTCTTGTACCTGAACCCTAGAAAGATATTCTGATATTTGCGCCTCGGTTGAAGTCTTACCAGGAATATTTACCCCTTCCGTAATCACCTTGCTAGTGGTACTTACTGCTGTAAGTGACTCTCTGTCCTTCCAAGGTTTTAGTAAATTTATATGGTATATTTGTTCAGGCTTCCTCTTGCCCGGTTGATATACCTTATAATTCACTTCTCCCACTCTTTCAATAATTTCATACGGTCCTTGCCCTTTGGCCAGAAATTTCCTCTATGGTAGATACCAGTACCAGATCACCTGGATTAAAGGTTCTAAGTTTAGCCGTTCTGTTATACAGTGGCGAAAAAAAGTATTTAGTCAGCCCCCAATTGTGCAAGTTCTCCCACTTATAAAGATGAGGCCGGCCTGTAATTGTCATCATAGGTAGACCTCAACTATGAGAGACAAAATGAGAAAACTAATCCAGAAAATCACATTGTCTGATTTTTTAAGAATTTCTTTGCAAATGATGGTGGAAAATAAGTATTTGGTCAATAACAAAAGTTCATCTCAATCCTTTGTTCTATCTCCTTTGTTGGCAATGACAGAGGTGAAACGTTTCCTGTAAGTCTTCACAAGGTTGGCACACACTGTTGCTGGTATGTTGGCCCATTCCTCCATGCAGATCTCCTCTAGAGCAGGGATGTTTTGGGGCTGTCGCTGGACAACACGGACTTTCATCTCCCTCCAAAGGTTTTCTATGGGGTTGAGATCGGGAGACTGGCTAGGCCACTCCAGAACCTTGAAATGCTTCTTACGAAGCCGCTCCTTCGTTGTCCTGGCGGTGTGCTTGGGATCATTGTCATGCTGAAAGACCCAGCCACGTTTCATATTCAATGCCCTTGCTGATGGAAGGAGGTTTGCACTCACAATCTCCCCATACATGGCCCCATTCATTCTTTCATGTACTCGGATCAGTCGTCCTGGTCCCTTTGCAGAGAAACAGCCCCATACATGATGTTGCCCCCCCATGCTTCACAGTAGGTATGGTGTTCTTTGGATACATCTCAGCATTCACTCTCCTCCAAACACCACGAGTTGTGTTTCTACCAAACAGTCCTACTTTGGTTTCATCTGACCATATGACATTCTCCCAATACTCTTCTGGAACATCCAAATGCTCTCTAGCAAACTTCAGACGGGCCCAGATATGTACTGGCTTAAGCAGGGGGACACGTCTGGCACTGCAGGATCTGAGTCCCTGGCGGCGTAGTGTGTTACTGACGGTAACCTTTGTTATGTTAGTCCCAGCTTTCTGCAGGTCACTCACTAGGTCCCCCCGTGGGGTTCTGGGATTTTTGCTCACCGTTCTTGTGATCATTTTGACCCCACGGGGTGAGATCTTGCGTGGAGCCCCTGATGGAGGGAGATTATCAGTGGTCTTGTATGTCTTCCATTTTCTAATTATTGCTCCCACAGGTGATTTCTTCACACCAAGCTGCTTGCCTATTGCAGATTCAGTCTTCCCAGCCTGGTGCAGGGCTACCATTTTGTTTCTGGTCCTTCCACAGCTCTTTGGTCTTCACCATAGTGGAGTTTGGAGTGTGACTGAGGTTGTGGACAGGAGTCTTTTATACTGATAACAATGTCACACAGGAGCCATTACTACAGGTAATGAGTGGAGGACAGAGGAGCCTCTTAAAGGAGAAGTTACAGGGCTGGGAGAGACAGAAATCCTGCTTGTTTGTAGGTGACCAAATACTTATTTTCCACCATAATTTGCAAATAAATTCTTTAAAAATCAGACAATGTGATTTTCTGGATTAGTTTTCTCATTTTGTCTCCCATAGTTGAGGTCTACCTATGATGACAATTACAGGCCGGCCGCATCTTTATAAGTGGGAGAACTTGCACAATTGGCGGCTGACTAAATACTTTTTTTTCCCCACTGTTTATACCCGAACATCCTACTGGTTAGCTTTAGCTATACAGCCGACTATGCTACTGGTTATACCTCCAGCTATACACCCGATCATCCTACCAGTTATATCCTCTAGCTATACACCCATATATCCTACTTTTTACATCCTCTAGCTATACAGGCGAGCAACAGACTGGTTATATCCTCTAGCCAGGGCCGGTTTTAGACAAACTGTGGCCCTGTGCAAAATTAAAAATGGGGCCCCAAATACTGATATATCAACAACGCCATCATATTTCCAGTGGCAACCCCTTTAATAACTCCCCCTTTCTGCCCAAGACAGTAACAACCACCTCCACTTATGCCCACACACAATTCAAATAACCACCTTTGTAATGCCTAAGATTTTTGCACCCCCACATCAGTTATTATAGCACCTCCTTATAAATAATATATAACTGCTTCTAAACAGTGCCCTATATCATTAATAGTTCCCCTTATCAGTAACAGCCCTCTTATAAATAGCCCCTTTAACACCCTGCTTCTAAAGTTTCCCTCTTATAAATGAAAGTGACCACATTATAATAGCCACCTCCATATATAATATCCCCCCTTATTATAAGCCTATTATAAATAGTTCTTCCCTTATAAAAAAAAAAAAAATAGCCCACCTTATGTTTCCCCTTATATACAATCGTTCCTATCCTATAATAGCCCCCTTATAAATTTCAGTCTCCCCTCATAATAAGCCACCTAATATATAATAGTTCCTGCCTTATACATAAGAGCCCCTTATATATAAAACTGTCTGCCACTTATAACAGTTCCCTTATATATAATAGTTCCTCTCCTAGAATAGCTCCCCCACTATAGTTCACACCACCTGCGCTGCGACATCCTGTGCGTTGCCGGCGGTCCTGTATGTTAGAGCAAGGACTTTTCAGTTCCCTGCTCTGTCATTGGATTAAACTGTATTGGTGTGTACAGCATAGCGCAGCACACTGATACACATGTGGAGCTCCTGGGATTCAAGCCATCAGGCTAAAAGCCTGATGCTCCAAAAGCAAGGGACCTCTTTGGAGACGGGGGCCCTTGGCAATTGCCCAGTTTGCCCCCCCCAACGCCAGCCCTGCCTCTACCTATACAGCTGAGGATCCTACTTGGCTGCACTGTGCACTCATTGTAAGGCTATGAAATCAGATCCCCTCGATCCTTCTCTTCTGAAGTCCCAGCTAATAAAATACTAGTTGGAGGGCTCCTTTTCCCCAATTGCTTTATCTTACATTTTGAAACTGTGATCTGCACATTCCATTGTTTGTTACACTGGATGAATTGTCCAAAGTTCTTCACTTCATGTCCAGTGACCCCTATATGAGAAGATCCGACCTCAGGTAATAGGACATGTTTTTCCATGAAATCATAGTCTTAATGATGTGATATGACGGGGTTAATGTCTTACTGATCAGACTATATGTATTTCATGTTGTACATCTATAGGAGGTTACTGATCGGTATCTAAGCATTTCTTCCAATTCCTGTACCATTAATGGTCATGTAATAAGCTGACCACTCAGCCCCTCCAGTACTATACAATATCCTATACAGTTTAGTCTCAGCTCGAATCCTAAGAAAGAAGGATGTCCAGCATGTATAGAAGTCATGGAACGCTGGCTATATATCAGTGGATGATAAATAATGGGGCTCCCCATCCAGTCAGCTATTACATCAGGCGTAACCACAGCTCAGTATTATCTCTTCTCACTTATTATCTCCTGGTGATTATTCTCATTCTTTCACCATCTTTGAATTTTCCTATTTAAAAGCAAACCAAAAATACCTTCAATCTTCTTCATTAACCATGTGGAGATGTCATGTAACACTGTGATGTCCTCCATGTCCTGGAGGTTCTCTATAGGATGAGACCTGATCTCAGTATCTTCTTCATGGACAATGTGGAGATGTCTTCCATGTCCTGGAGGTTCTCTATAGGATGAGACCTGACCTCAGTATCTTCTTCATGGACAATGTGGAGATGTCATGTAACACTGTGATGTCCTCCATGTCCTGGAGGTTCTCTATAGGATGAGACCTGACCTCAGTATCTTCTTCAGAGACAATGTGGTGATGTCATGTAATACTGTGATGTCCTCCATGTCCTGGAGGTTCTCTATAGGATGAGACCTGACCTCAGTATCTTCTTCATAGACAATGTGGTGATGTCCTCCATGTCCTGGAGGTTCTCTATAGGATGAGACCTGATCTCAGTATCTTCTTCATGGACAATGTGGTGATGTCCTCCATGTCCTGGAGGTTCTCTATAGGATGAGACCGGATCTCAGTATCTTCTTCATGGACAATGTGGAGATGTCCTCCATGTCCTGGAGGTTCTCTATAGGATGAGACCTGATCTCAGTATCTTCTTCATGGACAATGTGGTGATGTCCTCCATGTCCTGGAGGTTCTCTATAGGATGAGACCTGATCTCAGTATCTTCTTCATGGACAATGTGGAGATGTCCTCCATGTCCTGGAGGTTCTCTATAGGATGAGACCTGATCTCAGTATCTTCTTCATAGACAATGTGGTGATGTCCTCCATGTCCTGGAGGTTCTCTATAGGATGAGACCTGATCTCAGTATCTTCTTCATGGACAATGTGGTGATGTCCTCCATGTCCTGGAGGTTCTCTATAGGATGAGACCTGATCTCAGTATCTTCTTCATGGACAATGTGGTGATGTCATGTAACACTGTGATGTCCTCCATGTCCTGGAGGTTCTCTATAGGATGAGACCTGACCTCAGTATCTTCTTCATGGACAATGTGGGATGTCATGTAACACTGTGATGTCCTCCATGTCCTGGAGGTTCTCTATAGGATGAGACCTGACCTCAGTATCTTCTTCATAGACAATGTGGAGATGTCCTCCATGTCCTGGAGGTTCTCTATAGGATGAGACCTGATCTCAGTATCTTCTTCATGGACAATGTGGTGATGTCATGTAACACTGTGATGTCCTCCATGTCCTGGAGGTTCTCTATAGGATGAGACCTGACCTCAGTATCTTCTTCATGGACAATGTGGTGATGTCCTCCATATCCTATAGAGAACCTCCAGGACGAGACCTGATCTCAGTATCTTCTTCATGGACAATGTGGAGATGTCCTCCATGTCCTGGAGGTTCTCTATAGGATGAGACCTGACCTCAGTATCTTCTTCATGGACAATGTGGTGATGTCATGTAACACTGTGATGTCCTCCATTGTCCTGGAGGTTCTCTATAGGATGAGACCTGATCTCAGTATCTTCTTCATGGACAATGTGGAGATGTCATGTAACACTGTGATGTCCTCCATGTCCTGGAGGTTCTCTATAGGATGAGACCTGACCTCAGTATCTTCTTCATGGACAATGTGGAGATGTCATGTAACACTGTGATGTCCTCCATGTCCTGGAGGTTCTCTATAGGATGAGACCTGACCTCAGTATCTTCTTCAGAGACAATGTGGTGATGTCATGTAATACTGTGATGTCCTCCATGTCCTGGAGGTTCTCTATAGGATGAGACCTGACCTCAGTATCTTCTTCATAGACAATGTGGAGATGTCCTCCATGTCCTGGAGGTTCTCTATAGGATGAGACCGGATCTCAGTATCTTCTTCATGGACAATGTGGTGATGTCATGTAACACTGTGATGTCCTCCATGTCCTGGAGGTTCTCTATAGGATGAGACCTGATCTCAGTATCTTCTTCATGGACAATGTGGAGATGTCCTCCATGTCCTGGAGGTTCTCTATAGGATGAGACCTGACCTCAGTATCTTCTTCATGGACAATGTGGTGATGTCCTCCATATCCTATAGAGAACCTCCAGGACGAGACCTGATCTCAGTATCTTCTTCATGGACAATGTGGAGATGTCCTCCATGTCCTGGAGGTTCTCTATAGGATGAGACCTGACCTCAGTATCTTCTTCATGGACAATGTGGTGATGTCATGTAACACTGTGATGTCTTCCATGTCCTGGAGGTTCTCTATAGGATGAGACCTGATCTCAGTATCTTCTTCATGGACAATGTGGTGATGTCATGTAACACTGTGATGTCCTCCATGTCCTGGAGGTTCTCTATAGGATGAGACCTGATCTCAGTATCTTCTTCATGGACAATGTGGAGATGTCACGTACCATTGTGGTCTCCTTCATGTCCTGAGGGATTCTCGACTATCAATACTTGCTTTACTACATGTGTCGGTGCTGCCTCTGAGGTAGCACCCACCGCTTTCTCTTTTCGGGTTCCACAGTCACACACAAACCAAAGTTCTGTACAAGAAATTTATGTATTTAAAAAAAAAAAAAACTTAATGTACAAATAAAAAAAGAAAAAACAGCAGCTTAAATAAAAGGCGAGGGGCAGGGCCAGAAACAGAGGAGACGCGCGCCCCTGTCCATTTATCGAGCCTCCCAACCAGAATGCTTCATTTCTTCAATAAATTAATGGGGAGGGGGATGTAAACAACTTGGGCGAGGAGTGGAGGAGGGGTGAGACAAAACGGAGGAGGGAGATCAGTTAGGGGATGAGGTGATGGGGAGATATTGGGTCAGAGGGTCGCCTGTAACAGACTCCCCATTTGTGGCACAGATATTCCCCGCCGTCCGCTCTTCTCGTCAGCACATCTGATGTACAGAAAGTTCATTCCACACGTACCAGTAGACCTCTCAATACGGTGGCCCCCTTTTCCTTGGTCACCCACTCCACCTCAGAGCTGGGAATCCTGGGATCCAGGAAATCTGAGCTTTCTGCTGACACTGGGCCCATTTTGTATGATCCTGGTTGTACACAGACCTGGAGGGCAACTTGGGCTCCAAACGTGCGCTGAGACCGAGGGTCTCTGAACCTGAAACAGAAGAAAGGGAAAAGCTCAGAATGAGGAAATGTGTGCACCTAACAGAATAAGCCCGCCATCTGTATACTGTATGATCACTGTATATATGTGTATATCTGTTACCATTAAAGTGCAAAATCTGTGAATGTGCACATTACCTAGGTAATGTGCAGATTAACTGATTTGCTCTGTTAAAGTGCAGAATCAGCAGTTTCCTGATTACCTAGGTAATCTGCAGATTAACTGATTTCTGCACTTTAACGGTAACATATACACTCAATGACAAACCCCTCCGGTCATTGTTCTCAGTGTAATGTAATGGTGACTTATGGAGGGGATGACCTGGCTACTAGAGAGGGACCAAAACCATCTGCTTCCAGCCTTGTGATGTGTTTTATGAGGGTCTGAAGCAGCCCTAGCTGCCCCCCATTGAGCATAAATATCATATATCCGTGGCCAATTCAAAATAACAAGCCATAAAACAAATATATCATGGACAAGCCCTTACTTTTACTTGACTGCTACAGCTGTAAGGCCCCAGAATTAAGCCGGGCAGTAGCACCCAAGCAGGACACTGATACCACCTGATGTGTACACAGACCCAGACCCAGGAGGGGCAGCGGGCAGTACCACCCATGAAGCAGGACACTGATACCACCTGATGTGTACACAGACCCAGACCCAGGAGGGGCAGCGGGCAGTACCACCCATGAAGCAGGACACAGATACCACCTGATATGTATAAGACCCAGACCCAGGAGGGGCAGCGGGCAGTACCACCCATGAAGCAGGACACAGATACCACCTGATGTGTACACAGACACAGGAGGGGCAGCGGGCAGTACCACCCATGAAGCAGGACACAGATACCACCTGATGTGTACACAGACCCAGACACAGGAGGGGCAGCGGGCAGTACCACCCATGAAGCAGGACAATGATACCACCTGATGTGTACAGCCCAGACACAGGAGGAGCAGCAGGCAGTACCACCCATGAAGCAGGACAATGATACCACCTGATGTGTACACAGACCCAGACACAGGAGGGGCAGCGGGCAGTACCACCCATGAAGCAGGACACAGATACCACCTGATGTGTATACAGACCCAGACACAGGAGGGGCAGCGGGCAGTACCACCCATGAAGCAGGACACAGATACCACCTGATGTGTACACAGACACAGGAGGGGCAGCGGGCAGTACCACCCATGAAGCAGGACACAGATACCACCTGATGTGTACACAGACACAGGAGGGGCAGCGGGCAGTACCACCCATGAAGCAGGACACTGATACCACCTGATGTGTACACAGACCCAGACACAGGAGGGGCAGCGGGCAGTACCACCCATGAAGCAGGACACTGATACCACCTGATGTGTACACAGACACAGGAGGAGCAGCAGGCAGTACCACCCATGAAGCAGGACACTGATACCACCTGATGTGTACACAGACCCAAACACAGGAGGGGCAGCGGGCAGTACCACCCATGAAGCAGGACACAGATACCACCTGATGGGTATACAGACCCAGACACAGGAGGAGCAGCGGGCAGTACCACCCATGAAGCAGGACACAGATACCACCTGATGTGTACACAGACCCAGACACAGGAGGGGCAGCGGGCAGTACCACCCATGAAGCAGGACACAGATACCACCTGATGTGTACACAGACACAGGAGGGGCAGCGGGCAGTACCACCCATGAAGCAGGACACAGATACCACCTGATGTGTACACAGACCCAGACACAGGAGGGGCAGCGGGCAGTACCACCCATGAAGCAGGACACTGATACCACCTGATGTGTACACAGACACAGGAGGAGCAGCAGGCAGTACCACCCATGAAGCAGGACAATGATACCACCTGATGTGTACACAGACCCAGACACAGGAGGGGCAGCGGGCAGTACCACCCATGAAGCAGGACACAGATACCACCTGATGTGTACACAGACCAGACACAGGAAGGGCAGCGGGCAGTACCACCCATGAAGCAGGACACAGATACCACCTGATGTGTACACAGACCACAGGAAGGGCAGCGGGCAGTACCACCCATGAAGCAGGACAATGATACCACCTGATGTGTACACAGACACAGGAGGAGCAGGCGGGCAGTACCACCCATGAAGCAGGACACTGATACCACCTGATGTGTACACAGACCCAAACACAGGAGGGGCAGCGGGCAGTACCACCCATGAAGCAGGACACAGATACCACCTGATGTGTACACAGACACACAGGAGGAGCAGCGGGCAGTACCACCCATGAAGCAGGACACAGATACCACCTGATGTGTACACAGACACAGGAGGAGCAGCGGGCAGTACCACCCATGAAGCAGGACACAGATACCACCTGATGTGTACACAGACCCAGACACAGGAGGAGCAGCGGGCAGTACCACCCATGAAGCAGGACACAGATACCACCTGATGTGTACACAGACCAGACACAGGAGGGGCAGCGGGCAGTACCACCCATGAAGCAGGACACAGATACCACCTGATGGGTACACAGACCCAGACACAGGAGGGGCAGCGGACAGTACCACCCATGAAGCAGGACACAGATACCACCTGATGTGTACACAGACACAGGAGGAGCAGCGGGCAGTACCACCCATGAAGCAGGACACAGATACCACCTGATATGTATACAGACCCAGACACAGGAGAGCAGCAGGCAGTACCACCCATGAAGCAGGACACAGATACCACCTGATGTGTACACAGACACAGGAGGGGCAGCGGGCAGTACCACCCATGAAGCAGGACACAGATACCACCTGATGTGTACACAGACCCAGACCCAGGAGGGGCAGCGGGCAGTACCACCCATGAAGCAGGACACAGATACCACCTGATGTGTACACAGACCCAGACACAGGAGGGGCAGCGGACAGTACCACCCATGAAGCAGGACACAGATACCACCTGATGTGTACACAGACCCAGACACAGGAGGGGCAGCGGGCAGTACCACCCATGAAGCAGGACACTGATACCACCTGATGTGTAAACAGACCCAGGAGGGGCTGCGGGCAGTACCACCCATGAAGCAGGACACTGATACCACCTGATGTGTACACAGACCCAGACACAGGAGGAGCAGCGGGCAGTACCACCCATGAAGCAGGACACAGATACCACCTGATGGGTATACAGACCCAGACACAGGAGGAGCAGCAGGCAGTACCACCCATGAAGCAGGACACAGATACCACCTGATGTGTACACAGACCCAGACACAGGAGGGGCAGCGGGCAGTACCACCCATGAAGCAGGACAATGATACCACCTGATGTGTACACAGACACAGGAGGAGCAGCGGGCAGTACCACCCATGAAGCAGGACAATGATACCACCTGATGTGTACACAGACACAGGAGGGGCAGCGGGCAGTACCACCCATGAAGCAGGACAATGATACCACCTGATGTGTACACAGACACAGGAGGAGCAGCGGGCAGTACCACCCATGAAGCAGGACAGATACCACCTGCTGTGTCTGTATACACATGAGGGGCAGCGAGCAGTACCACCCATGAAGCAGGACACTGATACCACCTGATGTGTACACAGACCCAGACACAGGAGGGGCAGCGAGCAGTACCACCCATGAAGCAGGACACTGATACCACCTGATGTGTACACAGACCCAGACACAGGAGGGGCAGCGGGCAGTACCACCCATGAAGCAGGACAATGATACCACCTGATGTGTACACAGACACAGGAGGGGCAGCGGGCAGTACCACCCATGAAGCAGGACACAGATACCACCTGATGTGTACACAGACCCAGACCCAGGAGGGGCAGCGGGCAGTACCACCCATGAAGCAGGACACAGATACCACCTGATGTGTACACAGACCCAGACACAGGAGGGGCAGCGGGCAGTACCACCCATGAAGCAGGACACTGATACCACCTGATGTGTATACAGACCCAGGAGGGCAGCAGGCAGTACCACCCATGAAGCAGGACACTGATACCACCTGATGTGTACACAGACCCAGACACAGGAGGGGCAGCGGGCAGTACCACCCATGAAGCAGGACACAGATACCACCTGATGTGTACACAGACCCAGACACAGGAGGAGCAGCGGGCAGTACCACCCATGAAGCAGGACACAGATACCACCTGATGGGTATACAGACCCAGACACAGGAGGAGCAGCAGGCAGTACCACCCATGAAGCAGGACACAGATACCACCTGATGTGTACACAGACACAGGAGGGGCAGCGGGCAGTACCACCCATGAAGCAGGACACTGATACCACCTGATGTGTACACAGACACAGGAGGAGCAGCGGGCAGTACCACCCATGAAGCAGGACACAGATACCACCTGATGTGTACAGACCCAGACACAGGAGGAGCAGCGGGCAGTACCACCCATGAAGCAGGACACAGATACCACCTGATGTGTACACAGACCCAGACACAGGAGGGGCAGCGGGCAGTACCACCCATGAAGCAGGACACAGATACCACCTGATGTGTACACAGACCCAGACACAGGAGGGGCAGCGGGCAGTACCACCCATGAAGCAGGACACAGATACCACCTGATGTGTACACAGACCCAGACACAGGAGGGGCAGCGGACAGTACCACCCATGAAGCAGGACACAGATACCACCTGATGTGTACACAGACAAAGGAGGAGCAGCAGGCAGTACCACCCATGAAGCAGGACACAGATACCACCTGATGTGTACACAGACACAGGAGGGGCAGCGGGCAGTACCACCCATGAAGCAGGACACTGATACCACCTGATGTGTACACAGACCCAGACACAGGAGGGGCAGCGGGCAGTACCACCCATGAAGCAGGACACAGATACCACCTGATGTGTACACAGACACAGGAAGGGCAGCGGGCAGTACCACCCATGAAGCAGGACACTGATACCACCTGATGTGTACACAGACACAGGAGGAGCAGCGGGCAGTACCACCCATGAAGCAGGACACAGATACCACCTGATGTGTACACAGACACAGGAGGGGCAGCGAGCAGTACCACTCATGAAGCAGGACACTGATACCACCTGATGTGTACACAGACCCAAACACAGGAGGGGCAGCGGGCAGTACCACCCATGAAGCAGGACACAGATACCACCTGATGTGTACACAGACACAGGAGGAGCAGCGGGCAGTACCACCCATGAAGCAGGACACAGATACCACCTGATGTGTACACAGACACAGGAGGAGCAGCGGGCAGTACCACCCATGAAGCAGGACACAGATACCACCTGATGTGTACACAGACCCAGACACAAGAGGAGCAGCGGGCAGTACCACCCATGAAGCAGGACACAGATACCACCTGATGTGTACACAGACACAGGAGGAGCAGCGGGCAGTACCACCCATGAAGCAGGACACAGATACCACCTGATATGTATACAGACCCAGACACAGGAGGGCAGCAGGCAGAACCACCCATGAAGCAGGACACAGATACCACCTGATGTGTACACAGACCCAGACCCAGGAGGGGCAGCGGGCAGTACCACCCATGAAGCAGGACACTGATACCACCTGATGTGTACACAGACCCAGACACAGGAGGGGCAGCGGGCAGTACCACCCATGAAGCAGGACACTGATACCACCTGATGTGTATACAGACCCAGGAGGGCAGCGGGCAGTACCACCCATGAAGCAGGACACAGATACCACCTGATGGGTATACAGACCCAGACACAGGAGGAGCAGCAGGCAGTACCACCCATGAAGCAGGACACAGATACCACCTGATGTGTACACAGACCCAGACACAGGAGGGGCAGCGGGCAGTACCACCCATGAAGCAGGACACTGATACCACCTGATGTGTACACAGACACAGGAGGAGCAGCAGGCAGTACCACCCATGAAGCAGGACACAGATACCACCTGATGTGTACACAGACACAGGAGGGGCAGCGGGCAGTACCACCCATGAAGCAGGACAATGATACCACCTGATGTGTACACAGACCCAGACACAGGAGGGGCAGCGGGCAGTACCACCCATGAAGCAGGACACAGATACCACCTGATGTGTACACAGACCCAGACACAGGAGGAGCAGCAGGCAGTACCACCCATGAAGCAGGACACTGATACCACCTGATGTGTACACAGACCCAAACACAGGAGGGGCAGCGGGCAGTACCACCCATGAAGCAGGACAATGATACCACCTGATGTGTACACAGACACAGGAGGGGCAGCGGGCAGTACCACCCATGAAGCAGGACACAGATACCACCTGATGTGTACACAGACCCAGACCCAGGAGGGGCAGCGGGCAGTACCACCCATGAAGCAGGACACAGATACCACCTGATGTGTATACAGACCCAGACCCAGGAGGGGCAGCGGGCAGTACCACCCATGAAGCAGGACACAGATACCACCTGATGTGTACACAGACCCAGACACAGGAGGGGCAGCGGGCAGTACCACCCATGAAGCAGGACACAGATACCACCTGATGTGTATACAGACCCAGACACAGGAGGGGCAGCGGACAGTACCACCCATGAAGCAGGACACAGATACCACCTGATGTGTACACAGACACAGGAGGGGTAGCGGGCAGTACCACCCATGAAGCAGGACACTGATACCACCTAATGTGTACACAGACCCAGACACAGGAGGGGCAGCGGGCAGTACCACCCATGAAGCAGGACACTGATACCACCTGATGTGTATACAGACCCAGGAGGGCAGCGGGCAGTACCACCCATGAAGCAGGACACTGATACCACCTGATGTGTACACAGACCCAGACACAGGAGGAGCAGCGGGCAGTACCACCCATGAAGCAGGACACAGATACCACCTGATGGGTATACAGACCCAGACACAGGAGGAGCAGCAGGCAGTACCACCCATGAAGCAGGACACAGATACCACCTGATGTGTACACAGACCCAGACACAGGAGGGGCAGCGGGCAGTACCACCCATGAAGCAGGACAATGATACCACCTGATGTGTACACAGACACAGGAGGAGCACCGGGCAGTACCACCCATGAAGCAGGACAATGATACCACCTGATGTGTACACAGACACTGGAGGAGCAGCGGGCAGTACCACCCATGAAGCAGGACAGATACCACCTGCTGTGTCTGTATACACATGAGGGGCAGCCGTACCACCCATGAAGCAGGACACTGATACCACCTGATGTGTACACAGACCCAGACACAGGAGGGGCAGCGGGCAGTACCACCCATGAAGCAGGACACAGATACCACCTGATGTGTACACAGACCCAGACCCAGGAGGGGCAGCGGGCAGTACCACCCATGAAGCAGGACACAGATACCACCTGATGTGTACACAGACCCAGACACAGGAGGGGCAGCGGGCAGTACCACCCATGAAGCAGGACACTGATACCACCTGATGTGTATACAGACCCAGGAGGGCAGCAGGCAGACCACCCATGAAGCAGGACACTGATACCACCTGATGTGTACACAGACCCAGACACAGGAGGGGCAGCGGGCAGTACCACCCATGAAGCAGGACACAGATACCACCTGATGTGTACACAGACCCAGACACAGGAGGAGCAGCGGGCAGTACCACCCATGAAGCAGGACACAGATACCACCTGATGGGTATACAGACCCAGACACAGGAGGAGCAGCAGGCAGTACCACCCATGAAGCAGGACACAGATACCACCTGATGTGTACACAGACCCAGACACAGGAGGGGCAGCGGGCAGTACCACCCATGAAGCAGGACAATGATACCACCTGATGTGTACACAGACACAGGAGGAGCAGCGGGCAGTACCACCCATGAAGCAGGACAATGATACCACCTGATGTGTACACAGACACAGGAGGAGCAGCGGGCAGTACCACCCATGAAGCAGGACAATGATACCACCTGATGTGTACACAGACACTGGAGGAGCAGCGGGCAGTACCACCCATGAAGCAGGACAGATACCACCTGCTGTGTCTGTTACACATGAGGGGCAGCGAGCAGTACCACCCATGAAGCAGGACACTGATACCACCTGATGTGTACACAGACCCAGACACAGGAGGGGCAGCGGGCAGTACCACCCATGAAGCAGGACACAGATACCACCTGATGTGTACACAGACCCAGACCCAGGAGGGGCAGCGGGCAGTACCACCCATGAAGCAGGACACTGATACCACCTGATGTGTATACAGACCCAGGAGGGCAGCAGGCAGTACCACCCATGAAGCAGGACACTGATACCACCTGATGTGTACACAGACCCAGACACAGGAGGGGCAGCGGGCAGTACCACCCATGAAGCAGGACACAGATACCACCTGATGTGTACACAGACCCAGACACAGGAGGAGCAGCGGGCAGTACCACCCATGAAGCAGGACACAGATACCACCTGATGGGTATACAGACCCAGACACAGGAGGAGCAGCAGGCAGTACCACCCATGAAGCAGGACACAGATACCACCTGATGTGTACACAGACACAGGAGGGGCAGCGGGCAGTACCACCCATGAAGCAGGACACTGATACCACCTGATGTGTACACAGACACAGGAGGAGCAGCGGGCAGTACCACCCATGAAGCAGGACACAGATACCACCTGATGTGTACACAGACACAGGAGGAGCAGCGGGCAGTACCACCCATGAAGCAGGACACAGATACCACCTGATGTGTACACAGACCCAGACACAGGAGGGGCAGCGGGCAGTACCACCCATGAAGCAGGACACAGATACCACCTGATGTGTACACAGACCCAGACACAGGAGGGGCAGCGGGCAGTACCACCCATGAAGCAGGACACAGATACCACCTGATGTGTACACAGACCCAGACACAGGAGGGGCAGCGGACAGTACCACCCATGAAGCAGGACACAGATACCACCTGATGTGTACACAGACAAAGGAGGAGCAGCAGGCAGTACCACCCATGAAGCAGGACACAGATACCACCTGATGTGTACACAGACACAGGAGGGGCAGC
Organism: Leptodactylus fallax; assembly: GCA_947044405.1. Lineage (NCBI taxonomy): Eukaryota > Metazoa > Chordata > Amphibia > Anura > Leptodactylidae > Leptodactylus > Leptodactylus fallax. The sequence goes on along the minus strand of CAMRHE010000442.1, from coordinate 757,181 downwards.
GGGCAGTACCACCCATGAAGCAGGATACTGATACCACCTGATGTGTACACAGACCCAGACACAGGAGGGGCAGCGGGCAGTACCACCCATGAAGCAGGACACAGATACCACCTGATGTGTACACAGACCCAGACACAGGAGGAGCAGCGGGCAGTACCACCCATGAAGCAGGACACAGATACCACCTGATGGGTATACAGACCCAGACACAGGAGGAGCAGCAGGCAGTACCACCCATGAAGCAGGACACAGATACCACCTGATGTGTACACAGACCCAGACACAGGAGGGGCAGCGGGCAGTACCACCCATGAAGAAGGACAATGATACCACCTGATGTGTACACAGACACAGGAGGAGCAGCAGGCAGTACCACCCATGAAGCAGGACAATGATACCACCTGATGTGTACACAGACACAGGAGGGGCAGCGGGCAGTACCACCCATGAAGCAGGACAATGATACCACCTGATGTGTACACAGACACAGGAGGGGCAGAGGGCAGTACCACCCATGAAGCAGGACACAGATACCACCTGATATGTATACAGACCCAGACACAGGAGGGCAGCAGGCAGTACCACCCATGAAGCAGGACAATGATACCACCTGATGTGTACACAGACACAGGAGGGGCAGCGAGCAGTACCACCCATGAAGCAGGACACAGATACCACCTGATGAGTACACAGACACAGGAGGGGCAGCGGGCAGTACCACCCATGAAGCAGGACACAGATACCACCTGATGTGTACACAGACACAGGAGGGGCAGTGGGTAGTACCACCCATGAAGCAGGACACTGATACCACCTGATGTGTACACAGACACAGGAGGGGCAACGGGCAGTACCACCCATGAAGCAGGACACTGATACCACCTGATGTGTACACAGACCCAGACACAGGAGGGGCAGCGGGCAGTACCACCCATGAAGCAGGACACTGATACCACCTGATGTGTACACAGACCCAGACACAGGAGGGGCAGCGGACAGTACCACCCATGAAGCAGGACACTGATACCACCTGATATGTATAAAGACCCAGGAGGGGCAGCGGGCAGTACCACCCATGAAGCAGGACAATGATACCACCTGATGTGTACACAGACACAGGAGGGGCAGCGGGCAGTACCACCCATGAAGCAGGACACAGATACCACCTGATATGTATAAAGACCCAGGAGGGGCAGCGGGCAGTACCACCCATGAAGCAGGACAATGATACCACCTGATGTGTACACAGACACAGGAGGGGCAGCGGGCAGTACCACCCATGAAGCAGGACACAGATACCACCTGATATGTACACAGACACAGGAGGAGCAGCGGGCAGTACCACCCATGAAGCAGGACACAGATACCACCTGATGTGTACACAGACACAGGAGGTGCAGCAGGCAGTAGCACCCAAGCAGGACAATGATACCACCTGATGTGTACACAGACCCAGACACAGGAGGGGCAGCGGGCAGTACCACCCATGCAGGACACTGATACCACCTGATATGTACACAGACCCAGACACAGGAGGGGCAGCGGGCAGTACCACCCATAAAGCAGGACACTGATACTACCTGATGTGTACACAGACACAGGAGGAGCAGCGGGCAGTACCACCCATGAAGCAGGACACAGATACCACCTGATGTGTACACAGACCCAGACACAGGAGGGGCAGCGGGCAGTACCACCCATGAAGCAGGACACAGATACCACCTGATGAGTACACAGACACAGGAGGGGCAGCGGGCAGTACCACCCATGCAGGACACTGATACCACCTGATATGTATAAAGACCCAGGAGGGGCAGCGGGCAGTACCACCCATGAAGCAGGACACAGATACCACCTGATGTGTACACAGACCCAGACCCAGGAGGGGCAGCGGGCAATACCACCCATGAAGCAAGACAATGATACCACCTGATGTGTACACAGACCCAGACACAGGAGGGGCAGCGGGCAGTACCACCCATGAAGCAGGACACTGATACCACCTGATGCGTACACAGACACAGGAGGGGCAGCGGGCAGTACCACCAATGAAGCAGGACACAGATACCACCTGATGAGTACACAGACACAGGAGGGGCAGCGGGCAGTACCACCCATGCAGGACACTGATACCACCTGATATGTACACAGACCCAGACACAGGAGGGGCAGCGGGCAGTACCACCCATAAAGCAGGACACTGATACCACCTGATGTGTACACAGACACAGGAGGAGCAGCGGGCAGTACCACCCATGAAGCAGGACACTGATACCACCTGATGTGTACACAGACCCAGAGACAGGAGGGCAGCGGGCAGTACCACCCATGAAGCAGGACACAGATACCACCTGATGTGTACACAGACACAGGAGGGGCAGCGGGCAGTACCACCCATGAAGCAGGACACAGATACCACCTGATGTGTACACAGACCCAGACCCAGGAGGGGCAGCGGGCAATACCACCCATGAAGCAGGACAATGATACCACCTGGTGTGTACACAGACCCAGACACAGGAGGAGCAGCAGGCAGTAGCACCCAAGCAGGACAATGATACCACCTGATGTGTACACAGACCCAGACACAGGAGGGGCAGCGGGCAGTACCACCCATGAAGCAGGACACAGATACCACCTGATATGTATAAAGACCCAGGAGGGGCAGCGGGCAGTACCACCCATGAAGCAGGACAATGATACCACCTGATGTGTACACAGACACAGGAGGGGCAGCAGGCAGTACCACCCATGAAGCAGGACACAGATACCACCTGATGTGTACACAGACCCAGACACAGGAGGGGCAGCGGGCAGTACCACCCATGAAGCAGGACACAGATACCACCTGATGTGTACACAGACCCAGACACAGGAGGGGCAGCGGGCAGTACCACCCATGAAGCAGGACACTGATACCACCTGATATGTATACAGACCCAGACACAGGAGGGCAGCGGGCAGTACCACCCATGAAGCAGGACAATGATACCACCTGATGTGTACACAGACACAGGAGGGGCAGCGGGCAGTACCACCCATGAAGCAGGACACAGATACCACCTGATGTGTACACAGACACAGGAGGGGCAGCGGGCAGTACCACCCATGACGCAGGACACAGATACCACCTGATGTGTACACAGACCCAGACAAAGGAGGGGCAGCGGGCAGTACCACCCATGAAGCAGGACACAGATACCACCTGATGTGTACACAGACCCAGACACAGGAGGGGCAGCGGGCAGTACCACCCATGAAGCAGGACACTGATACCACCTGATGCGTACACAGACACAGGAGGGGCAGCGGGCAGTACCACCCATGAAGCAGGACACAGATACCACCTGATGAGTACATGCCCGACACAGGAGGGGCAGCGGGCAGTACCACCCATGAAGCAGGACACTGATACCACCTGATGTGTACACAGACCCAGACACAGGAGGGGCAGCGGGCAGTACCACACATGAAGCAGGACACTGATAACACCTGATGTGTATACAGACCCAGACACAGGAGGGGCAGCGGGCAGTACCACCCATGAAGCAGGACACAGATACCACCTGATGTGTACACAGACACAGGAGGGGCAGCGGGCAGTACCACCCATGAAGCAGGACACAGATACCACCTGATGTGTATACAGACCCAGACACAGGAGGGCAGCAGGCAGTACCACCCATGAAGCAGGACAATGATACCACCTGATGTGTACACAGACACAGGAGGGGCAGCGGGCAGTACCACCCATGAAGCAGGACAATGATACCACCTGATGTGTACACAGACACAGGAGGGCAGCAGGCAGTACCACCCATGCAGCAGGACACTGATACCACCTGATGTGTACACAGACCCAGACACAGGAGGGGCAGCGGGCAGTACCACCCATGAAGCAGGACACTGATAACACCTGATGTGTATACAGACCCAGACACAGGAGGGGCAGCGGGCAGTACCACCCATGAAGCAGGACACAGATACCACCTGATGTGTACACAGACCCAGACACAGGAGGGGCAGCGGGCAGTACCACCCATGAAGCAGGACACTGATAACACCTGATGTGTATACAGACCCAGACACAGGAGGGGCAGCGGGCAGTACCACCCATGAAGCAGGACACTGATACCACCTGATGTGTACACAGACACAGGAGGAGCAGCGGGCAGTACCACCCATGAAGCAGGACACTGATACCACCTGATGTGTACACAGACCCAGACACAGGAGGGGCAGCGGGCAGTACCACCCATGAAGCAGGACACTGATAACACCTGATATGTACACAGACCCAGACACAGGAGGGGCAGCGGGCAGTACCACCCATAAAGCAGGACATTGATACCACCTGATGTGTACACAGACACAGGAGGAGCAGCGGGCAGTACCACCCATGAAGCAGGACACTGATACCACCTGATGTGTACACAGACCCAGACAAAGGAGGGGCAGCGGGCAGTACCACCCATGAAGCAGGACACAGATACCACCTGATGTGTACACAGACCCAGACACAGGAGGGGCAGCGGGCAGTACCAGCCATGAAGCAGGACACTGATACCACCTGATATGTATACAGACCCAGACACAGGAGGGGGCAGCGGGCAGTACCACCCATGAAGCAGGACAATGATACCACCTGATGTGTACACAGACACAGGAGGGGCAGCGGGCAGTACCACCCATGAAGCAGGACACAGATACCACCTGATGTGTACACAGACACAGGAGGAGCAGCGGGCAGTACCACCCATGAAGCAGGACACTGATACCACCTGATGTGTACACAGACACAGGAGGAGCAGCGGGCAGTACCACCCATGCAGGACACAGATACCACCTGATGTGTACACAGACACAGGAGGAGCAGCGGGCAGTACCACCCATGAAGCAGGACACAGATACCACCTGATGTGTACACAGACCCAGACACAGGAGGGGCAGCGGGCAGTACCACACATGAAGCAGGACACTGATAACACCTGATGTGTATACAGACCCAGACACAGGAGGGGCAGCAGGCAGTACCACCCATGAAGCAGGACAATGATACCACCTGATGTGTACACAGACACAGGAGGGGCAGCGGGCAGTACCACCCATGAAGCAGGACACAGATACCACCTGATGTGTACACAGACACAGGAGGTGCAGCAGGCAGTAGCACCCAAGCAGGACAATGATACCACCTGATGTGTACACAGACCCAGACACAGGAGGGGCAGCGGGCAGTACCACCCATGCAGGACACTGATACCACCTGATATGTACACAGACCCAGACACAGGAGGGGCAGCGGGCAGTACCACCCATAAAGCAGGACACTGATACTACCTGATGTGTACACAGACACAGGAGGAGCAGCGGGCAGTACCACCCATGAAGCAGGACACAGATACCACCTGATGTGTACACAGACCCAGACACAGGAGGGGCAGCGGGCAGTACCACCCATGAAGCAGGACACAGATACCACCTGATGAGTACACAGACACAGGAGGGGCAGCGGGCAGTACCACCCATGCAGGACACTGATACCACCTGATATGTATAAAGACCCAGGAGGGGCAGCGGGCAGTACCACCCATGAAGCAGGACACAGATACCACCTGATGTGTACACAGACCCAGACCCAGGAGGGGCAGCGGGCAATACCACCCATGAAGCAAGACAATGATACCACCTGATGTGTACACAGACCCAGACACAGGAGGGGCAGCGGGCAGTACCACCCATGAAGCAGGACACTGATACCACCTGATGCGTACACAGACACAGGAGGGGCAGCGGGCAGTACCACCAATGAAGCAGGACACAGATACCACCTGATGAGTACACAGACACAGGAGGGGCAGCGGGCAGTACCACCCATGCAGGACACTGATACCACCTGATATGTACACAGACCCAGACACAGGAGGGGCAGCGGGCAGTACCACCCATAAAGCAGGACACTGATACCACCTGATGTGTACACAGACACAGGAGGAGCAGCGGGCAGTACCACCCATGAAGCAGGACACTGATACCACCTGATGTGTACACAGACCCAGAGACAGGAGGGCAGCGGGCAGTACCACCCATGAAGCAGGACACAGATACCACCTGATGTGTACACAGACACAGGAGGGGCAGCGGGCAGTACCACCCATGAAGCAGGACACAGATACCACCTGATGTGTACACAGACCCAGACCCAGGAGGGGCAGCGGGCAATACCACCCATGAAGCAGGACAATGATACCACCTGGTGTGTACACAGACCCAGACACAGGAGGAGCAGCAGGCAGTAGCACCCAAGCAGGACAATGATACCACCTGATGTGTACACAGACCCAGACACAGGAGGGGCAGCGGGCAGTACCACCCATGAAGCAGGACACAGATACCACCTGATATGTATAAAGACCCAGGAGGGGCAGCGGGCAGTACCACCCATGAAGCAGGACAATGATACCACCTGATGTGTACACAGACACAGGAGGGGCAGCAGGCAGTACCACCCATGAAGCAGGACACAGATACCACCTGATGTGTACACAGACCCAGACACAGGAGGGGCAGCGGGCAGTACCACCCATGAAGCAGGACACAGATACCACCTGATGTGTACACAGACCCAGACACAGGAGGGGCAGCGGGCAGTACCACCCATGAAGCAGGACACTGATACCACCTGATATGTATACAGACCCAGACACAGGAGGGCAGCGGGCAGTACCACCCATGAAGCAGGACAATGATACCACCTGATGTGTACACAGACACAGGAGGGGCAGCGGGCAGTACCACCCATGAAGCAGGACACAGATACCACCTGATGTGTACACAGACACAGGAGGGGCAGCGGGCAGTACCACCCATGACGCAGGACACAGATACCACCTGATGTGTACACAGACCCAGACAAAGGAGGGGCAGCGGGCAGTACCACCCATGAAGCAGGACACAGATACCACCTGATGTGTACACAGACCCAGACACAGGAGGGGCAGCGGGCAGTACCACCCATGAAGCAGGACACTGATACCACCTGATGCGTACACAGACACAGGAGGGGCAGCGGGCAGTACCACCCATGAAGCAGGACACAGATACCACCTGATGAGTACATGGACACAGGAGGGGCAGCGGGCAGTACCACCCATGCAGGACACTGATACCACCTGATGTGTACACAGACCCAGACACAGGAGGGGCAGCGGGCAGTACCACACATGAAGCAGGACACTGATAACACCTGATGTGTATACAGACCCAGACACAGGAGGGGCAGCGGGCAGTACCACCCATGAAGCAGGACACAGATACCACCTGATGTGTACACAGACACAGGAGGGGCAGCGGGCAGTACCACCCATGAAGCAGGACACAGATACCACCTGATGTGTATACAGACCCAGACACAGGAGGGCAGCAGGCAGTACCACCCATGAAGCAGGACAATGATACCACCTGATGTGTACACAGACACAGGAGGGGCAGCGGGCAGTACCACCCATGAAGCAGGACAATGATACCACCTGATGTGTACACAGACACAGGAGGGCAGCAGGCAGTACCACCCATGCAGCAGGACACTGATACCACCTGATGTGTACACAGACCCAGACACAGGAGGGGCAGCGGGCAGTACCACCCATGAAGCAGGACACTGATAACACCTGATGTGTATACAGACCCAGACACAGGAGGGGCAGCGGGCAGTACCACCCATGAAGCAGGACACAGATACCACCTGATGTGTACACAGACCCAGACACAGGAGGGGCAGCGGGCAGTACCACCCATGAAGCAGGACACTGATAACACCTGATGTGTATACAGACCCAGACACAGGAGGGCAGCGGGCAGTACCACCCATGAAGCAGGACACTGATACCACCTGATGTGTACACAGACACAGGAGGAGCAGCGGGCAGTACCACCCATGAAGCAGGACACTGATACCACCTGATGTGTACACAGACCCAGACACAGGAGGGGCAGCGGGCAGTACCACCCATGAAGCAGGACACTGATAACACCTGATATGTACACAGACCCAGACACAGGAGGGGCAGCGGGCAGTACCACCCATAAAGCAGGACATTGATACCACCTGATGTGTACACAGACACAGGAGGAGCAGCGGGCAGTACCACCCATGAAGCAGGACACTGATACCACCTGATGTGTACACAGACCCAGACAAAGGAGGGGCAGCGGGCAGTACCACCCATGAAGCAGGACACAGATACCACCTGATGTGTACACAGACCCAGACACAGGAGGGGCAGCGGGCAGTACCAGCCATGAAGCAGGACACTGATACCACCTGATATGTATACAGACCCAGACACAGGAGGGCAGCGGGCAGTACCACCCATGAAGCAGGACAATGATACCACCTGATGTGTACACAGACACAGGAGGGGCAGCGGGCAGTACCACCCATGAAGCAGGACACAGATACCACCTGATGTGTACACAGACACAGGAGGAGCAGCGGGCAGTACCACCCATGAAGCAGGACACTGATACCACCTGATGTGTACACAGACACAGGAGGAGCAGCGGGCAGTACCACCCATGCAGGACACAGATACCACCTGATGTGTACACAGACACAGGAGGAGCAGCGGGCAGTACCACCCATGAAGCAGGACACAGATACCACCTGATGTGTACACAGACCCAGACACAGGAGGGGCAGCGGGCAGTACCACACATGAAGCAGGACACTGATAACACCTGATGTGTATACAGACCCAGACACAGGAGGGGCAGCAGGCAGTACCACCCATGAAGCAGGACAATGATACCACCTGATGTGTACACAGACACAGGAGGGGCAGCGGGCAGTACCACCCATGCAGCAGGACACTGATACCACCTGATGTGTACACAGACCCAGACACAGGAGGGGCAGCGGGCAGTACCACCCATGAAGCAGGACACTGATAACACCTGATGTGTATACAGACCCAGACACAGGAGGGGCAGCAGGCAGTACCACCCATGAAGCAGGACACAGATACCACCTGATGTGTACACAGACACAGGAGGAGCAGTGGGCAGTACCACCCATGAAGCAGGACACAGATACCACCTGATGTGTACACAGACCCAGACACAGGAGGGGCAGCGGGCAGTACCACCCATGAAGCAGGACACAGATACCACCTGATGTGTACACAGACCCAGACACAGGAGGGGCAGCGGGCAGTACCACACAAACAGTCACTGATATAACCTGATGTGGCCCTTGAGAACCCACTTCAGGCCTTATATATATCTACAAATTGTACAGTGCTGCGGAATATGTTGGCGCTATATAAATAAAATGTATTATTATTATATTCCAGTCTACAAACCATTAATGCCACAAACTCACTGGACTTTGGGACAAAAGTCGGGCAGGCCTGCGTATCGTAGGGTGGGTGACAGGACCACACTCTGCACTTCGCGGCTCTGTAGGACATTGGGCTCAGACACTGGGAAGCCATTTTGCGGATCAGTCTTCATGGGCACAGTTGTGAGTATACATGACGAACCTAGGGAGAAGGAGAACATTGCAGAAGTAGTTACACCTCATTATGAAGGCGAGGCGAGGCTGAGCAGCGATCACACACCTGGGAGAAGCTCCCCCCGATCCAGTGTCCTCCGCACACTTCCTGCACTGCTGCCCTGGTAGGCAATGTGCCACTTCTTGTACTGCGTACATGATAACCGCGGGTTGAGCCTGAAACACACGGCTGTCATTAGGTGGAGCCTACAAATCAACTCCAATCAATGTGAAAGTAGAAGTACCTGAGGGGGGAAGCTGCACCATCCGGTGGGCTCGGCGTATTCTCGGGGGGGGATCTCCCCGCTTACTGTATAACTCATCTCCTCGCAGCTTGTGACAAGACTCACAGTGACAAACACACAGCTTAGAGTCCTCCATGAAATAGCCGTCTACAAGGAGAACGTGGAGGAAGAGAGTCAGAGCAAGAAACAGGAGGAGGCGAAAATGCAAGATCAGGGAAAGAACAAAAGACCATAATGAGGTGAAGAGGGACAGTCTGGGAAGGAAATGACAACTAGAGATGGGCTGACACCATTCATCACAAACTTGATTCGACCTGAATATTCCAAAATTTTCAGTTTTTAAACTCCTCAAGATGTCGGGTACTTAAATATGGCAGCCGCTCAGGAGCTGAGAGGCCACCAAGGTCGCTGGGTTTCCACTGTATTATACAGCAAAGACCCAGCGCTAATGCCAACTATCAATGCATGATCTCATTGCGGGCATCAAGACCCCCGATGTCTCAGTCAGAGCTGACCTAGACAACATTTTCTCAGTGGCAAATGGTCGTTGCCATTTTGAGTAGAATCGCCAGTCCCCAAAACCCGTAGCCATGACAGCTGGGACACTATTGATGGCTCCCTGACTTGTCGACCTATGCAATATGTAATGGAAGATAAAGATGAAGTAAAACATAGGCACATTATTTATCCCTGTGTATGAAAACCCTCGCTCTATAAACTACGGCAAACACCGTAGAGGGAAATAAAAATCAAAAAAGAGTCGAACTGATCAAAACAATAAACATTCCCCAAAAGGGACTAACTAAAAAGTCCAACTGGCCCCGCAAAGAAAGATGCCCTATACACAAAATTATGGGGTTTGCAATGCACTGAATCAAAAATGAAAATCAATAAAATTAGTGTGATGGGAAGGGGTTAAAGCTGACAATGTCAGAATTGCTACCAATCGCTATTGTAAGCAGGTCAGGGGACAGGCAATAGGAGGGGGAGGAGGAAACACTTGTGCAACTACTAACAATAAGAATGTGGGTCGCAACAGCAACACTACTTCCAGTTGTGATGGCACCGACAGTATCCGCAGGATTGTTGCACTTCCTGAGAATGAAAATTAAGTTTCTGATTACTTAGCTGGCTTATGTCAGTCACAGGAGGCTACTGAATCAGAGGGTGATATGATCTTGAGTCAGGCTTCTGCGTGTTCCTCCACCTCCTAAATAACACAATCTTCCATGCCAACATCAGTCATCCATAAGGGAATGTGTGGCCAGGAGACAGCAACATGTGCCCATTCATCCAGCAGTTCTGCAACTTGATTCGTACCTGGCCAAGCTGCTGGCGGTGCAGTCACTGATGCACCACTTAGTGGATTCCACTGCGTTTCACTAAGTGATGGCCTTGATGCAGGATAACTAGCTGCCATTATTTCTTTAGGAAAGCAGTCCCTGTTCTGTATTAGCATGTGTAGAGAACGTGGGCCTTTTCTTAGATACATCAGTCTGGGTAAGGTGCAGGCCACATGGCTTTCACAATCCAGAAACACAGCAAGACCAGGAGCTAGTTCCACCAAGATTGTGCAGACCAGTTCTGACACCATGCTGGGCCCAACCACCTCCTCTGGATCCTCCTCTCTGGACAGTTTCCCCCACCACCAACTTCAGAAGGGCAAGGCGTTGCTTCACTCCTTTTCCTCCTTCACCATCGTTTCATGGGTGTAGGGTGAAGCTCTGCCATGTAGTTGTATAATTAATGAGCCTGGATCAGAGGAGCCGCACAGCAGAGGAGGAGCTGTATCCTGCAGAAAGTATCCTGCTTGATGGCCCCTCACCAACTCCAACTGTGCAGCATGCCAGTGACAATGGCACCAATATTGTCGCTGTGCTGCAGTTAGGACAAACACCACATTGTCCCTGTATGGTGTATGTCCTTAATCTCGTGCTTCGCCGCTTTATTAACCTGTTTAGTGGCTTAAAAGAGGTGTCATGGCCAGAAAAATCTCTGCACATTTCAGCTGCTCTTATGTGGCAAAAAACACATCCTGCTTGATTTGGTTCCAACTCGGTGGAACTCCACCTTAAACATGCTGGAGTGTCTGTGTGAGCAGCTGAAGGAGGTGAACCATTATTGCATGCAGCAGACCACAGAGAATATGTTACTTCAAGATACACCATTGGAGGCTCAGGAGGGAAGTGTTCCGGCTTCTCAAGCCCTTTCAAGAAGCCACCAAATTTGTCTTCAGGGATGACAGCAGCATCAGCGATGTGATCCCTCTATTGCGTATCTTACAGGAAGCCCTTAGACTCATGCAACGAGGGATGGATGACGAGGAACAGTTTTCACCTCTTTGTCAATGTCATCACCCTGGGCTAACGGAGTAGGACGAGTATCCGAGTCATTATGGTGGAGGAACTGGGACTCCTAGACTGGAAGAGAAGGAAGATTTTCCCTTGGATGCAGAGGGAGCCCTTGATATGTCACACACAGAGGCAGGGGAGAAGGCTTACCCTTACTTCTTCTATGATGATGAGGATTACGAGGACCATGCTGGCCAAGAACACAACCCCTGGGTCCGCGGAAATGCTGGCAAGTATGGCAGGTTGTATGCTCCGCTGCTTACACAGTGAAAAACGCATTACTAGCATCAAGCAGAGGGATGAGAATTGGATGGCAGCGATATCAGACCCTAGCTATAAAGACAAAATGAAAATTCTTCCCTGCCTCCTAAGCAGAAGAAAAGTTAAAATATTATCAGGATAGGCTGTATATCCAGCTTGCTGCAGCATTTATTGAGAGCACTACAACTGCCAGTATAAGCAGCAGCCAGGCCCAGTACAGTATCTGGAAGATAAGGAACCAGAAACAACTAAGCTCGCAGAGCCAACCGGAGCCACAAGAGATAACTGACACCCACCAGCTGCACCAGCAGGTACAGTCCTACCTAGAGTGCACCTATAGTCCAGCAGGTACAGTCCTACCTAGAGTGCGCCTATAGCCAGGCAGGTACAGTCCTACCTAGAGTGCACCTATAATCCAGCAGGTACACTCCTACCTAGAGTGCACCTATAGTCTGGCAGGTACAGTCCTACCTAGAGTGCGCTTATAGTCCAGCAGGTACAGTCCTACCTAGAGTGCACCTATAGTCTGGCAGGTACAGTCCTACCTAGAGTGCGCCTATAGTCCAGCAGGTACAGTCCTACCTAGAGTGCACCTATAGTCCGGCAGGTACAGTCCTACCTAGAGTGCACCTATAGTCCAGCAGGTACAGTCCTACCTAGAGTGCACCTATAGTCCGGCAGGTACAGTCCTACCTAGAGTGCACCTATAGTCCGGCAGGTACAGTCCTACCTAGAGTGCACCTATAGTCCAGCAGGTACAGTCCTACCTAGAGTGCACCTATAGTCCGGCAGGTACAGTCCTACCTAGAGTGCGCCTATAGTCCAGCAGGTACAGTCCTACCTAGAGTGCACCTATAGTCCAGCAGGTACAGTCCTACCTAGAGTGCACCTATAGTCCGGCAGGTACAGTCCTACCTAGAGTGCACCTATAGTCCGGCAGGTACAGTCCTACCTAGAGGGCACCTATAGTCCGGCAGGTACAGTCCTACCTAGAGTGCACCTATAGTCCAGCAGGTACAGTCCTACCTAGAGTGCGCCTATAGTCCAGCAGGTACAGTCCTACCTAGAGGGCACCTATAGTCCGGCAGGTACAGTCCTACCTAGAGTGCACCTATAGTCCAGCAGGTACAGTCCTACCTAGAGTGCGCCTATAGCCAGGCAGGTACAGTCCTACCTAGAGTGCACCTATAGTCCGGCAGGTACAGTCCTACCTAGAGTGCACCTATAGTCCAGCAGGTACAGTCCTACCTAGAGTACACCTATAGTCCGGCAGGTACAGTCCTACCTAGAGTGCACCTATAGTCCGGCAGGTACAGTCCTACCTAGAGTGCACCTATAGTCCGGCAGGTACAGTCCTACCTAGAGTGCACCTATAGTCCGGCAGGTACAGTCCTACCTAGAGTGCACCTATAGTCCAGCAGGTACAGTCCTACCTAGAGTACACCTATAGTCCGGCAGGTACAGTCCTACCTAGAGTGCACCTATAGTCCGGCAGGTACAGTCCTACCTAGAGTGCACCTATAGTCCAGCAGGTACAGTCCTACCTAGAGTGCACCTATAGTCCGGCAGGTACAGTCCTACCTAGAGTGCGCCTATAGTCCAGCAGGTACAGTCCTACCTAGAGTGCACCTATAGTCCAGCAGGTACAGTCCTACCTAGAGTGCACCTATAGTCCGGCAGGTACAGTCCTACCTAGAGTGCGCCTATAGTCCGGCAGGTACAGTCCTACCTAGAGTGCACCTATAGTCCGACAGGTACAGTCCTACCTAGAGTGCACCTATAGTCCGACAGGTACAGTCCTACCTAGAGTGCACCTATAGTCCGGCAGGTACAGACCTACCTAGAGTGCACCTATAGTCCGGCAGGTACAGTCCTACCTAGAGTGCGCCTATAGTCCGGCAGGTACAGTCCTACCTAGAGTGCACCTATAGTCCGACAGGTACAGTCCTACCTAGAGTGCACCTATAGTCCGACAGGTACAGTCCTACCTAGAGTGCACCTATAGTCCAGCAGGTACAGTCCTACCTAGAGTGCGCCTATAGTCCGACAGGTATAGTCCTACCTAGAGTGCACCTATAGTCCAGCAGGTACAGTCCTACCTAGAGTGCACCTATAGTCCGGCAGGTACAGACCTACCTAGAGTGCACCTATAGTCCGGCAGGTACAGTCCTACCTAGAGTGCACCTATAGTCCGGCACGTACAGACCTACCTAGAGTGCACCTATAGTACGGCAGATACAGTCCTACCTAGACTGCACCTATAGCCCAGCAGGTACACTCCTACCTAGAGTGCACCTATAGTCCAGCAGATAACTGACCCCAAGGAATTCTGGGCCAATAGGTTAAAGCAGTGAAAGTAGCTGGTCCAGTTTGCATGGGAGTTTTATTTTGTCTGGCCTCTTCTTCCATTTACTGTACTGCTCCTAACTAGTGACCACCACTCACCAGACATGTCCAGCTGCCTGATCCACCAGACAGAAATTGGATAGAAAGGCTCCTAGGAGCCCTGACAGTGTCATACACTATGTATTATAGATATATAGTCCTAGGAGCCCTGACAGTGTCATACACTATGTATTATAGATATATAGTCCTAGGAGCCCTGACAGTGTCATACACTATGTATTATAGATATATATGTATATATATATATATATATATATATATATATATATATATATATGTGTATATATATATATATATATATATATATATATATGTGTATGTATATACAGTACAGACCAAAAGTTTGGACACACCTTCTCATTCCAAGAGTTTTCTGTATTTTCATGACTATAAAAATTGTAGATTCGCACTGAAGGCATCAAAACTATGAATTAGCACATGTGGAATTATAGACTTACCAAAAAAGTGTGACACAACTGAAAATATGTCTTATATTCTAGGTTCTTCTAAGTAGCCACCTTTTGCTTTGATTACTGCTTTGCACACTCTTGGCATTCTCTTGATGAGCTTCAAGAGGTAGTTACCTGAAATGGTCTTCCAAGAGTCTTGAAGGAGTTCCCAGAGATGCTTAGCACTTGTTGGCCCTTTTGCCTTCACTCTGCGGTCCAGCCCCCCAAACCTCTGGATTGGGTTCAGGTCTGGTGACTGTGGAGGCCAGGTCATCTGGCGTAGCACCCCATCACTCTCCTTCTTGGTCACATAGCCCTTACACAGTCTGGAGGTGTTTGGGGTCATTGTCCTGTTGGTCCAACTAAACGCAAACCGGATGGAATAGCATGCCGCTGCAAGATGCTGTGGTAACCATGCTGGTTCAGAATAAATCCCCAACAGTGTCCCCAGCAAAGCCCCCCCACACCATCACACCTCCTCCTCCATGCGTCACGGTGGGAACCAGGCATGTAGAGTCCATTCCTTCACCTTTTCTGCGTCGCACAAAGACACGGTGGTTGGAACCAAAGATCTCAAATTTGGACTCATCAGACCAAAGCCCAGATTTCCACAGGTCTAATGTCCATTCCTTGTGTTCTTCTTGTGCTTGTTGCCTGTCCTTAGCAGTGGTTTCCTAGCAGCTATTTTACCATGAAGGCCTGCTGCACACAGTCTCCTCTTACCAGTTGTTGTAGAGATGTGTCTGCTGGTAGAACTCTGTGTGGCATTGACCTGGTCTCTAATCTGAGCTGCTGTTAACCTGCCATTTCTGAGGCTGGTGACTCGGATGAACTTATCCTCCGCAGCAGAGCTGACTCTTGGTCTTCCTTTCCTGGGGCGGTCCTCATGTGAGCCAGTTTCTTCGTAGCGCTTGATGGTTTTGGCCACTGCACTTGGGGACACTTTCAAAGTTTTCCCAATTTTTCGGACTGACTAACCTTCATTTCTTAAAGTAATGATGGCCACTCGTTTTTCTTTACTTAGCTGCTTTTTTCTTGCCATAATACAAATTCTAACACTCCATTCAGTAGGACTATCAGCTGTGTATCCACCTGACTTCTGAACAACACAACTGATGGTCCCAACCCCATTTATAAGGCAAGAAATCCCACTTATTAAACCTGACAGGACACACCTGTGAAGTGAAAACCATTTCAGGTGACTACCTCTTGAAGCTCATCAAGAGAATGCCAAGAGTGTGCAAAGCAGTAATCAAAGCAAAAGGTGGCTACTTTGAAGAACCTAGAATATAAGACATATTTTCAGTTGTGTCACACTTTTTTGGTAAGTCTATAATTCCACATGTGCTAATTCATAGTTTTGATGCCTTCAGTGTGACTCTACAATTTTTATAGTCATGAAAATACAGAAAACTCTTGGAATGAGAAGGTGTGGCCAAACTTTTGGTCTGTACTGTATATATATATATATATATATATATATATATATATATATATGTATATGTATATATATATATATATATATATATATATATATATATATATATATATATATATATATATATATATATATGTATATATGTATATATATATATATATATATATATATATATATATATATATATATATGTATATATATATATATATATATATATATATATATATATATATATATACACATATACAGTCCTAGGAGCCCTGACAGTGTCATACACTATGTATTATAGATATATAGTCCTAGGAGCCCTGACAGTGTCATACACTATGTATTATAGATATATAGTCCTAGGAGCCCTGACACTGTCATACACTATGTATTACAGATATATAGTCCTAGGAGCCCTGACAGTGCCATACACTATGTATT
This sequence comes from Leptodactylus fallax, assembly GCA_947044405.1. Taxonomy (NCBI): domain Eukaryota; kingdom Metazoa; phylum Chordata; class Amphibia; order Anura; family Leptodactylidae; genus Leptodactylus; species Leptodactylus fallax. The sequence goes on along the minus strand of CAMRHE010000442.1, from coordinate 740,049 downwards.
ATAGATATATAGTACTAGGAGCCCTGACAGTGTCATACACTATGTATTATAGATAATATAGTCCTAGGAGCCCTGACAGTGTCATACACTATGTATTATAGATAGATATAGTCCTAGGAGTCCTGACAGTGTCATACACTATGTATTATAGATATACAGTCCTAGGAGTCCTGACAGTGTCATACACTATGTATTATAGATATATAGTCCTAGGAGCCCTGACACTGTCATACACTATGTATTACAGATATATAGTCCTAGGAGCCCTGACAGTGCCATACACTATGTATTATAGATATATAGTCCTAGGAGCCCTGACAGTGCCATACACTATGTATTATAGATATATAGTCCTAGCAGCCCTGACAGTGTCATACACTATGTATAGATATATATAGTCCTAGGAGTCCTGACAGTGTCATACACTATGTGTTATAGATATATAGTCCTAGGAGTCCTGACAGTGTCATACACTATGTATTATAGATATATAGTACTAGGAGCCCTGACAGTGTCATAAACTATGTTTTAAGCTAATTTAAAGTGTGTTTTGTACCAAACTTGTTTTACTGAAACAAATCCTGGACCCAAGCCACCCAAAATGAATCGAATCTTGAAAGGTTCACTCATCTCTAGAGTCAATGCTAAGTCAGAGAAAGACCAATATAATCAGATGATACAGAGGTTAAGAGAAGGAGCACATGGATGAGGAGACATCAGGACTAAGAAAAAAGACTGGAGAGAAAAACAAGCTAAGGAGAGAGACGCGAGGGTGAAGGAGAAGGAGGCCATGTGATCTCTACCATCTTCTCTTACCTGGCAGAAGCAGCAGCTCCTTGAAGCGAAGGCAGAGGGCAAGATATTCACAGCTGAGGAGGGCCAGCGGGTCAGGCGGGAGCCAGCACAAACTCTCCTTCACACCTAGAGAGAAGACAACTATCAGAAAGAGAGCTAACCCCAGAAAGGCAGGTCCAGGAGAGAGAGGAAGGAGGAGGCCAACAGCATCCACGAGAGAGAGAGAGAGACAGAGACAGAGAGAGAGAGAGAGAGAGAGAGAGAGAGAGACACAGAGACAGAGAGAGAAGAGAGAGAGACAGAAGGAGACAGAGAGAGAGAGAGAGAGACAGAGACAAAGGAGGTGGCTAACAGCATCCACTCCAGCAGATCAAAGGAGAGAGAGAGAGAGAGAGACACAGAGGGAGAGAGAGAGACAGAGAGAGAGACAGAGACAAAGACAGAGAGAGAGACAGAGAGAGAGAGAGAGAGAGAGAGAGAGAGAGAGAGAGAGAGAGAGAGAGCCAGAGAGAGAGAGGGGGGGCCCCCCCCCCCCAGGGAGAGAGAGAGAGAGAGAGAGTGTACAGAGAGAGAGAGACAGAGAGAGAGAAATAAAACATATAGAGCACTTCATAGAAAGAGGAGAGAGCGCGTAGAGAGCGCTTCATAGAGGGGAGAGAGCGCGTAGCCCCTCCCTAGCAAAGAGACAATGTGATAGAACGCTTCAGAGAGAGAGGATAAGAGAGAGAGAGAGAAAAAAGAACGCATAAAGCAGATAATAGAGATAGAGAGAGAGAACGTATAGAGCGCTTCATAGAGAGAAAGAATGCGAGAGAGCGCGCTTCAGAGAGAGGAGAGAATGTATAGAGCGCTTCATAGAGAGAGGATAAGAGAGAGAGAGCGAGAGAGAGAGAGAGAGAGAGAGAGAGAGAGAGAGAGAGAGAGAAAAAAGAACGCATAAAGCAGATAATAGAGATAGAGGAGAGAACGTATAGAGCGCTTCAGAGAGAGAGAGAGAACGTACAGAGTGCTTCATAAAGATTGATAGGATGTATAGAGGGCTTCATAGAGAGAAGATGTATAGAGGGCTTCAGAGAGAGAAGATGTATAGAGGGCTTCATAGAGAGAAGATGTATAGAGGGCTCCACAGAGAGAAGATGTATAGAGGGCTTCATAGAGAGAAGATGTATAGAGGGCTTCATAGAGAGAGAGAGAACGTAGAGTGCTTCATAGAGAGGAGAGAACGTAGAGTGCTTCATAGAGAAAGATAGGATGTATAGAGCGCTTCATAGAGAGAGGAGAGAGCCCGTATAGACGCGGGGGATCCACCCTCTTACCATCCACCATATCCGCCTTCTCCCTCTCTCCGGGGATATGACCCTCCTGAATGTTGGACTCTGCCCCTTGCACCTCGCCTGTCACTATGGAAACCTAAAGTGGAGAGGCCATAAGGTTACTAGCGGTGAGGCAGATGACGTTACACCAGATGACAGCATAGTATCCAGCTCCAGTAATGGCTGGCGGCTGACACTGACCTGTTCACACTGTCCATACAGGTCAACCACAACGTAACACAGCTCGGGCAGGTCTTGTGCCCCCACCCCCCTGATCCAGGCCGTTAATATATAAGTGGAGGCCACCCGTGGAATCCAGCAGGAGACCCACACACGCCCCCTCAGGGCACAAATCAAGATTAGGTCCATAACCTTCCCGAATCTAGGAAAGACGGAGCAGTCATGTGACATGGTATGTAGGTCACGTCATAGCAAATATAGATTGACTAGGGGAAGATCCTATACGTTAGGAGGTACAGATACCTTGGCTCCATTGTAAAGAGCTGCACTGCGCTGGAAGATCCACGCACTCCTCTTAATGGCGGCTGCGGTGGCCGGAAAGTTAAGCCTCTCAGGTGAAACGCCAATAACTCCGATGGAAAGGGAGGACGTCCAGTGCTGGGAGAGCTGGTCTATTCGGACCTGGAGGGGGGAATGAAACAATACCATGATCAGAGGAGGAGGACAGGAGGCCTGGCCATACAACTACGCATTAAGAGGAGATCTGTACTGCTCCCGGAGAACCCTACATGTGGCATAGTGAGCAGGTGGCCTGGCCATACATGGCTACACATGAAGAGGAGGACTATGCTGCTCCCGGAGAATCCTACATGAGACACAGGGAGCAGGAGGCCAGGTCATACAAGTACACATGAAGAGGAGGTCTATGCTGCTCCCGGGGGGCACCCTACATGAGACACAGGGAGCAGGAGGCCTGGTCATACATGACTACACATGAAGAGGAGGTCTATGCTGTTCACGGAGAACCCTATATGAGACACAGTGAGCAGGTGGCCTGGCCAATACATGACTACACATGAAGAGGAGGTCTATGCCGCTCCCGGAGAACCCTACATGAGACACAGGGAGCAGGAGGCCTGGTCATACATGACTACACATGAAGAGGAGGTCTATGCTGTTCACGGAGAACCCTATATGAGACACAGGGAGCAGGAGGCCTGGCCAATACATGACTACACATGAAGAGGGGAGGTCTATGCCGCTCCCGGAGAACCCTACATGAGACACAGGGAGCAGGAGGCCTGGCCAATACATGACTACACATGAAGAGGAGGTCTATGCCGCTCCCGGAGAACCCTACATGAGACACAGGGAGCAGGAGGCCTGGCCAATACATGACTACACATGAAGAGGAGGTCTATGCTGCTCCCGGAGAACCCTACATGAGACACAGGGAGCAGGAGGCCTGGCCAATACATGACTACACATGAAGAGGAGGACTGTGCCGCTCCCAGAGAATCCTACATGAGACACAGGGAGCAGGAGGCCTGGTCATACATGACTACACATGAAGAGGAGGTCCATGCTGCTCCCGGAGAACCCTACATGAGACACAGGGAGCAGGAGGCCTGGTCATACATGACTACACATGAAGAGGAGGTCTATGCTGCTCCCGGAGAACCCTACATGAGACACAGGGAGCAGGAGGCCTGGCCAATACATGACTACACATGAAGAGGAGGTCTATGCCGCTCCCGGAGAACCCTACATGAGACACAGGGAGCAGGAGGCCTGGCCAATACATGACTACACATGAAGAGGAGGACTGTGCCGCTCCCAGAGAATCCTACATGAGACACAGGGAGCAGGAGGCCTGGTCATACAACTACACATGAAGAGGAGGTCTATGCTGCTCCCGGAGAACCCTACATGAGACACAGGGAGCAGGAGGCCTGGTCATACAGACTACACATGAAGAGGAGGTCTATGCCGCTCCCAGAGAATCCTACATGTGGCATAGTGAGCAGGAGGCCTGGCCATACATGACTACGCATGAAGAGGAGGTCTGTGCCGCTCCCGGAGAATCCTACATGAGACACAGGGAGCAGGAGACCTGGCCATACAACTACGCATGAAGAGGTCTATGCCGCTCCCAGAGAATCCTACATGTGGCATAGTGAGCAGGAGGCCTGGTCATACAACTACGCATGAAGAGGAGGTCTATGCTGCTCCCGGATAACTCTACATGAGACACAGGGAGCAGGAGGCCTGGCCAATACATGACTACGCATGAAGAGGAGGTCTATGCTGCTCCCGGAGAACCCTACATGAGAAACAGGGAGCAGGAGGTCTGCCCATATATGACTACACATGAAGAGGAGAGCTATGCCGCTCCCGGAGAACCCTACATGAGACACAGGGAGCAGGTTGGCTGGCCATACAACTACGCATGAAGAGGAGGTCTATGCCGCTCCCAGAGAATCCTACATGTGGCATAGTGAGCAGGTGGCCTGGCCATATATGACTACACATGGAGGGGAGGTCTATGCCGCTCCCGGAGAACCCTACATGAGACACAGGGAGCAGGAGGCCTGGCCATACAACTACACATGAAGAGGAGGACTATGCTGATCCCGGAGAACCCTACATGAGACACAGGGAGCAGGAGGCCTGGTCATACAACTACACATGAAGAGGAGGTCTATGCCGCTCCCGGAGAACCCTACATGAGACACAGGGAGCAGGAGGCCTGGCCAATACATGACTACACATGAAGAGGAGGTCTATGCCGCTCCCGGAGAACCCTACATGAGACACAGGGAGCAGGAGGCCTGGCCATATATGACAACACATGAAGAGGAGGTCTATGCCGCTCCCGGAGAACCCTACATGTGGCATAGTGAGCAGGAGGCCTGGTCATACAACTACGCATGAAGAGGAGGTCTATGCCGCTCCCGGAGAACCCTACATGAGAAACAGGGAGCAGGAGGCCTGGCCATACATGACTACACATGAAGAGGAGAGCTATGCCGCTCCCGGAGAACCCTACATGAGACACAGGGAGCAGGTTGGCTGGCCATACAACTACGCATGAAGAGGAGGACTGTGCCGCTCCCAGAGAATCCTACATGTGGCATAGTGAGCAGGTGGCCTGGCCATATATGACTACACATGAAGAGGAGGTCTATGCCGCTCCCGGAGAACCGTACATGAGACACAGGGAGCAGGAGGCCTGGTCATACAACTACACATGAAGAGGAGGTCTATGCCGCTCCCGGAGAACCCTACATGAGACACAGGGAGCAGGAGGCCTGGTCATACAACTACACATGAAGAGGAGGTCTATGCCACTCCCGGAGAACCCTACATGAGACACAGGGAGCAGGAGGCCTGGTCATACATGACTACACATGAAGAGGAGGTCTATGCCGCTCCCGGAGAATACTACATGAGACACAGGGAGCAGGAGGCCTGGTCATACATGACTACACATGAAGAGGAGGTCTATGCCGCTCCCGGAGAACCCTACATGAGACACAGGGAGCAGGAGGCCTGGTCATACAACTACACATGAAGAGGAGATCTATGCCGCTCCTGGAGAATACTACATGAGACACAGTGAGCAGGTGGCCTGGCCATACAACTACACATGAAGAGGAGATCTATGCTGCTCCCAGAGAACCCTACATGAGACACAGTGAGCAGGAGGCCTGGCCAATACATGACTACACATGAAGGGAAGGTCTATGCCGCTCCCGGAGAACCCTACATGAGACACAGTGAGCAGGAGGCCTGGCCAATACATGACTACACATGAAGAGGAGGTCTATGCCGCTCCCGGAGAACCCTACATGAGACACAGGGAGCAGGAGGCCTGGTCATACATGACTACACATGAAGAGGAGGTCTATGCCGCTCCCGGAGAACCCTACATGAGACACAGGGAGCAGGAGGCCTGGTCATACATGACTACACATGAAGAGGAGGTCTATGCTGCTCCCGGAGAACCCTACATGAGACACAGGGAGCAGGAGACCTGGCCAATACATGACTACACATGAAGGGAAGGTCTATGCCGCTCCCGGAGAACCCTACATGAGACATAGGCCAACTCCAAGCCAAACCCCGGACTGCTCCTGTACCTGGAATAAGAAGAGTCGAGGTAACGGCTGAGCCAGCACCACGATGCCCTGGTTATAGCTGCCCACGCGTGTCGCAGTTCTGTTTCCATGTGATAGTTGTATGTTCTTTCCATGATTACCCATAAAATGCAAGGAGTGCAGCTGGAGGGCAGGCAAAGGATCGCCCTGAAATGAGAGGAACCCAAAATCTCTAGAACCAGCCTATGAGGGGGCAGGCTGACCATGTGGGGAAATAGGGGGATACTCACGTTGTGCTCAACATCTTCTTCCTCTTCACTCTCAGAATTAACGGATGGCGGTTTAGTGGCGTCAGATTCTTCTAGAACTGAGGAGCTGACAACAGATAGCGTAGTGATGGAGCCGTGGAGGTCCAGGATTGCGTAAACACCCTGTGGGGACAGAGAGACATCTGTGTTAGTGTGCTACGATGACAAGAGTGATGTCGAACGTCACCAAATTGTTAATATCTCGCTCCTTACACCTAATCTGGACCAGCAAACTAGAGCCGGATCAACAAGAAATCAAAAATTTTCGCCCCAAATCCCCACCCATTTAAAGCTGGACATACATATGTTCCTGTCTCCTACTAAACATATGCCATTGATAGCAGGTGCCTCCATCTTACACGGTCTCTTACCTTAGGGATCCCGCCGGCTGCCTCTACCTTACATAGTCTCTTACCTTATAGATCCCGCCGGCTGCCTCTACCTTACATAGTCTCTTACCTTATAGATCCCGCCGGCTGCCTCTACCTTACATAGTCTCTTACCTTAGGGATCCCGCCGGCTGCCTCTACCTTACATAGTCTCTTACCTTATAGATCCCGCCGGCTGCCTCCACCTTACATAGTCTCTTACCTTAGGGATCCCGCCGGCTGCCTCTACCTTACATAGTCTCTTACCTTATAGATCCCGCCGGCTGCCTCTACCTTACATAGTCTCTTACCTTAGGGATCCCGCCGGCTGCCTCTACCTTACATAGTCTCTTACCTTATAGATCCCGCCGGCTGCCTCCATCTTACACGGTCTCTTACCTTAGGGATCCCGCCGGCTGCCTCTACCTTACATAGTCTCTTACCTTATAGATCCCGCCGGCTGCCATTAGGTCTCTTACCTTAGGGATCCCGCCGGCTGCCTCTACCTTACATAGTCTCTTACCTTATAGATCCCGCCGGCTGCCTCTACCTTACATAGTCTCTTACCTTAGGGATCCCGCCGGCTGCCTCTACCTTACATAGTCTCTTACCTTAGAGATCCCGCCGGCTGCCTCTACCTTACATAGTCTCTTACCTTATAGATCCCGCCGGCTGCCTCCATCTTACACGGTCTCTTACCTTAGGGATCCCGCCGGCTGCCTCTACCTTACATAGTCTCTTACCTTAGGGATCCCGCCGGCTGCCTCTACCTTACATAGTCTCTTACCTTATAGATCCCGCCGGCTGCCTCTACCTTACATAGTCTCTTACCTTATAGATCCCGCCGGCTGCCTCTACCTTACATAGTCTCTTACCTTATAGATCCCGCGGCTGCCTCTACCTTACATAGTCTCTTACCTTATAGATCCCGCCGGCTGCCTCTACCTACATAGTCTCTTACCTTATAGATCCCGCCGGCTGCCTCTACCTTACATAGTCTCTTACCTTAGGGATCCCGCCGGCTGCCTCTACCTTACATAGTCTCTTACCTTATAGATCCCGCCGGCTGCCTCTACCTTACATAGTCTCTTACCTTATAGATCCCGCTGGCTGCCTCTACCTTACATAGTCTCTTACCTTAGGGATCCCGCCGGCTGCCTCTACCTTACATAGTCTCTTACCTTATAGATCCCGCCGGCTGCCTCTACCTTACATAGTCTCTTACCTTATAGATCCCGCCGGCTGCCTCTACCTTACACTGTCTCTTACCTTAGGGATCCCGCTGGCTGCCTCTACCTTACATAGTCTCTTACTTTATAGATCCCGCCGGCTGCCTCTACCTTACATAGTCTCTTACCTTATAGATCCCGCCGGCTGCCTCTACCTTACATAGTCTCTTACCTTAGGGATCCCGCCGGCTGCCTCTACCTTACATAGTCTCTTACCTTATAGATCCCGCCGGCTGCCTCTACCTTACATAGTCTCTTACCTTATGGATCCCGCCGGCTGCCTCTACCTTACATAGTCTCTTACCTTATAGATCCCGCCGGCTGCCTCTACCTTACATAGTCTCTTACCTTATAGATCCCGCCGGCTGCCTCTACCTTACATAGTCTCTTACCTTATAGATCCCGCCGGCTGCCTCTACCTTACATAGTCTCTTACCTTATAGATCCCGCCGGCTGCCTCTACCTTACATAGTCTCTTACCTTATAGATCCCGCCGGCTGCCTCTACCTTACATAGTCTCTTACCTTATAGATCCCGCCGGCTGCCTCTACCTTACATAGTCTCTTACCTTATAGATCCCGCCGGCTGCCTCTACCTTACATAGTCTCTTACCTTATAGATCCCGCCGGCTGCCTCTACCTTACATAGTCTCTTACCTTATAGATCCCGCCGGCTGCCTCTACCTTACACTGTCTCTTACCTTAGGGATCCCGCTGGCTGCCTCTACCTTACATAGTCTCTTACTTTATAGATCCCGCCGGCTGCCTCTACCTTACATAGTCTCTTACCTTATAGATCCCGCCGGCTGCCTCTACCTTACATAGTCTCTTACTTTATAGATCCCGCCGGCTGCCTCTACCTTACATAGTCTCTTACCTTATAGATCCCGCCGGCTGCCTCTACCTTACATAGTCTCTTACCTTAGGGATCCCGCCGGCTGCATCTACCTTTCATAGTCTCTTACCTTAGGGATCCCGCCAGCTGCCTCTACCTTACATAGTCTCTTACCTTAGGGATCCCGCCGGCTGCCTCTACCTTACATAGTCTCTTACCTTAGGGATCCCGCTAGCTGCATCTACCTTTCATAGTCTCTTACCTTAGGGATCCCGCCAGCTGCCTCTACCTTACATAGTCTCTTACCTTAGGGATCCCGCCGGCTGCCTCTACCTTACATAGTCTCTTACCTTAGGGATCCCGCTAGCTGCATCTACCTTACATAGTCTCTTACCTTAGGGATCCCGCTAGCTGCATCTACCTTTCATAGTCTCTTACCTTAGGGATCCCGACAGCTGCCTCTACCTTACATAGTCTCTTACCTTATAGATCCCGCCGGCTGCCTCTACCTTACATAGTCTCTTACCTTAGGGATCCCGCTGGCTGCTGCTCCCATGTCCTCTCCATTTATCAAAATGTGCAATGTGTCATCACTATCACGACGGAGCCCGAGTCTGCAGCCGACCTAAAGGAGAAGTGTATACAGGTCATATAGAGAGACAGATTCTAGATTACAAGATAGTTCTGCATTCTAGATCAGTCTATTACAGAGAGGAATCATGTTGTACAACTGAACATTAGACAGACTAAGGGGGAGGTCTGTGTTCTATAACCCCACATCCACATGTATTAATGGACTTACATGGATCCGATCCAAACTGCTGCAGTAATTCTCCCGCAGGTGCTGGCCGTTCCTCAGAACCTCAGACCCAGAAACCAGCCAAGTTACCCGGGAGCGAAGATCAACAGCAGATGGCGGCAGACCGCCACCCAGGAACGGCGCCTCGTGAGGTGGGATGGAGGTGACGCCGATATGGCAGGATCCAGACCAGTGTGGGTCCAGATGCTCTACTTTCACCTGAGAGGAAGATGGAGGATGTGGTGGCAGATTTGCCAGAGTGCTCACTGATGTCACCCAGATTATAACCAGCAAGTGACTGGACCCCCAGGGTGTCCCCCCCCCCCAAAAAAAAAAACAAGTATCCCCGTTCGCTACGTACCTCAAAGACCTCATTGACCAGGAGTTCACTACTACTAAACACAATGCCATCCCCAAAACCAGCGGTGCGCTCCGCTCGAGTCCCATCACACAGGACTGACACGTTCTTCCCACAGATGGAGTGGAACCGGTGAGACACGCTGGGAACTGGAGCAGAAAGAGAGAACCAAATGTAGTGAGAAGACGAGGGGCGGGGGGAGTCTGAAACAGAGGCGGCAAGGGGAAGTGGGAGACACAGAGTCAAAATGGCTGCTCCATACAGCTGCCTGGCACCAATACCGGTGGGCAGTGATGAGGAATGGTGTGGATTGGCCGGAACATGAGGGGTGGAGCACAGTAGGCCATGACAATACTAGAACATATACCAACAGGGGGCGACAAACTCACCTGGCGAGGGGGTGGGCAGGGACTTGTCAGTCACATGACTCGCTGACAAACTGTTGTCTATAAGGCCACTCCCACCGGTCAGCGACACCTGGACACACTGTCCGTACAGATCGATAACCGCATAGATATCTGAGGGTGACAAGAGACAGAGGGGTGAGCAGACCCCCAGCAGTCCTGTACAGAACGCAGCGCTCCCCCCCCACCCAGCAGTCCTGTACAGAACGCAGCGCTCCCCCCCCCCCCCAGCAGTCTCGTACAGAATGCAGCGCTCCCCCCAAACCCCAGCAGTCCCGTACAGAATGCACCGCTCCCCCCCCCCAGCAGTCCCGTACAGAACGCACCGCTCCCCCCCAGCAGTCCCGTACAGAACGCACCACTCCCCCCCCCAGCAGTCCCGTACAGAACGCACCGCTCCCCCCCCCCCAGCAGTCCCGTACAGAACGCACCGCTCCCCCCCCAGCAGTCCCGTACAGAACGCACCGCTCCCCCCCCCCCAGCAGTCCCGTACAGAATGCACCGCTCCCCCCCCAGCAGTCCCGTACAGAACGCACCGCTCCCCCCCCAGCAGTCCCGTACAGAACGCACCGCTCCCCCCCAGCAGTCCCGTACAGAACGCACCGCTCCCCCCCAGCAGTCCCGTACAGAACGCACCGCTCCCCCCCCCCCAGCAGTCCTGTACAGAACGCACCGCTCCCCCCCCAGCAGTCCCGTACAGAACGCACCGCTCCCCCCCCAGCAGTCCCGTACAGAACGCACCGCTCCCCCCCCCAGCAGTCCCGTACAGAACGCACCGCTCCCCCCCCCCCAGCAGTCCCGTACAGAACGCACCGCTCCCCCCCCCCAGCAGTCCCGTACAGAACGCACCGCTCCCCCCCCAGCAGTCCTGTACAGAACGCACCGCTCCCCCCCCCCAGCAGTCCTGTACAGAACGCACCGCTCCCCCCCCAGCAGTCCCGTACAGAACGCACCGCTCCCCCCCCAGCAGTCCCGTACAGAACGCACCGCTCCCCCCCCAGCAGTCCCGTACAGAACGCACCGCTCCCCCCCCCCCAGCAGTCCCGTACAGAACGCACCGCTCCCCCCCCAGCCCAGTCCCGTACAGAACGCACCGCTCCCCCCCAGCAGTCCTGTACAGAACGCACCGCTCCCCCCCCCCAGTCCTGTACAGAACGCACCGCTCCCCCCCCAGCAGTCCCGTACAGAACGCACCGCTCCCCCCCCCCAGCAGTCCCGTACAGAACGCACCGCTCCCCCCCCCAGCAGTCCCGTACAGAACGCACCGCTCCCCCCCCCAGCAGTCCCGTACAGAACGCACCGCTCCCCCCCCCCAGCAGTCCCGTACAGAACGCACTGCTCCCCCCCAGCAGTCCTGTACAGAACGCACCGCCCCCCCCCCCAGCAGTCCCGTACAGAACGCACCGCTCCCCCCCCCCCCAGCAGTCCCGTACAGAACGCACTGCTCCCCCCCCAGCAGTCCTGTACAGAACGCACCGCTCCCCCCCAGCAGTCCCGTACAGAACGCACCGCTCCCCCCCCCCCAGCAGTCCCGTACAGAACGCACCGCTCCCCCCCAGCAGTCCCATACAGAACGCACCGCTCCCCCCCCCCCAGCAGTCCCGTACAGAACGCACCGCTCCCCCCCCCAGCAGTCCTGTACAGAACGCACCGCTCCCCCTCCAGTAGTCCTGTACAGAACGCACCGCTCCCCCTCCAGTAGTCCTGTACAGAACGCACCGCTCCCCCCCCAGCAGTCCCGTACAGAACGCACCGCTCCCCCCCCAGCAGTCCCATACAGAACGCACCGCTCCCCCCCCCCCAGCAGTCCCGTACAGAACGCACTGCTCCCCTCTCCCAGTAGTCCTGTACAGAACGCACCGCTCCCCCTCCAGTAGTCCTGTACAGAACGCACCGCTCCCCCCAGCAGTCCCATACAGAACGCACCGCTCCCCCCCCCCCCAGCAGTCCCGTACAGAACGCACTGCTCCCCCTCCAGTAGTCCTGTACAGAACGCACCGCTCCCCCTCCAGTAGTCCTGTACAGACCACACTGCCTCCCCATCCCCTGCAAACCAGTACAGACTAGCCGCTATTCCCACCCTACAGGCTCACCTCTCCCCGCCGGCAGTCCAGTACAGGCCACCCCTTGGTCTTCCCCATTAATGTAGTAGTGTAAATCCCCCCGGGCAGTCTTCATCATGCCGATCTTTGACCCTGCACCCAGAGAATCCAGATCACAGCCATAGTTGTTCCTTAAGGTGTTCCCGTCCTGCATGATGGCCGTGCCGCTGAGAATAAAGAAGAGCAGAGCGTCACATCCAAACCAGAGGCCTCTCTCCAGGAAGAGAAGGCATTGTGGGAAATAGGGCTGCAGCCATATTTATCTCCTGCCCCCTGAAGGGCTCCCCACAGGGCTTACCTCAGCATCCACGTGTCATAGTCAATGTCAGTCATTGTGTTAGGAAACTCCAGGTCCTCCGGACGGATGGCTGTGACCCCTGAGGAGCAGATATATATGTGACCGCAAGATGATGAGGATGGGGGCGGCTAGTAGTGACCGCCTTACTGTGGCCCTCACCTGCTTCTATGGAGCCCGACCAGCGATCCACCATCTTCTGGATAACAATCTCAAACAGCTCCCCATCCCTCAGAGGCCTAGCGGGAAAGGAAAAGAAGGGTATAAAATAGGGAGCAGGGCAATATGGCCGACATGGCAGTGGAGAAGAACTCCACTCACCGGTTAGACATAACGATGGCGTCATTGAATTCACTGCGCGAGTTGTTTCTCAGGGCGGTGCGGCCGCCATTGGTGATGAGCGCGTTACTGCCGTGTAGGTGATGGAAGCGAAGGTCTGACAGGGACAACTGAGTGCAGGGCGTCCCAGGAGTCAGGGCCAGAGCCTCGTCTTCTTCTCCAGGCAGAGGAACAGAGTCTTGGGGAAGAGATATGTTAATACAGGCAGAGCTGCCGACCCCAAAAATACACAATAGTTGTACTATAGAGGTGGGATCCTATCCCCCACCACTGGTGGAGAAGGGAGTGGTACTGAGGGACACCGCAAAGGAGAACATCATAGGGGGCACTTACCGGCTTCATCAACTATGGTGGCCTGGGCAGCTTGACCGTATAAATCCACCACAGCAAACACGTTCGGCGGCACATTCCAGGCGGCTACACCTTGAGCTACGCCATTCACAAAGAAGTTGAGAGTGCCATCTTCTCGCCGCACCACCCCCACAGTGTCACCTGCCTGAAGAAAGGAGAAGAGGCCATGAGCAGCTGCCCTGCACTACAGAGCCCAGGGACCTTCACACGCAGCGCACCTTCAGCCGGTCCAGGTTGTGCCCGTACTCGTCCAGGATGGTGGTGCCGTTGTGCATGACTCCATTGCCGGTCATCATCCAGGTTCCTGCAGGAGATGCAGAGATGTCAGAGCAGCACAGGAGCACTTCCTGCTCAGCCCACGTCCTGTTTGACAACTTACCTGAGCGCAGATTGGTCATGGTGGACGGCAGCTGTAAATAAGCTGGGTTATGGGTGGTGACGCCAATCTCAATAGACCCCGCCCACTTATCCACCATTTTGTCTATCCGCACTTGGAAAACCTCGTTATTATGAAGGGGCCGGTTGCTGAGGACCACGCCATGGTTGAAGTCATCGGTGGCACTGGAGGGATAAGGAAAACAACATCACAATGGAAATACTGCTGTGATGGGAGGGGCCAGTATGAAAAAGTGCGCGAGTACATACTGTGGCCGGAGGGCGGTGCGTCCATCATTGATGATTGAAGCCTTCTGACCACAGTTTGTATGAAAGAGAAGCTGCCCAGGGTCGGGGGTTTGTGAATTCTGGCGTCCTGCATCAGGGGACCTGGCCCTTAAAATCGCATTATTCCTCCGCAGTCGGTCGGCGTGATTGTGGTTGTGAACTATCGTCACTTTCACCGCCATCCCGTACAGATCCACAACTCCATAAACCACCTGGGGGGTCTGACACGAGGCAACGCCTGCAGGAGAAGCACAGTCCATCAGAACCGAAAAAAAAATGGATTTTTGTACTCACCGTAAAATCCTTTTCTCATTGCATTCACTGGGGGACACAGCACCATGGGGTATAGACCGGGCCACTAGGAGAATGAAAAGCTGTCGGCCACACTTCAGTCTATACCCTCTAGCAGACAATGTGCTAAGCCAGTTTGTACCGCAACAGTAGGAGAAAGACACCAAAAGGCAAAAAAGAACACTGAACCAAACACCAACTTATACTGAACCCGAAAACAAACCAAAAACAGCTTGGTCAGGAACAACAGGGTGGGATCTGTGTCCCCCAATGAACACAATGAGAAAAGAGTTTCACGATGAGTACAAAAATCCCGTTTTCTCGCCTATTTTACTGGGACACAGCACCATGGGATGTCCTAAAGCAGTCCCATAGGGTGGGAATTACGCGGCCATGCGAACAACCTAGTGCTCAGCCACAGAAGAACCTTACAACCCAAGCTGGCATCGACAGAGCCCACAGAATGGATCTGGGAAAACTCAGTTAAAGTGTGGATGGAAGCCCAGATGGCAGCCTTGCAGCCTGGATGGCAAAAATGTCATGCCGAACAGCCCAGGAGGCTCCGACAGCTTTCAAGAAGAGAGCTGTCACACAGAAGGGCAGAGCCCTACCCTTACGTAGATAGACCTCCTTGATCGCAGACCATATCCATTGGGAGATGGAAGCCTTGGAAGCAAGCAAAACCTTGCGAGGGCCCTCAGGGAGGATGAAAAAAGCGTCCGGATGACAGGATTGGTTGGAGAGAGAAGGGAACCAAATCGCCCAGACGACATCCAAGCAGTGAAGAGAACACTCACGTGGATGCTTAGGGTCTCGGGCAGAGAGAAGGCAAGACTACGCCCTAGCTGATGTGAAAGGAGGAAACCACCTAGGCAGAAAGGACGGTGGCGGACGAAGTAAAACCTGTCCCTGTGGAGAAGCAGAAAGAGAGACTGACGGGACAGGGCAGCCAGCTGGAGACCCTGTGGAAGGAGGAAATGGCTACCAGGAGAGCGACCTTCCAGAACAGAAGACGAAGGTGGAAATCCCACAAAGGCACGAAGGGGGAGAGCCTGAAGCACCTCAAGGGCGAGGTTAAGATCCCACGATGGGGGGCGCTGTGCGCCACTCCCCAAATGAAAGTCTTCACCTGAGGCCGAAAAGCCAGGGTCTTTTGTTAAAAAGATTACAATATTCATGGCATAAGCGCGTTAATCCTATTCTGCTGACAACACTCTTCTATACATGAGTGTGGTAAGGGGACACTTATTTTAGTGTTTTCCAAATACAGTTGTAAAGAGTTTAAGCTTGATCTTTCGACGTTCCATCATGGCTCATGTTTGTTTATCTGTGTGTTGGCCTCTGTGGGACAATCCCGACATCTCTCCAGGTGTCAGAGAAAGAAAGACAAACGTGCGTCTGTCAATCATTTATATTGATGAGATGGGGGCGTTCCCCAGCATCCTTAAAGAAACCTAACTATGAGCTTCTCCCAAGATGTAAGCTAATGAGACATTGACTGATATTTCTGTTATTCTGAAAGTTTTTCCTGTATCTATTTTTCCATGAAGACTTTAATAAATTTCCATATTTTTTTTTTATAAGAAACTGAGTCCTCCAATAATGTTACCTTATGGGTCAACACGTGAGTAAGAATTCACCGGAGTATAGAGTATTTTACAGCTTTAGAAAAAAAGAATAGAGAGGGCAGAGACCTGTCCTTCAAGAGAAGAAAGACCAAGACCGTGATCCAGACCACACTGGAGAAAAAAAACAGGAGCCCAGGAAGAGTAAAGGAGAGCGGATGATAATCGTTACTCTCACATCAGCGGGCACAACACTTTCACAAGCAATGGTAGATCTTGGCAGACTGGGGTTTCCAGGCATTGAGCATGGTCTACACAGCAGGTTCCTAAGCCCACGGAGCCTCAGAACCTCAGGTTCAACAGCCACGCTGTTAAATGCAGCTGAGGTAAGGTGGAGTGGAACAGCGGCTCATGAGACAGAAGGTCTACCTGCAGTGGAAGAGGCCAAGGAGCGTCCGCCAGCAAGAACATGAGATCCACACACCAGGCCCGGTGGGGACAATCCATAGCCACCTGGATGGCTGGAATACCCTCAGTCTCGAGATTCCTGAGATTCTAAGGGAGAAGAGGAAGGAACAGGTACAAAGGGTGTAAGTCTGACAAGGAAACAACGATAGCATTGAGACGATGGCTCGAGGGTCCAGGGACCTAGCCACGAAGCAGGGGACCTTGCGGTTCAGACGAGAGGTGAAGATGATGACGTCAGGCGTGCCCCACCTGAAGCACAGCTGAAGGAAAATCGTCTGATGAGGCAACCACTCGACTGAGTCGAGATGTCCTCGGCTTAGGTAGTCTACCGCCCAATTATCCACGGCAGAAAAGTGGACCGCTGAAAGCCAGAACAAGACACTCCGCCCACAGAAGAGAGCGGGAGGCCTCTTGGTTCCTGGTGCTCCCCTGAGTTCAAGGAGGCGACCGCGGATGAATTGTCGGTTTGGACTCTGACCAGACGCCCTTGGAGGAGAGCGGTCCAATGAGACAGGGCTAGGAAGATGGCCGCCAGTTCCAGAGCAAGATCTGGAGGAGGTCTCAGCTTTGGACCACAGGCCCTAAAGAGGCAAGGCACTGAAGACCACTCCCCAGCCAGAAGGCTGGCACTGGAGGGATAACCTGCCAAAGACTCCAGGAGGAACAACTGGCCCTGGAATGATCGAGGATCATGCCCAGGAATACTATGCGCTGAGAAGGCCCGTTGCAGGACTTTTCCATGCTCATGCGCCTGTCAAAACAGCAAGGGGGTCCAAGGTGCATCACAAGTTGGTCAGAATGTCCATCCTAGAGGGAGCCTGCACCCGGAGGACGACCAAATACAGAATCATGGCACTCCTCTGCAATGGAGGATGGCCTGAAAGGACGCCATCACCCAAAAACAACTCAGGGAGGAGAGCGTTGCAGAAGTCAAAGAGCGACAGGAAATCGCCCGTCTCCAGGGATGCCACCACCGACTGTAGGACAAGCATAACCTGCGAATAGGGACAAACCTGATAAGCCTCTACAGGATGAGGATAAGACAAAGAGAGCTGTCCTTCCTGAAATGGGGATGGGGAGAAAAAAAAACAAAAACTTCAGTTTTAGAATGGAGGAGAAGCCGGTTGACACCACCTCTCGAAACCAGGAGAAGTAGGCACTGGCCAGCCAGGACTCCAGGAACGAGAGCAGCTGTCCCCCCACCCGAGAGGAGATGGGGGGAGATGGGGGAAAGGTTGGGGAAGACTTCAAGCAGAGAAGGGCTTGGAAGAGGAAAAAACCTGGGTGACTAAGGGCAAGACTGCTAGGAAGACCTGGGCTAGCAGAAACGCAGACAGTGGCTGAAGGAGGGAGGCTGGGCGCTAGGTCACCAATGGGGGAGGAAAAAGCCTCTTTCTCCTATAGCCACAGAGATGAGTACGCAAGGCCTTACCAAAAAGCCGACCCTGTTATTCCCAAGAGAAGGGATGGGCCACATACAGCATACATGAACGAATCCAAAACAACGGTGGATTGCCACAACATAGGCAATCGCCTAGGCAGAATGGAAAGCTGCTTCGAGGAAGCATCGCACAGAAACTGGAGGCGTTCAGGATTAGAGAGACAAGCAGCTGGTCAATGCTCCTGGAGAGGAGCAACACGGGAGAGACCCCATGGAGCTGTTTAGCCCAGGAAATGCAGGTCTTGCTGACCAAGAAGGCACAGGGGAAGGTCACAGGGAGGAGCCAGCCGCTACGAAGGCCACCATTGCGGCTCCAGCGGAGGGAGAGAACACCCTTGACAGAGGGATGAGCAAGGTGGAATCCTTCTCTAAAGGCAGGATAGCAGCCTGGGAGAGCCTAGCTATCGCGGGGTCCACCGTGGTAGACTCTGGACACTTGGAGACCTGCTGGTCTGGAAAAAAAGAACGTCTTACTACTTGACGAAGGAAGAGGACGGTTCGGGTGAAGCCATTGTTCTATCAAGACATAGTCCATGCCCTGGGGTTGGGAGAGGCCAGAGAAGGGGTGGCGACAGTGGTGGAAGGAGATGTCCTCTTGTGAAGCAGCATATGGTGCCTCTGCGATCTGTAGAGAATCTCTGACCGCATGTTTGAGCTCCCACGTAGCAGCGGATATATTTGCCTAGCTGATGCTCCGGGTCGGAGTCAGAAGCGTCCCCAGTAGAAACAGACCGCACAGGAGAAGACAGGGATCCTCCTGTCAGGCTGTAGCCCTATCCGGGGAGTTCCCAGAGGAAGGAAGGGAGGAGGACTGCGACCTGTACGATGGCTTTCTGGTCCTTATGCGTGGACAGCTCCTGGAACGATGAAGGTGCCCAGGGAGGGGCCTATAAGTCGCCGACTGAGCGCCGATCTGGGAAGACAGCCATTCCAAAATCTCCACCACAGGCTGGTTAAGTCTGGCAAGAGTGCCTATGGCTCAAGTAAGGGAGGCTGCTGGGGGAGGGGCCAGGAGGGATGGAACTGACTTGGGCTTTAACACATCGTGCGTGTCATCCTTGCGCAGAGCCTGCTAAACTTCTCTGTATCATATACGTGATGCGGAGCAAGCACTGCTGGGCAGAGAGGACAGTAACCATCAGTTATCACGGGCGAACATATAAACGTGGCGGGACCAGGGGCGAGATGGTTCTACACAGGAGGACACAGTGGAATGGACAAAAGGAAAAATAAAGGTAACCCAGGGAGGAAACCTACCAGGCCTCCGGAGCATGTCCAATCACTGACTGCTGCAGAGAAAGCTGCAAAGAGAGAGATACCTAGTGTTATGTCTCCCCAGGAGCAGAAAGAACATGTGAGAAGAGCAGCAGGACTGCAGAACAGAAAAAATACACTAAGTGTATTTGAGGAGAGCAAAAAGGCCCTCTCCCGGAGATTCCCGCCTTCAGGGAATGGGCATAGGAAAAGGACCTTCCCAGGACTGCCCTCTAGCCAATGGGAAGGCCTAAGAGCCGTTTGGAGCCCCAGGAAGGGGCTGGCCTAGTTGCGGCCTAGTTCCCGGCCGAAGCTTGGGACTAAATTAGAAGTTGCAGCCGACAGCAGCACACCGCCGGCACGAAGACCAGCCGATGGCTCCGGAAGGCCCGCCGGTGGCCTAAAAAAGTACTGGGGGCCAGAACATAGGCCCCCAAGGGAAGAACACGTGCCCTCTGAAAAGTATCTGCTAGTGAGCGGCAAGAAAAGGCCCTGGAAGAGTCACAGAAAAAGGGGCTTATTGTCTAAAATAGAGCCCCCCCCCCCCCCATATTAGGATGTCCTCCCTGGCCCTGGAAGAAGCATGCAAATAGGCAGAAGAAAACTGGACATTACTAGCACCGGACAGGACAGCACCGACATCACCATACAGCACCGGACAAGACAGCTCTAGCGGGCATCACCATTCAGCACCGGGCATTACTATACATCAACAGACAGGAAACCACCAACGGGCATCACCGGACAACACTGTAAGCGGGCATCACAGGACAGCACCGTACAGGACAGCACCAGGCATCACCATACAGCACCCGGACAGGAAACTGCCAGCGGGCATCACAGGACAACACCGTACAGGACAGCACCAGGCATCACCCGGACAGGACACCGCCAGCGGGCATCACAGGACTGCACCGGACATTATGTGACAGATCTAGTGACATCAGCGTCTCACCTTGGTCCATGCCATTGATGTAGAAGTGGAGGGCGCCATTAGATTTCCTGGTCAGTCCAATATGATCTCCTTCCTAGATACAAGAACAAGAAATAAACCAAAATAAAGCACCCCTCTAACCAGGAATGTACATACAGTGACCCACACCCCCTCACCAATCACCAGAGATGACACTATTACCCCTGTGATGATGAGAGACCTCCAGTTAAGTATTTCTGCTGTGATGTATTACTACCGATCCATATTAGTACTACACAGTGGGGGTTGGTGCCTAGTATCAAAACTAGTTTGGTTACAGGAGGGGGTTGGGCTGTTTTGTGCCCAGACCTTGTGTAGTCCAATGTATAGCCCAATTAGTGTACCCTTGTCACACTAATCATCTCCACAGGGGTTCCCTGCAGAGGTGGAATCACCAGACAAGATGGAGCCAGCTACACATCAAAAGGATTATGGTTTTATGACCATATCTTCCCCGGGGAACCCTTTACAGGTGCCCCGATAAATTCCCCCGATGTGTCAGGCCTAGGCACACGTTTAGAAGACACATGTTACGGTTCAAAACCCGGAAAAGGTCCAGACACTGATTGCCTTACCCAAAGGGGATTGGGGTGTCGTTCTTGGTGTCTACACAATGGGGATTTCACCAAGAAGCCCATCAGACCTCTTGCTTTACAATACAGATACCTAGCAAGGAGATATGAAGAATCCTGGTTCTGAGATGATAGGCTGGGGGGCGTTACTTCTTTTTGGCGACATCACTTAGGGAGGAGATCTTTTTAGTTAAAAGTTCTCAGACCAGAAAGAGGGACGTTTTTGTTATCTTGTTCCTGGAGGAGATGTGAGGGCAGGTCATGGTGTGGACTTTAGCCATGCGGCTTAAGTGGCAGGCCTGAGGCCTCTTTGTTCTGGACAGCATGTAGGAGACACATGCTCACCTGCTCTGTAACTTGCTTAAGGAAGAACCCTGAAGCCTACCGCATGGGCTCAGAAAAATGGACTCTTATTTCCCTTTTTTATTTTGTTGTGCTGTATTTTACGTTTATCCGTATTTGCTTGGTAATTGATATATATTCCTGTATATGTTCATGCTTATTATCCTATAAACCCTGTCTGCTCATGGTGTGTGAGTGGGAGGTTAAGAAAGAATGTTGGTCGCAGGTGTGCCAGGTAGTGTGCCAAGGCGAGATCCTTCACAACCCCCCACACCAATCACCAGAGATGACACTATCCCCCCCACACCCTCACCAATCTCCAGAGATGCCGCTATCCCCTCCCTTACCAGAGATGACGCTATCCCCTCCCTCACCAGAGATGACGCTATCCCCTCCCTCACCAGAGATGACGCTATCCCCCCCCCTCACCAGAGATGACGCTATCCCCCCCCCCCCCACCAGAGATGACGCTATCCCCCCCTCACCAGAGATGACGCTATCCCCCCCTCACCAGAGATGACGCTATCCCCCCCCCTCACCAGAGATGACGCTATCCCCCCCTCACCAGAGATGACGCTATCCCCCCCCTCACCAGAGATGACGCTATCCCCCCCCCTCACCAGAGATGACGCTATCCCCCCCTCACCAGAGATGACGCTATCCCCTCCCTCACCAGAGATGACGCTATCCCCTCCCTCACCAGAGATGACGCTATCCCCTCCCTCACCAGAGATGACGCTATCCCCTCCCTCACCAGAGATGACGCTATCCCCTCCCTCACCAGAGATGACGCTATCCCCTCCCTCACCAGAGATGACGCTATCCCCTCCCTCACCAGAGATGACGCTATCCCCTCCCTCACCAGAGATGACGCTATCCCCTCCCTCACCAGAGATGACGCTATCCCCTCCCTCACCAGAGATGACGCTATCCCCTCCCTCACCAGAGATGACGCTATCCCCTCCCTCACCAGAGATGACGCTATCCCCTCCCTCACCAGAGATGACGCTATCCCCTCCCTCACCAGAGATGACGCTATCCCCTCCCTCACCAGAGATGACGCTATCCACCCCACCGGTGAGCACACATGACTTGTAGCTTCTCCAGTCCCCTCTCACTGACCTGTAGCTCGTCCAGGCTGAATTCGCAGTACTCCCTCCGAGTCCCCTTCCCGTTGGTCAGAATCCCGCAGCCGCTCATCATGATGGTTCCTAGAGGAGATGACCAGAGGTGATTATAAATGGAGGAGCCACAGAGCCAGGCGCTCACTGGCTACCACAGGCTGAAGTGCAATGAAAAACTAGTGGACAAGGCATGTACAGTAATTTGTGAAGCAGCAGGCGGCACACGCCACCACTTACCTGAGCGCAGGTTGGTCATGGTGGCCGGATACTCCAGGCTGTTGGGGTTGTGAGTGGTGACTCCAATCTCAATGGAGCCGGACCATTTATCTACCAGCTTATCGATGCGGATCTACTAGGGCAAAAGCAGGGCATTAGGTGATGCCGTGAGCACCCTGGACAAGACTGAGTAAACCCCTCCTCACCTCAAACATCTCAGAGTCCTTCAGGGGCCGGTTGGTCATCACAACACCATTGTTGAACTCATCGAGTGGTCTCCGCCTCTCGGCCGTCTTGTTGCCGTTGCTGAGCTTTATGAGAGTGCCGCACTTCTCATGGAACAGCAGAGCGTCATTAGAGGTGGGGGGAGAGTGGTCGACCGCCGCCGGAGGAGACCCCAGACTCACACTCAGCAGATTCCCATGGTATGCAGATAGGATGGCGTTACTGACAACAGCTGAAAGCTCAGTGCTTGGGAACCCTGAAGACACCAAGCAAGGAGAGCCCCACTCCATCATCAATGATCCATACATAAAGTACAACAGTCAGACACTCTACATACATATGTCATACATACATCATCAGACACCATGTGATATATCTACAACCACCCCCCTCATGTTCAATCGCATCATCACCACCACCATCCTTATAAACACCCTTATCTACAGTACCATCTATCACCCTCATCATCCATCACACCAACACTATCATCATCCATGAGCACCATCCTCACCCTCGTTATTATCCACCACTACTTAGAGAGTCCACCTTTACCTGGGGGCATCGGGTGGATGCAGACTATGTGCAGGGAATCAGTATATGGATGGATCTATGGTATATTCAGGTTATCATGGGAGATCATGTGAGAAATAGGATTGTCAAAGGGTTTAAGACCTGAAGACAACATATGGGTTGGATGGATGTGTGGTGGAGACACGGACACGCACACACAGACTGGGGCCAGTGACTAGTAGGAAGCACAACAGGACAAGGGGCTCTCGGACCACTCACCCTGATCACTGCAGACAATGGTTTTGGTTTCTATAAGCTCCATCTACTGTGAATGAAGTTGATCAGGATCTATAAGATAGTGGACAGGAGTCTAGTATAAGATCCCAGGTAGAGTCTAGTGCCCAAGGGTGGGTGTGATCTAGTGCCCAAGGGTGGGTGGGTGGGTGTGATCTAGTGCCCAAGATCTATAAAGACAGTAGGAAGGGACTAGTGACGAAGATCTAAAAGATCTAGGAGAGAGAGAGTGTAGACTAGTGTCCAGGATCAATAAGATCTATAAGATAGTAGGTGGAGCCTGGTGCCCAGGATCTATTAGATGGTCAGTGGGATCCAGTGTCCAGGATCAATAAGATCTATAAGATAGTAGGTGGAGCCTGGTGCCCAGGATCTATTAGATGGTCAGTGGGATCCAGTGTCCAGGATCAATAAGATCTATAAGATAGTAGGTGGAGCCTGGTGCCCAGGATCTATTAGATGGTCAGTGGGATCCAGCATCCATAGTTTGCGAGACCAGTGTCAGAATCTGTAAGCTTTAGAAGATGCTAGAACTAGTGACCTAGTATCCAGGATCTATTAGGTGGTAAGTGGATCTAGTGTCCAGGATCTATTAGGTGGTAAGTGGATCTAGTGTCCAGGATCTATTAGGTGGTAAGTGGATCTAGTGTCCAGGATCTATTAGGTGGTAAGTGGATCTAGTGTCCAGGATCTATTAGGTGGTAAGTGGATCTAGTGTCCAGGATCTATTAGGTGGTAAGTGGATCTAGTGTCCAGGATCTATTAGGTGGTAAGTGGATCTAGTGTCCAGGATCTATTAGGTGGTAAGTGGATCTAGTGTCCAGGATCTATTAGGTGGTAAGTGGATCTAGTGTCCAGGATCTATTAGGTGGTAAGTGGATCTAGTGTCCAGGATCTATTAGGTGGTAAGTGGATCTAGTGTCCAGGATCTATTAGGTGGTAAGTGGATCTAGTGTCCAGGATCTGTTAGGTGGTAAGGGGATCTAGTGTCCAGGATCTATTAGGTGGTAAGTGGATCTAGTGTCCAGGATCTATTAGGTGGTAAGGGGATCTAGTGTCCAGGATCTATTAGGTGGTAAGGGGATCTAGTGTCCAGGATCTATTAGGTGGTAAGGGGATCTAGTGTCCAGGATCTATTAGGTGGTAAGGGGATCTAGTGTCCAGGATCTATTAGGTGGTAAGGGGATCTAGTGTCCAGGATCTATTAGGTGGTAAGGGGATCTAGTGTCCAGGATCTATTAGGTGGTAAGGGGATCTAGTGTCCAGGATCTATTAGGTGGTAAGGGGATCTAGTGTCCAGGATCTATTAGGTGGTAAGGGGATCTAGTGTCCAGGATCTATTAGGTGGTAAGGGGATCTAGTGTCCAGGATCTATTAGGTGGTAAGGGGATCTAGTGTCCAGGATCTATTAGGTGGTAAGTGGATCTAGTGTCCAGGATCTATTAGGTGGTAAGGGGATCTAGTGTCCAGGATCTATTAGGTGGTAAGTGGATCTAGTGTCCAGGATCTATTAGGTGGTAAGTGGATCTAGTGTCCAGGATCTACAGTCATGGTTTTAAGTGGAACCCCTGAGATTTCTGCCAGATAATTCTTACACTTCTGCAGGTTTTCTTATACTCGGGTTTATTTCCTTTGTGTATTGGAACAGAAAAAGAAAAACCTCTAAAATTGGGCCGGACAAAATTACTGCCCCCTCAGCTAACATTTGGTTGCACAGGGTATGGACAGAAACCCCTTAAATGAAGGTCTTCCTATACCCAACCACAAGCTTCTTACACCCCTCAGGTAGAAACCTGGGCCCCTCTTTTGCTCCAGGTCTCATATTTGGGGGCCCCTCTTCTTCTGCAGACGGCTCCAGGTCTCATATTTGGGGGCCCCTCTTCTTCTGCAGACGGCTCCAGGTCTCATATTTGGGGGCCCCTCTTCTTGTGCAGACGGCTCCAGGTCTCTCATATTTGGGGGCCCCTCTTCTTCTGCAGACGGCTCCAGGTCTCCCATATTTGGGGGCCCTTCTTCTGCAGACGGCTCCAGATCTCCCATATTTGGGGGCCCCTCTTCTTGTGCAGACGGCTCCAGGTCTCTCATATTTGGGGGCCCCTCTTCTTGTGCAGACGGCTCCAGGTCTCTCATATTTGGGGGACCCTCTTCTTCTGCAGACGGCTCCAGGTCTCATATTTGGGGGCCCCTCTTCTTCTGCAGACGGCTCCAGGTCTCAATTTGGGGGGCCCCTCTTCTTCTGCAGACGGCTCCAGGTCTCATATTTGGGGGCCCCTCTTCTTCTGCAGACGGCTCCAGGTCTCATATTTGGGGGCCCCTCTTCTTCTGCAGACGGCTCCAGGTCTCATATTTGGGGGCCCCTCTTCTTCTGCAGACGGCTCCAGGTCTCATATTTGGGGGCCCCTCTTCTTCTGCAGACGGCTCCAGGTCTCATATTTGGGGGCCCCTCTTCTTCTGCAGACGGCTCCAGGTCTCATATTTGGGGGCCCCTCTTCTTCTGCAGACGGCTCCAGGTCTCTATATTTGGGGGCCCCTCTTCTTCTGCAGACGGCTCCAGGTCTCTCATATTTGGGGGCCCCTCTTCTTCTGCAGACGGCTCCAGGTCTCATATTTGGGGGCCCCTCTTCTTCTGCAGACGGCTCCGAGGTCTCATATTTGGGGGCCCCCTTCTCTTCTGCAGACGGCTCCAGGTCTCTCATATTGGTGGGGGCGTCTTTCTTCTCCACAGCTGATCAGTGGGATTGAGATCCAGACTCACTGCGGCCACTTCAGGACTCTCCAGCTTTGTTTCCATCCATTTCTGGGGCTTTTTGGAGCATATTTGGGGTCATTGTCCTGCTGGAAGACCCAGGACCTAGGACACACACCCAGCTTTCTGACACTGGGCCCTACAATGAGACCCAAAATCCTTTGGTAATCTTCAGATTTCATGATGTCTTGTAGACAGTCAGGGCCCCAGTGCCAGAGGCCGCAAAACAACCCCAAACCCTCTGCCCCTCCCCCATATGTGACTGTGGGTCCTGTGCTCTTCTCTTTGTAGGCCTCTGTATTCCGCTTTCAGTAAACAGCAGAATGATGGGCTTTACCATAAAGCTCTGTCTTGGTCTCCTCTGTCCACAAGACGTATTCCCAGAAGGATTTTGGCTCATTTCTGTCTCTGTGTCCGCAGTGGGGTCCTCCGGGGTCTCCTGACAGATAGTCTGCGCTGACACTGATGCCCCCTGAGCCTGCAGGACAGCTTGGATGTCTCTGGCACTTGGTTGGGGCTTCTTAGCCACCATCCGGATTCTCCTGCATTACGACCTTTCATCCGTTCTTCTCTTCCGTCCACGTCCAAGGAGATTAGCTACAGGGCCATGGGTTGTAAAGTTCTGGGTTATGTAGTGCACCGTGTACAAAGGAACATCCAGATCTCTGGAGATGGACTTGTCACCATGAGGTTGTTGATATTCCCCACACTTTTGGTTCTCAGACTTCTCTTTCTGTTCTCCATGTTTAATGCGGCGCACAGTGTCACACAATGCACAGACTGAGTCACTTTGTATCTGGCGTCAGGGGTGATTACTATATTGCCCACACCTGTTACTTGTATCCTTTGTATCTGGTGTCAGGTGGGATTATTATATTGCCCACACCTGTTACTTGTATCCTTTGTATCTGGTGTCAGGTGGGATTATTATATCGCCCACACCTCTTACTTGTATCCTTTGTATCTGGTGTCAGGGGTGATTACTATATTGCCCACACCTGTTACTTGTATCCTTTGTATCTGGTGTCAGGGGTGATTACTATATTGCCCACACCTGTTACTTGTATCCTTTGTATCTCGTGTCAGGGGGGATTATTATATTGCCCACACCTGTTACTTGTATCCTTTGTATCTGGTGTCAGGGGTGATTACTATAATGCCCACACCTGTTACTTGTATCCTTTGTATCTGGTGTCAGGTGGGATTATTATATTGCCCACACCTGTTACTTGTATCCTTTGTATCTGGTGTCAGGTGGGATTATTATATTGCCCACACCTGTTACTTGTATCCTTTGTATCTGGTGTCAGGGGGATTATTATATTGCCCACACCTGTTACTTGTTTCCTTTGTATCTGGTGTCAGGTGGGATTATTATATTGCCCACACCTGTTACTTGTATCCTTTGTATCTGGTGTCAGGTGGGATTATTATATTGCCCACACCTGTTACTTGTATCCTTTGTATCTGGTGTCAGGGGTGATTACTATATTGCCCACACCTGTTACTTGTATCCTTTGTATCTGGTGGCAGGTGGGGTTATTATATTGCCCACACCTGTTACTTGTATCCTTTGTATCTGGTGTCAGGGGGGATTATTATATTGCCCACACCTGTTACTTGTATCCTTTGTATCTGGTGTCAGGGGGGATTATTATATTGCCCACACCTGTTACTTGTATCCTTTGTATCTGGTGTCAGGGGGGATTCTTATATTGTCCACACCTGTTACTTGTATCCTTTGTATCTGGGGTCAGGGGGATTCTTATATTGCCCACACCTGTTACCTGTATCATTTGTATCTGGTGTCAGGGGGGATTATTATATTGCCCACACCTGTTACTTGTATCCTTTGTATCTGGTGTCAGGGGGGATTATTATATTGCCCACACCTGTTACTTGTATCCTTTGTATCTGGTGTCAGGTGGGATTATTATATTGCCCACACCTGTTACTTGTATCCTTTGTATCTGGTGGCAGGTGTGATTATTATATTGCCCACACCTGTTACTTGCCACAGGGGAGTCTGAACCAGCATCACAGGCTAGAAAAAGTTATTTACACACAATTGTGAAAAGGTCCCAATAATTATGTCCGGCCCATTTTTGGAGTTGTGTGTGAAATTCTGTCCAATTAACTTTTTTTTTTTTCTTTGTTCCAAAACACACATAGGAAATAAAACCTGAGTATAAGAAAACCTGCGGAATTGTAATAATATTTCGGGAGAAATACTTCATTTTCTGGAAAAATTTCAGGAGTGCCAACACTTACGGCCATGACTATATAAGGTAGTAAGTGGGATCTAGCGTCTAGGATCTATTAGATGCTATCTTTGGTGACTTCAATACTGTCAATGTCCATCAATATTATCCACCATCACCTAATACATCTTCTGCAACACCTTCACCATCATCTGCACAATAATGACTGGATTCTGATTCCCCACACGTCCTACAGTAAAGAGGATCCCCATCATTCTGGGACATGAATACTACTTGCCCACTCACCGGTGTCGGAGTCCAGGCTGCTGGGAAATTTGTCTGGTCGCGGATGTCCTACGGAGAGCAGAGGACCTGGATGGAGGGAAAGCAGGAAGACATTCATACACAGATGTCACCCGTCGCCAGCGTGAGAAGACGGGACAAGCGTCCTCACCTGTATCCACATCCTCCAGGTCATCGTCTTCCTCCTCCACCTCCGGCGGCTGACAGGATAACACGGTGATCTGAGTGCACTTCCCATACAGGTCAACCACGGCCCACACCCCAGGGGGGGAATCGCTGCAGCGGCAGATCCACAGTCCCTGCCATTCACCCACAGATGGAGCTCCCCAGAGTGGGTGCGCTGAATGCCCACTCGGTCGCCCTCTCCCAGCTGGTCCAGATCTTGTCCATATTCCTCCAAGATGGAACGCCCATCTTCTAAGACCGAGCAGCCAGACACGATCCACGAGCCGCCCTTCAACCCCGTGGCACTGCTGGGGAAGTCCAGCATGGACGGGTCTTGTGTGGTCAGGCCAATCTCCATGGAGCCGCTCCAAGAATTCATCTACAGGGGAAGGGACATAAGTGATAGTAATATATAAAAGGGTGACTATTTATACAGTACATATACTACCAGAGGAGGACACATATAGCATAGGTGTATTATAGATATAAGGATAACTATATATACACAGGGGGTGAATACTAATACACCGGGATCTATATATACGGGGGGGGGGGGGGGGGTGAATAGTAATACACCGGGATCTATATATACAGGGGGGTGTGAATACTAATACACCGGGATCTATATATATAGGGGGGGTGAATACTAATACACCGGGGTCTATATATACAGGGGGGGGGGGGGTGAATACTAATACACCGGGATCTATATATACGGGGGGGGGGGGGGGGTGAATAGTAATACACCGGGATCTATATATATAGGGGGATGAATACTAATACACCGGGATCTATATATATAGGGGGGTGAATACTAATACACCGGGGTCTATATATACAGGGGGGGGGGGGGGGGTGAATACTAATACACCGGGATCTATATATACAGGGGGGGGGGGGTGAATACTAATACACCGGGATCTATATATATAGGGTGGTGAATACTAATACACCGGGATCTATATATACAGGGGGGGGGGGGGGGTGAATACTAATACACCGGGATCTATATATATATAGGGGGGTGAATACTAATACACCGGGATCTATATATACGGGGGGGGGGGGGGGTGAATAGTAATACACCGGGATCTATATATATAGGGGGGTGAATACTAATACACCGGGATCTATATATAT